>JAFMSR010000004.1:12604674-12617674 GCA_022818135.1 Saxidomus purpurata
CATGTCGGAAAGAAAGTCACGAAGACAGACTTAATATTAGAGACATCAACGTATACCCTGACGATGCCTTTTTCAATAGATGTTGTAAATTAGAATTTGCTTTTACCCGCATGGTCCACAGGGAGTTATAAACATGAAATGCTTCTTAGTTGCGGAAATATGGAAATGTTGGATTAATCTGAATAAATCGAACAGACAGTTTCGCTGATAAGTATTGGAGTGATTACGAATAGAAAGACATCGTATGTGTTTGTCTTGCCAGTTTTATGCCTAGGAGAATGTCTGTCATTACAATGCTTCTGTCAATGTAATTCTTTTCAAATGTTGCTAATTTGAAAGTCTGATTTGCTTTAAAAATATTTTACATGGTTGACTGTCTGCAGTTTGTAGCTTTCTTATAAGTTGAAGACTAACATCTTTTAGATTAAATGTAAGTGTTTTAATCATAATCACGACAATCTTTTGCATGATAAAACATGAGATATGGTTCGTGCTATAAACTTAAAGGGTTGAGCAGTTTTGCTAACTGAAGTTTTTAAATCTCTTTATTTAGGCATCGCAACAGCTACTGAAGCATTAATATCATTTTTGCGTTCAACAAGATTATTATTTCGAAGCATGGTGACCATATTCTTGGATTAAAAACAGTTTGTATGGAACGTTTATTTTGAGATCAATATAGTAGAACTTCGAGGTATCGCATCGTACAGCGGAATTACACTTGATTAAAGACACAAGAGTCAGTCAGTGTACTTGAAAGGTTCCTTACAAAATTAGAACAGAACAATCTTAAGCAGACAAAGCAAGAACAGGCATACAATACTACCGGTACTCAATCAACTTTTTTCATGTATTACTTTAAACATTTTACTGTACCAATATACAGCACACATCTTCGCTTAATATATACAATTCGCGTGACATGAATGATTAATGTTCTTCCTTGTCATGTCCTATCCACAAGGACTCAAGACATTACAATTATGAGCTAAGCTAATTCGAAAAATATAAATTAATATGCGAATCTGAAGAACATGTTCTTTGTAAATGTAAAGAAATCTAGCATTTATTCACGTGGAGCATCATAATTAATATAACTTGTGTTAATTTCTCAGAGAGCTTTAAATTTATAAACACGACAAACCATAAAATCTTCAAACAGGTTTCTTTAATATAACATGTTTAGCTAAAAAACCACTCAGTACAACATTGGACGTGACAATTGCCTCTCCTTTTTGGGGATCGTGTTTAAATTAGTAAATAGTTGATACATTTCTCAGAAAATTTCCATCAAGAGCTTCTCTTTATGTATCTTTATAGCGGGACTAATCATAAAAAATCATTCCTTTTAGCAACATGTTATTATCCACATTTCAATGGATTTCTGTTTAATATTCCCCTATTCAAATAATCATATATGGTAGTCATCAGTACGGCGCTATTATCCTCTGGCAGCCGGGTTTAATAATGCTTTTGCATAAGAAGTAACATTATTGTATCATTTATCGGCAGTGATGTTTAGACTGTCTACCAAAACATTATTTCTGGCATTAAAGAATATCATACTTAAGGACCCTGAAACATTTTCTGATACTTTTTGAGCCTTTTGGCTATTATGATTAAAGTCTTTTTTTCCATTTCTTAGAAGAGAGGTTCTCTTTTACTTGTTTATTATCAATAGCAAGGCGCCTACGCTCGACATCGTGAAAATTAGGTTCCATGATTGCAGTCAAGTCACGCGTATTATTTGACATATATGTGTGCCTGTCAGACTGTCTGATGAACGGTTTTAATTCAGAAATTAATCTAAGTATAATATTGTGCCGTTGCACTTGTTTATTATTCTGAATCTCTAAAATCAATGCGTTAGATTCGTCGTTTATATGAGGCTTCGGTCTCATATGTTAAGAATACATATTACTTGCGCTGAAGCTGCGTCCCACACAAATTCAACGAAATGGTGAATAGCGTGTAGCTTTCTATCTAAAATATGTACATATAAAGCACTGCCGTTTCATTATCACACATTTTAGAGACTGCACGTACTTACACTATGTTGCAAAATGAACTGTGCACTTAGTTTTCTGTTTATTTTATGTATTACTTTGAACAGAAATATAAGACTCATTGGTACTAAAATTTAGAGCAATATTATGCTTAATTGTGTATGCAGTTTTGATTTTTTAGGTAATGTTTTGCATCGATGGAAGGTAGGAGAATAAAAGTGAAGTTAAATTTTCTTTAACAATCAAAATGTGTTCGACGTTATGGTAGTTTAGTGTTTATATTGATTTTCCGTCTAGGTCACACTTATGATCAGAAATCATTGAAGAATTCTGAATTGACATAGTATGCCGGTAATTGTTCAATACCATTGGGCAGAATGGTGGGTGCAAGACGTAAGTCTGTAGCTTAAAGGTCAATGTCACACTTCCCGATTAGAATAAAAAGATTGACATAATGAAACCGTGTGTTGTTTGTATCTTCCTCATACATTGAAGGATTTAGAACTGAACTGGCATATTTATTCACCACGACCAGATTTATAGGTAGCTTAAAAAGCAAGGTCAGGCTACAAGATTATTCGTACAAAATGAACACTTCATAAATTGTCCGGGTTGTATCGTCCTCGTGCATCTATAAATTTTAAACTGACTAGCCACAATTCTTCAACACAATTGGATGGCGTGTTGCATGCAAGAACCAAATTCATAACTCAAAGGTCTATTTCACACTTCGTTAGGTCTTAAAGGCAATAGTTGACACGTGATACATTGTCAATGCTGTAGCTTCCTCATTCATGCTATGAATGTTAATTGATTTCGAACACCTGTTAACCGCAGTAGGACGATATTTGACGCGCCATACTTTCAAGGGCAAGGTCACATTTAGGGATTATAGATTTATAAATTGGGATTTAGATTAATGATTCCTTAGCCGCTAAGCAATTTCAATGGAAATTTATCCACAACGTTATCTTTACGTAACATAAACTAAATTTAATGAAAGTTTCAAACGGGTTGTGTAATATATGTAAAAATAAAAGGGAAACCTTCTATCATCTTTTATGGGAATGTAAAAATTGTGCTGGTAAAAATGATAAAGGTTATAAACACAGTTAAATTTTTGCTTTACCAAAAACAATTTGACTTAGGCTTTCACCACATAGTATTTGGTTTAACAGAGTCTACGGAAGGAATACATTTTTTAAATACCATCTTTTGTTAATTTAAATGGCACATATGGAAATATAGAAATGATTATAAATATTCTTCCTCAACAAAATCACCAGAAGTTTGTTATAAACAATGTATGTATAAAATAAATGAAATTTGTATGTTTCACAATATAAAACGGGAGGATTTTAAGTCAGTTAAATGCTTTACTAGTCTGATGAATGGAAATCAATAGTTTATGTAATCAGTATAATATATACTTGAAATTTAAAAAAAATCTGCACGATTTTGTTTTTAAATGTTCACTTTTCGTTTCGGTGAAGATTGAAAACGTTGTGTTGAAATATAATAATTATACATATATATGTATTTTAAGCAATGTTGTTCTTTCGTATTCATGCAAGTGTAGAACAAACACACTGCAGTAAAAAGCGAATCATTGTGTCACTACTATGTAAAACTCTTAAATTATAGATAGAATTTCATTATTAGTAACTTTGTTAATGCACTATATATGTTATGTTATGTACATAAAATGATTACTGTAAGGCTGATAGGGGATGTTCCCCGGACCCTTTCAAGCCAATGACGGGGTCAATAAACGGGGTCACCCCGCAAGGGGGCCTAAAATGATTTCATAATATTTTCTTAAAACAATAAGGAGTATACAACATCTTAAATGATGTGTTCAGTGTATCATATATTACAAGCATAAACGTAAAATTGTTCATTACATTGTAACAAAAATAATATTGAAAATAGTTTATTTGCATTTAAAGCTGCTCGCTCTCAGATTGTGGTATGAAAATAATATATTTTCATACATATAGTCATATAAAAAGGTTCCAGTATAAATTCCTGCCACGTACATCTGTAGATTTGAAATAAAACGCTACCGCGTTGCACACCGTTTTGATATTCAAATATAAACATATAGTGTAGCGGTGCCGTAAAACCAGCATTTTCAATCGGTTTTTGTAAATTCCTACCTAGTTTTTTACATTTATTGTTGGTTCTAGCCTTTAGTTATATACCTAGTATTAGCATGCCATTTTTCATTTTCTTTTGACGGCAACTTATAGCGAGCAGCTTTTAAACGTGGATGAATGCGTATTAAGTTATCACCTAACGCGTTAATTTTAACAGGTAGTGTACTCAACATTATAAAGGCATTTATTTCAATTTTATAACTTTCTATAATTTGATGCTATTTTGCTGTCTATTATCTACGATAAATCATAGTAACTATCACCATTTAACGTCGGATACCATGGCAACCAAGTCATATATAACATAATTTGACAGTCCATTCACCTTTTTTATGCCAAAGCGAAAGTGATAAAGGCATAATTCATTCACAGAAACTTTATGATATAATCTACGAGCAAGAAATTGTGAACATTTGCAGTAAAACTGCGCGTGACAAATAAAATATGAAATGCAATGTATAAACCACAGCTGATGATTGATACGTTAAGAATAATATTGGCCTGTCTTCAAGAAAAGGAAATAAGCTCCGGAGTAGAAGAATAAATAATGACGTCTGATCAGGATTTAATGATAGCCTCGTGTATCACAGTTTTCAAAACAACCCTACTTAATGAAACAGATTTGCCCAACTTAATAAGAAGTTTTTGTATAAATGTGCTAAAATGCTAAAGAAACGCATGACCAAAGACACTAATCTAATAAGAGAATAGTTTATACAAACTTTATTGCATTCTTACGCCATATGTTTCGTCAAGTGTTTACAAACTTAAACCAGAGGAATTTTCGTGACTTGCTTTCTATATAAGAATATTCAAACGATAGTTTGTAGTACTTGAAATGGAATTTACATATACTGTTTGACCTTTTATTCTAAATAAAACTGTTTTCACGGAGTAGTGTGACCTTTCAATAGAGTACAAAGAGTTATTTAAGCCAATAGCAACTTATTGACAAACAAACGGGAAGATGTCAGACATTAAGATAAAGAAGACATAAATTAAATTTACTAGGACTATTTGACGTAGCTTTGATTTGTTCATGATATACCTGGTTCCTTCCTTGTATTTGTCGTTTTTTTATAATCTTAGCATAATTTTATTTCAAATTGATTATTCTAGTGTTGCTCGTTACTCTTGAAAGTTTGTCTTTTCCTCAATGTATTCACATAATTTTACTGTCGATAGTTTATTCTGGTGTTACGTGTTACACTTGAGAGTTTGTCTCTGCCTTAATATCATAGCATAGTTTTATTGTCGAGAGTTTATTCTGTTGTTACGCGTTACTAGTGAGAGTTTGTCTTTTACTTAATTTCTTAGCATAGTTTTATTGTCGATAGTTTATTCAGCTGTTACGCGTTAGTTTTGAGGGTTTGTCTTAGCCTAAATATCTTAACATATCTTTATTGTGGAGAGTTTATTCTGCTGTTACGCTTTACTCTTGAGTATTTGTCTTTTCCTTAATTTCTTTGCATAGTTTTATTGTCGATAGTTTATTCAGCTGTTACGCGTTAGTTTTGAGGGTTTGTCTTAGCCTAAATATCTTAACATATCTTTATTGTGGAGAGTTTATTCTGCTGTTACGCTTTACTTTGAGTATTTGTCTTTGCCTTAATATCTTAGCATAATTTTTATTGTCGAGAGTTTATTCTGCTGTTACGCATTACTTTTGAGAGTTGGTCACATTTCATTGTAATCAGCGTAGTGGTTAAGATACATTCTCTGAGTATGTTTGCCCTTCCAAATGCACTGATTAGTGATCTTTTTAAAAATGTCAATGTTATAATCACAACCGATTTTACCTCGACATACCTATACATATCAAGTATATCTGGTTTAGAGATTGGAAATAAATCAAAATCATTCATACAGGTACATTGTACTAATTTCTTTCCATCCCGCAGCTCTTTTGAAAGTTGGTGAATAGTTAGCGGTTTAATTCAATCGCCCTATTTAAATATACATGGTCAAACAGTAACTTGTATTCTGACAAATTTCTAGTAAGTTCATACATATCAGCAACTAGGCGAAGCACATGTATCTACGGGAAATCAAAGCCTACAAAATCCCTCATTCGTCACTAGATATCGAGCTTTGTTAATCTATTAATCTAATAAGAGAGGAACTATTCTATTGACTTCCTACATCTTTGCATACTTAACGAGCCGTGTGTGTTACCAAAACGTCAATTAAGTTGTGTTAATGAGCGCGAACAGTCTGTAATTATCCTTATTCCTAGTGACACCTTCAATATACCATTATTATTGCCATCAAAGGATCTGTAAGTCATTGATTTTGATACATGTATCACAGAGGTATTTATATGAAATGTCAATTTTAAAAGACGACAACAGGAATAAAACATTAGAATAATAAACCGAAACAGTGTATTGCTAGCTTTCTTCTTATTTAAAATGAAACGGCAAACAATAGTGAAACCGACTTGGTTTTGGACAACATATATTATCCAACAAAAAATTGATCTGATGAGCACATTTTCTATTGCCACGTGATTTTTGTCCATCTAAATTATCTAAAGTTCTGAAAGGCGTCCTAAATATCATATCAAAAAAATTGCTGCCTAGGCATACAGAATAAATATTCGCAATCGGTTCCGTGTCATTCATTGCCAAATTATATGTATAGATCGACAGATAGACATTTACAAATGTCGTATGTATTCTAAAGAAACTCATAAACATAGTAATTGCCGCTGTTCCTATTACGTCTATTGTTTTTGTCTGAAAGAATGGTTGTAAGCCGAGAGTCTGTTAAATATTCCTGTCAGATCGAAGTTGTTATCGTGGAATTATAGCCAGTCGATTTATTTCTGTCTATGATATGTCAATCTAACACCGATCTTGAGAGGAATGTTCAGCCGTTGCTGTGGGGGATTTAAATGTGGTTTCATGGTCACGAAATCAGTTCCCATGTGTTTGTTTGATATTCTGAAAAATGACCCAAAAATTGAAAAGAACGAAATTCAATGTCATGTGGCAATGGCAGTTTTTCATTCAATTATATTGCCCGTTACTCACTTAAAATGTATTCAGGTGGTAAAGACTTGAACTGAAAGGTGGACAAGTCCATGTTAGAAATATAGCGGTAAGGGGTAAAGAAAATAAGAAATATAGCGGGTAGTGGTAAAGAAAAAAGAAATATAGCGGGTAGAGGCACAGAAAATAAGGAATTTAGCGGGTAGGGGTAAGGAAAATAAGAAATATAGCGGGTAGGGGTAAACAAATTACCACATCATTTTATTTACAATGTGTGTAGAATCCGAAGAGCGAAACTTCAGGTAGCCAAATAGTAATTGCATGTATCAATTCGCCTTATAGTAAACATACAAAACTCAATACACTAATATTGACATTTCGCATGAAATAGAAATCTCTCTCTAATACTGTTGAAAGTGCTTGTCATATAAGGGTCATTACTGAGAATTATATAGAAATATTTGTTTACGGCGGATTTGTCGATCAGAGATATGTCACGCAGGGAATATATAATACTGATAAATTACAGTGTGATACTTCAATGCATCTACAGCGATATTCATAAGAAACAAGAATATGTCTTCTTTGTACCGCCGCATTGAGTTTGTAGAGTGTATGAAGTGTAAACCACTTTGAACCGATCTGTGTTGTTAGCTGGTCATTATTTCCTTGAAGCTACGGCTGATCATGTTGTAATAATTAATTTATCTGAACAAGGAAGGTTCTAGAAACACCATATATTCAGGAAGCTGATGAACATTCTAGGCAACAGTCGGAAAGGAAAACTGAACCTCATTTTATGTTCTGTCCAGATGCATTAATAAACTGGCGTTTACTTAAATCAATGAACAATCCGAAGTACTTTCATTTGTAACATAAGTGTGTACGTAATAGATTGAAAATTGCACACTTTTGCAAAGACTGTGTTAAAACATTGTTGCTAAATGCACATGTACAGCACGAGCACATACTTGTAACCTATACATTTATTATCGTCATTTTCTGGTTCTAATAGGGCCTTAGCCTAAATGTTTAAGTGATACACTACAATCATAACATGGTTCAGTACCATAAAACATTCGATAACCTATTGAAAGTTCTTGATGCACAATTTAATTGGTGTATAGCGATTTATTACAATAAAGTATCTAGTATGTTTACTTTTTGTGCTAAAGTGAGGCATTTTTATATGTGTTGTTCTTTAGAAATTGCATTTTTATATATTTTTACGTTCATTGAACACTTATTTATGTTTGGAGATATTAGGTGTAGGGAGTGCCCCTTCAAGTTTAACATAAACGTGATGTTTCAGTCAGATAACTTTTCACGAGACTATAATTAATCATTAAGTTTAATTAATCCAAAGTCGTTTCCGTCTGAGGATTTATAAGAGAATGTGTGTTTCCGTTGTACGTAATTATCTAAAAATAACTTCTGTTACCGATAGCTAACTAACAGAAAAAGTAAATGGAGACACAGATGGGGCTTTAATAGCTGTGTCAGATGAATCTGACCGATATATATATATATATATATATATATATATATATATATATATATATAATTCCACTTACCATAATCGTCACCACTGGCCTAATATTCAGACACACTCTTACGAAAAGGAAATGACGTATCTTTTTATTATATATCTGTTCCTGTATATATAATAGAGTATTATGCTCCGATTACGTTTCGTGCATAAAACATGTCTACTTTAAATTGATATGTTATACATTGTTGTATATGGTGTTCTTGATGTGTTACAACAGCAGAATGACTGATATATTACTGAATAATACTCTCCCTTAAAAACGTCAGCGTAATTAAATATAATTCATTGGCAATATGCTTGATATGATATGGCGTTTTATCGGTTTAAAACAGAGATTCACGAAAATACGAAACAATAAGACTGACAGTGTGTGAAACGGTAAATAAAACTTTAAATAGAAGTTTCTGAAAAATTTCAACTTTGACCTAAATTTTCTAGGCCGCATAGATACAAATAGAAACTTTTTTTGGTTTCAGTTTTATTCACATTAACTAATTTCTCATAGATAAGGCACATTATTTAAATTATTCACATTTTATGCATTATGAAATGTATCAGTATGTGCTTCTATCAAATGTAAAATTACATGCAGACATAATAATCGAAGTTCAAAGGTACCATAACGTAACCAAATTGATTTCAAACTCATTAAAATGTTTATACGGAATGCTTTTGTACTTATCATCGGGGTACTCGAGAATAAATCGGCCTCTTGTTATTGGCGGAAATATTTTGAAAGGCAACGGAAATAACAGGCTTGAAATAAATGACGACACAGTGTGACGTTTATGATGATATACAACTAGGGTGAACCGTCATTATAAATACACTTACTTTTCAAATATGAAATTGCTATAATAAGACAACGTCATAGTGTCTTTACATTTGTGCAGTACACACTGTTTGTAGTGTAATAACAGATGTAGTGTTTATTTAAAGCAAATTTATCAAAATGAGTTACAGACAATCCGAAACAGCAGCTGAAGAGTCTCTTTTCGTGCTTACAAAATACGACTGAAAAACTAAACAAAGCCATTATAACCTATTTACGCTTGCAGTGGTTGTGATGTATGCGGTGGCCATAAACTTACACAGCAAAGAAAACGTAGTCATCTGTACCAGGGTTTTCGAAAGAGCAATTTAAAAGTACAAACCGTATATAAATATGTCTCAAAGGGTCAAACTATTACTGTTGCAAAAACAAAGCAAGTCATTTACTTCACTTCATTTTTAGACATTGAGATATTGCCTTATGCCCACTTGTTTTTCCCAAAATCATTTCCACCCTTTTATCGCAGCAGTGCGAATGTTTACGATGTAGTAAATTGAATCATGCGGATGAAATAAGGATTGTCGCAAAATCCACCAGATGGGTTACAAGGAATATAGAATGTCACGAAATGTTTTGTGGTGCTTTTGTCATGGGAAATATGTTAAAAGTAATTTAATTCTGTGAAAATGTACAAAAGCTTGATAACACCACAACATTACAAAACGACAACTGAACATGACGAATTGAAAAAAAAGCCATATCAACGACATCTGTATTTAAAGTAGAAGTAAACTTTTCATTACCACTGCTGTTCTTGGATGTTGTATGTTGACATAGACTTCAGTAGGAAATGTCATATAAAATTGTGCCGCATGTCACATAAAATGCCTTTACATTAGGCAGGGTAGACATTATCTTAGACTTGCAAGTAAAATATAATAGTATGTAAAATGTATGATATATTTCATAAAAATCACATGATGAAGATTAATTTATTTTCTATTATCCCTAATATCCTTCCGTTTATGATGGTTATTCATGTCTGCCGATGCTGTGTAAACGCAATAAATACCCCCAGACAACAAGTTGAACCTGGTTGAACATCGCATAATAACACTATAGTTAATGTCTAAAAGCATCGCACAGTCCATTTTCAAGACGCAATAACTGGTCAAAAGTGCTTATTATGCCTTCACTGGTATTGGTGGACTGTGATTTCCGTTCAATACATCTGGCGAAACTATATCTAAATAAGGAAAATAAAATTCATCAGTAACTGGGAGCAAATACGGGATGATTGCTGTAAAATGAAAATAATGTTTCATTCCCGTTACTGCAGCCCAGCATGTTAAGGTTTTACGTATACTAAACTTTGGTCAATTGAATTAGGAAAGAAACACATAAACTTGAGTGTATAAGTAAAATATTCGATTTTCAAACATTTGCTTGACTAACAAGCGATGAAAGCATACTACCAAAGTGCGAACGTACCCAGCCCTGAAAGTAATCTTTTGTTAAGCTTTAGTTGTTGTAAAAAGAATTTACTTAAAACACCTAACACAACACAGAATCCATTAAAAATCATATCAACCACCATTATTATGTTATGCATTTTTATAATATCTCGGGCAGCTTCGATACAAAGCCAAATCAACCGAGTCATTTTTGGCCTGGGGACTGAAAGTCCCCAAGGCCTAAGTTAGTATACCACATTTCAAACCCTGCAAGAATTTTAGCCGTGCTATGTGCGAATAACAACTGTAAACATGCGCTATGCGAAAGTAGTGCAAGACAGACCAGATCAATCTTCTGTTTGAATGCCGCATATGATAAGAACATGTTACAAATAAAAATAGTACATAAAACTTCAAACGACTGCAGGAAGGTATATAGCTTACGGGCTGCATTACACATTTTTTTCTGTTTTAGAAATTAATACGCTGTTAGCTGATTACGGAAGATAATCATATGCATATCACGGAAAAGTACGGATATTTACGGAAATTTACGAAAACGTACGAAGCTCGATATAAGAGTTTGTAGTTTGATTTTCAAATTTCCGATGTTATTTCATTGACAACTTTATTATTTACGAACGATAACATATATATTTACCTAAAAATAAATGTCTCTAAAAAAAGATATGATTTACGTACATTCCCGAGAAGGAACTAACGTGATCAAATTTACCCGCCATTTATCGAGGACGCTGCATGTCGAGGCCCAGTGAACGGTTTCACTGATTACAACTACAAGGTAACCCAGAATCATTTTTGGTTTTCTCTGTTATACACATTGTACAGTACTGTATTTATATTTCATTGCTGGTATTGCTTTGTTTATTTCTGTTTCAAGGTCTTGTCATTGGTACACAATAATTTTCGATCCACATCATCAGATCATATCGCTTGAAGATGTACAAAGCGCAGATCGAATTATTTGTACTGGCTTAAACATTTTATAATGTTGACTATGTGATTATTTTTCATTTAACGTACATTTCATAATAAAACAAACTTCCCTGTCACCCATATATTTGTGAATCATTCATTCTGTGTCATATATTGAATTTCGTCCTCTGCACATTTCGACCCGCGCTTTAGGTAAGATTCAACGCAGAACACGTAGGTGAAAAGTTGTTTTTCGGGGAGTTAACCTATAGCCCCCAGGCCTTCAGCGCTCACAGCGCTTTGATTGAATTATGGCCCTTGATTTATAAGCCAAATTCACCTTGTTCGCTCTCTAAATTGAACAGTTTTCATCCGATCTTCACCAAACTTGCTGAAAGTTTGTATGAGCATATTATAATGACCAAATTCGATAACCAGCAAAATCACCCTAGGCACTCCTGGATTATTGCGCTTGAAATATAAAATAATTATGAAATTAGCCATCTCAGCTCTATAGTTCTGACAGGTGAATGAGACTTGCCTGCTCTATATGTCTAGCAGGTTTTACAAAACAAATAAACTGCCAGATACAGAGTTATGCCTCCTCGACGGGCGTTAAACCATAGAAATCATTGTATCGCCGCTTTGTTCACTGGATCGATCATATTTTATCACTACTATGAATCAATTTTGAGCAGAATTTTTGTCTTTTTGAGCACCTTATCAAGATGCAAAATGGATCGTATGTCGTCAAAACAAGAAGACTTTCTTCATATGTTATCAAATAAGCCTGTCTGAAGCAACAGACTAGGTGAATGAATATTCGCAACCATTTCCTTGCAATTCAGTGCCACATAAACTAAATGTAACAGTCCTCTATCTATTTTGCTCTGCTGTGCTATTATAACTGTGGTCTACTGTAGATAATTTTTATTCGATATTTCGTTATTCTTCTTCAATGTTTCGTTTCAATAATCCATGTTTAGTTGTTCTTGTTGTCAAATCGCCAATGCTATTCTATACTTCGCTGTCGTTATTGTATGTTTGTAATATACATATCCAGTGCTTCATCATTGATTTTTTATGTCTCATTATTGTTATTGTATATTTCATAATTTATATTAGATT
>JAFMSR010000004.1:12618174-12647842 GCA_022818135.1 Saxidomus purpurata
TTTCAGGTCTTCAAAAGCGAAGAAATACCGGGACAGTGGCACACGTGCTTGC
The DNA here is from genome assembly GCA_022818135.1 of Saxidomus purpurata. Taxonomy (NCBI): domain Eukaryota; kingdom Metazoa; phylum Mollusca; class Bivalvia; order Venerida; family Veneridae; genus Saxidomus; species Saxidomus purpurata. Next base: position 12,618,227 of record JAFMSR010000004.1, read on the forward strand.
TTCTTACAATACCGGGACAGCAGCATATGTGCTTGCTTCTTACAATACCGGGACAGTAGCATATGTGCTTGCTTCTTACAATACCAGGACAGTAGCACATGTGCTTGCTTCTTACAATACCGGGACAGTGGCATATGTGCTTGCTTCTTACAATACCGGGACAGGGGCACGTGTGCTTGCTATTAACAATACCGGGACAGTAACATATGTGCTTGCTTCTTACAATACCGGGACAGTGGCATATGTACTTGCTTCTTACAATTCCGGGACAGTGGCACTTGTGCTTGCTATTAACAATACCGGGACACTAGCACGTGTGTTTGCATCTAACAATACCGGGACAGTGGCACGTTTGCTTGCTTCTTACAATACCGAGACAGTGGCACGTGTGCTTGCTTCTTACAATACCGGTACACTGGCATGTGTTATTACAATACCGGGACAGTGGTACATGTGTTTGCTTTTTTTACAATACCGGGACAGTGGTACGTGTGCTTGGTTTTTACAATACCGGGACAGTGTCACATGTGCTTGGTTTTTACAATACCGGGACAGAGGCACGTGTGCTTGCTTAGTACAATATTTGGACAGTGTCACATGTGCTTGCTTCTTACAATACTGGGATAGTGGCACGTGTGCTTGCTTCTAACAATACCGGGACAGTGGCACGTGTCCTTGCTTCTTACAATAGCGGGACAGTGGCACGTGTGCTTGCTATTTTCAAGACCGGGACAGTAGCATATGTGCTTGCTTCTTACAATACCGGGATAGTGGCATATGTGCTTGCTTCTTACAATACCGGGACAGTGGCACGTGTGCTTACTATTTAAAATACATGTACAATAGTACAATATTTGGACAGTGTCACATGTGCTTGCTTCTTACAATACTGGGATAGTGGCACGTGTGCTTGCTTCTAACAATACCGGGACAGTAGCATATGTGCTTGCTTCTTACAATACCGGGATAGTGGCATATGTGCTTGTTTCTTACAATACCGGGACAGTGGCACGTGTGCTTACTATTTAAAATACATGTACAATAGTACAATATTTGGACAGTGTCACATGTGCTTGCTTCTTACAATACTGGGATAGTGGCACGTGTGCTTGCTTCTAACAATACCGGGACAGTGGCACGTGTCCTTGCTTCTTACAATACCGGTACACTGGCATGTGCTATTACAACACCGGGACAGTGGTACATGTGTTTGCTTTTTTTACAATACCGGGACGGTGGTACGTGTGCTTGCTTCTTACAATACCGGGACAGTGTCACATGTGCTTGGTTTTTACAATACCGGGACAGTGGCACATGTGCTTGCATCTTACAATACCGAGACAGTGGCACGTTTGCTTGCTTCTTACAATACCGGGACAGTGGCACGTGTGCTTGCTTCTTACAATACCGGGACAGTGGCACGTTTGCTTGCTTCTTACAATACCAGGACAGTGGCACGTGTGCTTGCTTCTTACAATACCGGGACAGTGGCACGTGTGCTTGCTTCTTACAATACCGGGACAGTGGCACGTGTGCTTGCTTCTTACAATACCAGGGCAGTGGCACGTTTGCTTGCTTCTTACAATACCGGGACAGTGGCACGTGTGCTTGCTTCTTACAATACCGGGACAGTGACACGTTTACTTGCTTCTTACAATACTGGGACAGTGGCACGTGTGCTTGCTTCTTACAATACCGGTACACTGGCATGTGTTATTACAAAACCGGGACAGTGGTACATGTGTTTGCTTTTTTTACAATACCGGGACAGTGGCACGTTTGCTTGCTTCTTACAATACCGGGACAGTGGCACGTGTGCTTGCTTCTTACAATACCGGTACACTGGCATGTGCTATTACAACACCGGGACAGTGGTACATGTGTTTGCTTTTTTTACAATACCGGGACGGTGGTACGTGTGCTTGCTTCTTACAATACCGGGACAGTGTCACATGTGCTTGGTTTTTACAATACCGGGACAGAGGCACGTGTGCTTGCTTATTACAAAAGGTAGTGTCACATGTGCTTGCTTCTTACAATACTGGGATTGTGGCACGTGTGCTTGCTTCTAACAATACCGGGACAGTGACACGTGTGCTTGCTGATTACAATACCGGAACAGTGTCGCATGTGCTTGTTTTTTACAATGCTGGGACAGTGGCATGTGTGCTTGTTTCTTACAATACCGGTACAGTGGTACGTGTGCTTGTTTCTCACAATACCGGGACAGTGTCACATGTGTTTGCTTTTTACAATACCGGGACAGTGGCACATGTGCGTGCTTCTTACAATACCGGGACAGTGTCACATGTGCTTGTTTTTCACAATACCGGGACAGACGAGTGCTTGCTTCTTACAATACTGGGACATTAGCACATGTGCTTTCTTCTTACAATACCGGGACATTGGCACATGTGCTTGCTTCTTATTAAACCGGGACAGTGTCATATTTGCTTGCTTTTACTATACCGGGACAGTGTCAGATGTGCTTGTTTTTTTTACATTACTCGGACAGTGGCATATTTGCTTGGTTTTTACAATACCGGGACAGTGGCACATGTGCTTGCTTCTAACAATACCGGGACAGTGTCACATGTGCATGTTTTTTTTTACAATACCGGGACAGTCGCACATGTGCTTGTTTCTTACTCCTACCTATCGCGGTTTGAACGCCTGGCGTAACATTCTTTTCTGTTATGGTATATAATTCTGAAATGTATTTTAAACACTGATAAAGTAGCTAGCATATTACCGGTATAGTTTCAGATATTTTAATATGTGATTTGATTTTAATCGTGTTTATAAAACAAATTTTCGTTGAAGGCCAGTGTGATTTACCATTTGTTGATGGCTCGTGAACACCAACAGTAGTTATTTTCACTCGTGGCTGCGCCACTCGTGAAAATATCACTTTTGGTGCCCACTCGGTGAAATTATAACGTGATCTTACACCGAAACCAACAATTATCCTCTATTATCTTCTAAAGAATGAACATTTTGTTTGCTTTTTATCAGTTAGTTCTTCAAGTATAGTGTGACTGTGTGAAAGATTTTTGTTCCTTCATAAACAATTAAAGCGTGTTTCAACCAGAAGGCAGACCTTTAATTCTCATGTTTGATATTTTGTATATCGATACGCTTTATCAAATAATCTTTCATGTATACACTGACCGATGAAACAGTAATATATGTTTAGCAACATTTCTTTTAGTGTACACGATATCAAGCAACATTGCCAGAGAGCAGACAACTTGAAGTATGTGAAGCTTCTTAAAAACTTGTTTAAAAAATACACGTTTGTATGGCGAATGGTAGTAATTTGTTCCCTTGATCACATTCATGTTGAATAATCGACCTAAAATGACTTCTGCACAATTAAGCAACAACGGTAGTAATTTATTTCAACAAAAAAACGTCAGAAAACTTCAGTAGCAGCTCGTACGTCACGCCAATATTGTATTTATGTTAACGTTTCTCAGCATGTTTTTCCCACTTCAAAAACGTTTCAGTGGCATAAAAAATAAGACGGTGACCCCTTTTTTCTATTTGACAAAAAAGCAAATTGGTTTTAGATTCCATAGCGCTACAGGGCTCCTTCCGGACTTTTTCATATTTTTTGGCGAAAATAGATATTTTGATTTTTTTCGGATGGATAAATGATTTGAGATTGCATTTATGAAAATTAGATCGTTTCATTATCTACGTAGACATACATACATGTATATCAAAATAATACGAAAAGTGACGAATTATACACCTCTCCCCTAGGTGACGCTTTTAACGTTGTTTCCATGGAACAGTATTTTTTTTCTATAAAACTCCAAGCGAAATACTGAAATGTTCAACTCTAAGTGATATACTGAAATGTTTACTCCAAGACATGAAATGTGAACACAAGTCCAATGTCAAGAAGGCTAGCGGTGGTGAAGAGGTTAAGGTCTGCCGCTCATCTCAGAGGTTGCGAGTTCGAGCCCCACTGGGGGTCACGACCGTACCTCCTCAAATGACATCAGTACTGGGTTTTCCAGGAAGTGAACTCGAGAGTGACCCGATAAGCTACTAGTTTTCTTCACAATCGAGCTAAAATAAATTTGTATCAACTAAACTAAAATGAAAACTGATTTGCAATTCTCGCAAACTTGTGAATGAACTTGCATGAATTTAGTTAACAGTCATATTGTGATTGCAATAATACAGAGTAAGCTGCGTTCAAAATGTGGCACTAAACAGCTAGCATAATTAATTTGGCGTTTCAGTGTGACCCCTTTCACAGATCTGATATTTTATAACTGTCACAAGGCGGACAGCTGTAAAATGTCAACCTGTAAAATCGGTTTGCCTTCGAAGTGGAAATAGTGAGACTACTAAACAGCTAGAGCTTAGTTTGAAGAAACTAGTGTCAGTCAGAATTTAATAACTTCACTTAGATCAGCCGTTCTATTCACGTGCACATATGGTACACAAACTCTAGACGAGTATCCTAACTCATAAAACGTAGACTTTGTAGTTGTTTTAGCTGTGCTGATGTTAATTTCAAACCGGAAATGGTTATTGCATACAGAAAGTAACTTCAGTTCGGATAATGAAACTGTACAGACAGGAACACGTCAAAATGTCATATTTTAGACTGTTTCGTCTAGTACTAACCAGCTACCAATAACTGGTATAGCTTGGGTTGATGTATGCATCAGGATTGTTTTAGGTATTTAGAAAAAATGCTATATATTTTTTTACGACTTAGACGAAAATCGTATCCTGCGCCAAGCACATGCGCAGATCTCCCGAGTTGTGCACTAACTTTTAGGGAAAACAGGTTGTTAGCAAATTTCCAAAAATACTCAGCTTCGAAAGCAAAATTCAATCTGTTACAGTATTTTAAACGCAACCTAACAAATCAAATGTGCAGAGTTTACCTGCATCTAATCATTACATAAATGATATAAATTATTCTACAAAATGCGGTCCGTAACAATTAGCTAATGTCTCAAATCGCTTTCATGGAATTATGTCACGCTAGTCTGACAAATACAGTACTGATACTATTAAATACATATACTGCCAGATCATCCTAATATACAGCAAAACCCACGATCTGTAAGAACTGCAAGCCTGTCGAACGCAACTAAACATATGAGTCAATACAATTGGTGGTGCGATGGTCAAGTGGTTAACGCTCCCGACTACCAATCCGGATGTTTCCGGTTCGAATCCCGGCCGGGGTACTGGAAATTTTAGAAACCCTTTCCAGTGTTTCCCACCAATCTAGAGATGGACTGGTTTGAAACCCACGGGTTTTCTCACGTGTATCGGTGCTATACACCGGGCATGTAAAATAACCAAGGGGTCTATTCGTAAAAGAGCTAGGGTCTGGTAGCGGATTCCCTTGTATCTGCATCTGTTTCTCTTCAACTTGCACATGTCAGGAGTCTTGGCAAGTTCACCCAGGGAGAAGCCCCATGATCGGTCGGGACTAATAAACAATCAAAGACTCAATACAATGTCCAGTGTTGTATTTACGCACTTTTGGTGTATCGCATGTCAACTAGTAGAACATACTTGTACCACTACGTATACTTCACGTCAAGTCAGAATACCTTTATTTTACTTATTTGTGAGCATTATTAATATTGCGCAAATGTAAAAAGCCAAATAATCAATTTTCACCAAATTTCGACCAGACGTAAACATTTGTTGGAAATAGCATTCATAAATATGCGTGAAAATGATTATATCAAGTCTTTATCATAAAACATATTACCATACACATGTAACAATCACTTACTAGTATTATTTCACATTCGCAAGAGTGAAAATTAGGGTACAGTCAATAAAAATGAGGATTAATTGAGAAGCTTAGAAATGACAACAAAATGGAAACAAGCATAATACTTGATGACAAATCATGTGTTATCAGGCGAAGTTTCAAGAAAAAATACCTTCATATAAATGTGTAACATCGTAATCTACACATTCAAACTACCATTTTAGAAATTCTTTCATTAACGTGTTCCTTTTAACAATTCATATGGAACTTTCATGTTTTCCCGATAATCGATTAGACGCGGCTTTTACACATTAAACAAAGAAGGGAGATTTCGGTTTAATCCTATTAAATAAAAAACCGTGTAATTAATCGCTTTTGCTTCGGTCAGACGAATTAATATTATTTTTCCTCTTTATAATGATGTAAATTTTAAAAAGATTAATTTGGTATTTCACTTACCTTTTTTAATTAAAAAAGTACCACCGCATTTTCCATATGAAATGGTAAGGATTGCAAGACTTTTAGTCAGCTTTTTTGGTCATTTGTCTCAATACTTTGACCCATACATAGAACATCAATTATAAGACTGTTTTTGCTTCAGTGATACCGGCAAGGGAATTATATCAACTATAAATTGGTGTAAAAATAAATAAAATATTTGAAGGATTTCGCTTACCTTTTTAATATTTTTTATAAGTACAGTCAGTTAAAAATGTAATCGTAATACAGATCGGGCGCGTCCGTAATTTTCACGGAAGTTGTCGATTACTATCGTATTAAAATTGTGATGATTTTGTATTGTATTGTTGCTTTAAAACGTAAGGATGGCATAACTTATATGAAAAGGAAAAAAGTGAATAATGATTGTACCAATCTTTGAACGAGTCTCGGTATGCTTTATTCATGTGTAAATTAAATGAGTAAATTAAAAGGACTGCATTTGGTTAAAGTTATATCTGTATTGTAGCAAAGTGGCTAAATTTCACACTTGTGTCAACTTAACGTAAATAGGTAAATGTAACACCTGTGAAAAAAAGATTTTGTGTATACATTGTAAGTTTTACACATTTTCACGGGACTGTTGTAATGTCACACAAACACACATATACACAAGTACGTATGGCACTTTCAAATTGTGACGCTTATTTTATATGAAAGAATTTGTTTTCAGAATCCGTTCGTCCGGATAGATGTCACCCGTCATAAATGTGGTGATGTTGTTTTGTTTTTTTTTGCTTTGCTATTTGTGCGTATTTTGACAGTCGTTTACTTCTACTTTGGTCCCCCTATAAACATTTTGTAACTTAAAGGTGGTTGACAAATGAAAAAGTTACGACCGGTCAGAAATCGAAATCAGGTACATGTTATGTCGAAAAATGATGTTTGTGAATTATGTACTTTTAGTATTTTGATCAAATATCAGAAATTGAAAAGGAAATTGCAAATAAGATGTTATTACGGTAAACTTACATGTTTTAAAGAAACTTAAAATCTGTCATAAGAATTACCACTTGCGTTTTACAATATACCCCGGGGCAATAAAACACTAGAACGGATATGGATTATTAGGGTGCAATAAAAGTCTTTGTTAGTCTTGGTAATTTATTACCCTATATGTGTGTATTATATATATCTTTTTTATTGTACACCCATCTCAGAAACAATGAAATGTATTTTAGATAGTTTAACAAATGTATTTCTGTTTGCTTTTAGAGAACAATTAACTACTGTGGAAAGGGACAACGAAAAAAAGACCTTACTTGATTATTCCTTTTATTAACAAAAGTAACCTTTAAATAACTCGCACTTTAAAATAAATTTTTCGAAGAAACGTTCATGATTTCATGTGTATAATTTCAAAATAATCCTCGACACTTAAGTGTGTCGTTCAAGCTTCTGCTGTAGCACATTTATTTCTATCTTGTAGAATTTACGCACGTGTAACGTTGGCGTCACGCACACGGGAAACAGTACCGTAATTAATTAAACGATAGTAACATCTACCTTGTAAGTTATGTAAATAAAAAAATTTCAAAGATGACGCACACGTTCATGCATTGTGTCTATCGTGTTGTTTGTTTTTTCACAGCTAACAGAATATGAAATCGATGACATCGATTTTGTATATGCCTAATGAAAACTTCGTTATTTCATTGTTTCAGAATTCAATATTAGAATCAAGCTACCAATCGCTTTCATATACTAAAAATTGCGCGGACCATCTTTGTTAAAGGTAGTTTTTGTTAGCTTTTAAGTTTAGAGAACTAACTGCTTTCAAGATATACAACCACTTATGGCTTTTAAGCACGTGCGAAGAAAAAAGAAAACTGTGAAAGTGTGACTGTCATTGCGGTACAAGTTGGTGATGCCGTGTATGATTTATGTTGTGAAGCTTCACTTAATTACATTAAATGCTGATGCTTTGATATAATATGTGACTCAATTTAATAAAATTAATTCAACAATATAAAGATCAATAGCTTATTACTCCTGTAGTTTGTCCGCATGATCCTGTCAACAATTATTACACGAATAGCTCTGTGCATTGCATAGATTTAACAAAAGTTAATGAAATTCGAGGGTATATTCATGAAAAAAAAAGCATTTCCCCCCTCAAACTGATAAATCTATAATAGCTCTATTATTCAAATCAGTGTTGCTTCATTTCTCTGTAATCTCTATTTTACAACAGTTGCTTTTTAAACATACAATGTAATAGTACAAAAAGATAGCTGGGATGAATGCAATAAGATTAAAGATTTCTATTTTAGCGTAATACACAGTACATTTTAATATCCTCGGGCTAATATTACGCAAGCAAATATCGATTTTTATTGATTGAGCTGCCGAAACAATCAGCGGTTTTCCGGTCTGTTTCGGAAAATTTACGACCGCAAGCGAACTGTCCGGCCGCTACTACCTGTTTATCGATTTTCTGACCAGCCTTATCATTGCTAGCGAGTAGAGAACAAAATGTTCCATATGCTTCAATTAAAAGTCAAATTATTTTCTGACTTGCCTTTCCCTTTACGGTTACGAGGGATAAAGAATTTGATCAAAATATAAAAAGACGTTTTCTTTCCCATATATGTATACTTAAGATACTACTTCATCTCAACATTCGCCTTGTTAAATTTTCTGAAAAAACAACATCGAATCTTATTTTTTCGCACATTAAAATAGACAGCGCACCGGCCACTGTTTGATCGCCTGGTTTTGGGGCACTCATGAGGACTTCAGTTGTTAACCGATTAGTGCGATACGGTTAATCGATTGTGTGTTCATATGGAATGCATTACATACTATAACAAGAATACCAAAATGGGTTAAAAACAAAAGACGGATCCATAAAAAATAACGGACATGAAAAATAATTGAAAATGTTCGAAAAGGAAGTTGGTACATTGATACATGTCGTGAAAATTGTGTGACAGTTCTTGTAATATCCATAATGCCTCACTCCATAAACTCAATGTCTACTGAACTGATCTGCTGCACGTATGCATTGAGTTTATGGAGTGAGGCATTATGGTGCTGTTACGGCAGCAGAAAAGTATGTCATAAATATCTCAGAATTTGCTCAAGACGTCACTTAAATATTTGGACTACTGCCGCTACAAGCTACGCACCTTTCACATTTGTTTAATTAAAAGCTATATAGCTACTTACCATGAATTGCCTGTTGAAGTCGCATCTGATATTTAATCCATTATTTTGCTTTTAATTTCCATTTATTTATAACGTACAGTTTCAGTTATTTCAATCCGAGTCCAACACGTGGGAATTTACATCTCGGGCACCAGCAAACACGACATGGCTAAATCAGTGCGGGGGTATTCAGTAATAATACTGGAATCACGCTTTACAATGACCCATGAACTCCAACGCAATTATGTCCGGTTACTAGAGATGTACACACAGAAGATGGATAACGGATAAGCGATAAGCATTGGGGAGTTCTCAAAGTTGTTACAGTTATGCAGATACATTATTATTTACATTAAAGCCCAATGGCACAATAAGACCATGTTTTTACAATGACATACATGTATAATGTCATACAGAGCTCACTCAGTTGCCCTATTGTATGCTCAGTGGATAACCTTTACTTTCTATGGAATGCCTTGTTTCTTAAATACTTCTGCCTTTCATATTGATGTTTCTTACAGTATGTAGCAGTACTGTAAGGAATGTTTGTCCGCTGGCTTAATAGATACCAGTTTTCAGCTTTAGCAATTTGGCGGCGCATTAACCAGAAGGATTTTGCATTTTGCTGGTGACCAAGAATACCTGCTTCAGAATAAATTGCTTTGTGTCTTATGTGTGAAGGCAGTGACAATATCCGTGACCTGATTAAAATTCGGGGTAGCAGTTGGCATGTATATTTGATGGCTTATTCCAGCACAAACAGCAATGCATTTCCTGCCATACATGGATACCTGCTCACAATATGTATATAGAAATTGCATAACCAATTACGTGATAAGAACTCTTCATTTATGTTTGCCGATTTGCATGTAAAAAGTTGGCAGATACTGTTATAGTCTAGTCTAGTTTGACGAGTTGAGGCCATACGCAAAAATGTTAACTTTTTATGCGTTCAATATATTTTTTAAAGGCCAGACGGAATTTTGCGTTCAAATTTTTAAAAACTCTTAAACATCATCATTAGACGAGACTTACAGCATTGGGTACTTTGATCGTATGTGCGGTGATAAAAGGTCACACTCCGTAGTCATAAGCCATAAAATGGAACAAATAAACTGTTGAAATACCTACGACACGATTCTCTCAAGCAAAATGGAATAGTTTGGGAGTATAGGGAGTCGCCCCCAGCTGATAAAAAAAATATTTTTTGTTGTTATGGCCACCAGCTTTTGTTTTGGTATTAAAAATGCCTTTCTTAAAATGAGTAGGTTTAGATACTTTCTAAACATTATCAAAGATATATAAACCAGTAAAAACATCAAAAATAAATCAGCTAAACTCGGTTGTTTCCTCAAAGTAGCATTACGAATGATTTTCGTGCAAAGTCGCCTTTTTCAGACGCTATTCAGATGTCCATCTTCACATCAGGTCATCGCGTGTACATCTCTACTAAGACCCTTTAAGTATCATCTACAGTAAACTCCGTTTATAACGATCCCATTGGGACCATTTTAATTTGTTCATTATATCCGGAGTTTGTTATATCCATATATCATTTTATATAAAATAAACAAAGAAAAAAATCTCAGGCAGAAAAAATTGTTCCTTATATCCAGAATTTCGCTATATCCGGAGTCGTTATATCCGGAGTTTACTGTAATAGCTAAGAATATATCTAAAAGTGTATGTTACAGTTTGTATTTCCTTCTAGTAAATGTGTCACTACAAGTCACTGTGATGCTGATTTATCCTTTTATGATATATATGCCCGGTTGCACGAAGCGTTTAGCTCTTACTTATATCCTTGGTTTGAATAATTCGATTGCACGAAAGAGAATTATCCGGGCCACGCGAACCTAATGGGGGTTTTAACTTTTACCGCTTTATTTTGTTGCAACGGTTTTGATAGGAAATTCTTATACAATCAATCCGTTTGCACGAACTTTTTTGTCATAGTTATGATTTGAGTTATGTCCGGGTTATCCAAACCTGGTAGGGACCAGGTTTATGAATCGAGTTGAACATTTAAATATGCAAAATGGAATTATATTAACGCAAAAGAGCACTTACAAAACGTTTACGTTACAGAAAGTTCCTTTACAATATCTATCTAAAGAGACATATTAAACATGAATGGTTAGCTATATACTTATTAAATGAAAAAAAAAACGTCTTAAAGGTTGTGACACAAATGCTGGTTGCATTAAAGATTCATGTAGTAGGATTTAAGGTTTGTTTGAATTTCATATCGATTAATTTACAATATCAACCTAGCCCGCGAAAATGCATTTAAATATTATAACTGGTGCATGCATCTGCATTTTACCGGATTTATTTCCCGACATATCACAAGTGTTTTTCCTCTATTTTTTTTTTCTATTTTTTGTATAAACAGTAAAACCTGTGAACAAAGACCACTGACCGGAAGTAGTATGACTATTAGTTTCTTTCATGAGCACGAGGTTCAGATCGAAATATCCGTCACTGAGGGTAACTGTTTTGGTGGGAACGAGGCTCTGTCGAGTTCCCGCGAAACAGTTACCCGAAGTGACAGATATTTCAATCTGAACCAAGTATCTCATGGCAGAAACTTTTTCTTGCATACCGTCTTGCACTTTGAAATAAATATTTAAATACAAACTTTTCGAAATGATACATTTAAATATAAAAACAAACGTAAACGTCTTGCGAATAATAACATATACATGTTGCGATCCTCTTCAAGACAAAATGTTGTACAAATCTCATTTAATACTCATTATATGAAACAGTCTTTTCAACACTTCGGCATGCGGGTGTGGAACTCTATTCGTATATATATATTTATTTTTCCACTCAAATCAGTAAAATGTAATTTTTAGTTTTTAAAGATTCTGTTTGTTTTGCATGAATGTGAATTGCCATGTTTTCTTTGATGTTATGAAGGCCGCATAGTATATAAGTTGTTGTCTTAATGTGTTACCTTCGGAAAATAAAGATATTATTATAATTATTATTATTATTATTATTATTATTATTATTCAGATGCTGTGTTTGGGAAAGTGACGTCACATTATTTATAACGTTACGTCATAAGTCATTCACGTAAGTCGTCTTACACCGGGAGGGGGGCTGTAAGATGAGATTTTCCAACATTGGTAAAATCTGCAGATATCCCCATCTGGTATGCAAGAAAGGCTCTGTTGACAGGTGTTGTTTATTTAGAGGTGGTCAGACAAAGCAGAATGTACTCTTTCAAATAGTATAGATCTATTTTAGCGCACAATACTTTGTAAATCTCTATATGTTTCCGGCCTTATCATTTACGTTATTTAACAGCTGACGTATCCAATCAGAATCGACGTTACAAACAGAAAAACGTTAAGAAGGTGAAAAATGTATAACACAATTTATGACAAATTTGTTCTATTTTAAAATAAAGAATTGATATTTGCTCAAAATCTACAGTAACTGCTTCTTTGGAAAGGCTATAATTATAAATAATTGTTATTAGTCTTTTGTTGATATTCTTTTACATTTATTACATCTTTATTTTCGTCACTTCAATATACACCAGACGTAGAAAACACATACATAAACATGTGCATGTATATGCCAATACGTAGCATTATAAAAGACCATTATACACGCATCTGAAGTCACAGGTTGGTAGCTAAAACACCAATCTTAAGCTTACTTAAGATATAATTGTATTTGCGATTAATTGACCATATATAAAATTTTATTTTATTTTAACGTATGTCGATGGCTTGAAAATGCAGTAAGATAAGTTCATATATTTGACTCAACTATACATTGAAAAAATATCCTTAAATAAATCAAAGTTTGTAAATTAAGCTTTCCTGGAATTTTGTTCACCACAGATCTGAAATTTAGTTCTACAAGCACGAAAAATAACGGTATCGTTTCTCAAGTATGTTTTCTTGCATAAGACATCGCTATTTCCTCTGAGTTATTTAAGAAAGGATTAAAAAATACGTGCAAACGGACAAAACCAGTACATAAGACAGAGTTATCGACGAGTTATTCAACTCCTTCTTAGCTGTTAACCTCTAGGTTATATATAAGGTCTTCGTGCAACCGGGCAAATGTGTTCGTTTGGTATACTGAAACAGGGATGTGCGGTATTGAAACGGCTTGCGTTTAAATATGAAACGCTAGTGTTTGCCTAGCGTTTATATATTAATGTTTCCGCTATGTTAGCGTTGAATAACTTTTAAACGTGATAATTCAGCTGTAAGATTTAGTTAAAGATACATGTATATCCATCGGAGATTCGAACCCGGAGCCTCGCGGTAACCGGAGCTGTTTCATTTTGTAACACGGGTGTTTTCAAGGCGAGCGATTTGGAACACTGAAAGCGTGTCAATCGAAAACACCTTTTAATCTCTAAAACCTGAATTGTTAATTGTTTTCATCAAATTGTAACAATGCACTAAATCCACAATATTTCCATGTTGTATGTTTGTCTTATTTAACTAATTATAAAAATGGTTAGTTTGCTTGAAAGGAAACAAAACAGACCAAAACTAATTATTTAATGTTTTCGAGTGAATTATAGAGTTTTCTCAGTGAAATAAAAGTGATAATCCACAGTTTTGAAACAGTGGATTACCATTTTTATTTTTCACTGTTTTTGCAATCTTCTACCCGGATTTACGTCAAAAAGTATACCGGGCGTAATTAATGCTGGAAACCATGCGACGATGACGTCGTTAAAATGACGTCATTTGCGCTATGTTTTTGATGACGTTTCCCGCGATTTTCGTTATTTTATAGAAACAAACTCAATAAAAGTAGAGTTTTAACCATAAAATAAACAGAAAAATTGTTGGTATCGGTGTAATATCACGTTAATTTCACTCGTGAACACCAAAAGTTGTCATTTTCACTCGTGGCTGCGCCACTCGTGAAAATGTCACTTTTGGTGCCCACTCGGTGAAATTATAACGTGATCTTACACCGAAACCAACAATTATCCTCTAGATCTATCTATTGGTGAAATAATATCTTTCACCTGAGATTTTGGTGATAAAACCGAACGTGTAAACAAAACTGATTTTATTATATTTTGTCCAAAGTATTGAAGAAAGCAGTTGCAAGAGATTGAATAAATCATAATTCAAAGTTCGAATATTCTGATATAGGGAAAACATACTGTACAGGGGAGCTTAGCATTGTTTAGTTGAAAATAGAATTTCCCCACCCACCATTTTGCCAGTGGCCCCATGGCCGATTAAAAAAAAAGGAAAATTGAGAAGGAAGTCCAGAGGAAAAGCCAAACATCACACACATGAAGGCGTTGACGAAGGCCACTTCCCACCACAGGAGACCGTGGAACCAGCAACTGCTCCGAGGGAGTGGCCAGTCGATCTGTGAAAAGTTCCAATGCTAAGACTACAGTCCAATCTTTGTAAGTAGGATAATGAATTTGATAATTTGACTTTTATCCCCAACGATAATTATTTAAGAATTGAATGTTATTTTTCTGCGATTCATTTATGAACTGTCAGAATATACACCTAATTTGCATAAACAGGTGTTTATGTAAAATTATTCTAAGCTCCACACATCCGGAAGGGGGGGGGGGGGGTGGTGGGCGGTCCGGTACTGGTAAAATATTTATGTTCGGGAAAGGTGAATCCTCTGCTTTCATTGCTGGTTTCTATACATCTTTAACTTTTAATGTAAAACATCCAAGAAGGACAATGAAAGAAATTAGCTTATAATCATAGCATTGTCACAGAAAAACAGTAAGTTCACTTTGTGCCAGGTTCCAGCAACAGCAACTAACGATGTCTGGAACAGTACCAGTAATAAAGAAATCCGCTGTAGGATCACCGGACCTATGCTCGACCAGGCACATGCTCGCCCAATTTTACATGTTTGCGCTATTTACCAATAAAGATGAAACTGATTGTTGTTTCTTTGTGCCTCGTATGTTCTACTTCGTGTCCCCATTTTTAAAGAGTTTTTCGGTTGGAGTGAAGGTTGTCAGCAGAAGAAAGTATAAGTTCAAGTGAAACTGTTATTGAAAGTTTGTAAAAAAATGTAGACCCCCTCCCCCCAAAATAAAATGTTTAAAACATATTTTAATAAAATCACGTACATGTACATATGAAAGAGACACACCATGGAGAAGTCAATGTCACATTTCAAAGTCAAAGGTCAAAATACTGTATCTCTCAAAATTGAGCCAAATGTTCAGATTATTGATATGAAATTCAAAACATATGTTCTAACTGTGCTAGATTAACGTCAATATCACAATTAAGGGTCAAAGGTCATGGTATTATTTCCCCGAGCCCTTTGAAACATTTACATGAAACTTAGGTCAAATGTTCACCATATCAAGATGGTGAGCATAATGCGTTTCTCGGCTATCTTGGTGAATCATATAGATCTAGTTATTGAGGTTATGGTAATGAGAAATGCCATTTCTTATGACAAGATGCGTTTGTGGGGGTATTGTAATCATGTTCAGTACGCGTTAAATTCTCGTACGTACGCGTTTAATTCTCGAACATACGCGTTTAATTCACGTACGTGCGCAATTAATTCTCGTACGTACGCGCTTATTTACTCTTTTTTATTTATTTGACCCTTCTCGACTTTCGTACAAAAGGAAAAAGAAACGGTGAAAAAGAAAAAAAATGGAATTTGTTGGCGAACAAATACGAGACTGTTCAGCTACATGTACCTGCGTCCTCCAATGTTTCTTTTTTCAAGTTATATGTCTTTAGGTAGAAATATTATGTTTTCCGATTGAATTGTTGTACTACAGGTGGATATTTTTCATCATAAGGAATAAGTACGCTTATTTTCTCAATCATCATCGAATTACACTGGTGTGTAAGAAAATAAGTTGGCACAATGTCTATCATGTTCATGTTAAAGTTACAGGACTGGCATGTGTTGTAATAAAATGACAATACCAAAAACATTGCAAATCAGAAACAGTGCATTTTTAAATGTAGGACTCGTAGAACTTAATATAGAGAGTCGTAATTTTATATGCTTTAACTTTTCTATTATTTCTAAATGAAATGTTCACAGCCAAGAACTTGTCTGTCCTAATGTGTAGAGGTAGAATGGCACACGTGTCGGTGTGAAACATATGAGGCAGCCCTACAATACTCTTAATTCGACACGATAACTGGTCAAAACCTGAAAGTACAGTCACCGACAATAATTTATACAGTATAAAACCCATCCATTCCGGTATCACCTTTAAACCTGATATCCTTCATTTGTATTGTAGGTGTAGGTTAAATGGCCAGATGCAAATACAAAATAACCCGGATACCAGACCCTAGCTCTTTACGAATAGACCCCTTTGTTCTTTTACGTGCCCAATGTATAGCTCCGATATACA
Source organism: Saxidomus purpurata (assembly GCA_022818135.1). Taxonomy (NCBI): domain Eukaryota; kingdom Metazoa; phylum Mollusca; class Bivalvia; order Venerida; family Veneridae; genus Saxidomus; species Saxidomus purpurata. Next base: position 12,635,014 of record JAFMSR010000004.1, read on the forward strand.
CGCGATACTACCTCTGGGTTTCTAACCAGTGTAGTCATGCACTATTTGAGCCGTTGTTGAAAGACAAAGTTTGCTAATGAAGGCACTCGTTTCATTTGAAAGAGGAAAAAAATCCGTTTAATATTTGTATCTTTTGAGAACTACAATGATTTCAACAGAACCAGTATATTATATTGGTGCATAAATGTAAAACAAATTTTGGTAGATCAATATCAAGTATTTAAACACACATATTACTGAAAACTAGTTATATCTTTTGATCATATCCATACAGTCAAACCTGTGTTAAACACCACCTCCAAATAGAGACCACCCTGCGAATAATGTCAAATATGGTAAAACCCAAGCACTATTCAAATATTTTTTAGAAACCTGATAATTAAGACCACCTGTTAACAAAGACCACATTAACCTCTTCCCGAAAGTGGTCTTTGTGCACAGGTTTCAGTGTATATAGAAAAATGAATTTGAGAACAGAATAATGATATAACTGTGTTCTATTTAATCTTTAACAGTGTTGACGTATTTCTTTCTTTCATTTCTTTGTCATTTCATCAGCGTTGTCAGATGTTTGCAATATCATTGAAAAAATACTGCGCTATATATATACTATGTACTTTTGATTTATGAACTAGTCGCTAGGTCTGGTTTTTTTTTTGTACAAATCAGGGTCAGTTTCGCCGGTAAGACATCTTTCTTGATAATATATGATAATATAAGGGCTGCAAGTAATTACATATCCAAAGTGCTCCTGGGACTTTAACTATCGAACATGTAATAATAGTCTACCAATTAAAACCGCAACATTGTTTGTTTAAGTGTGCGTATTTCAGTAGAGAAAGAAGTCATTGATTGCAATAGATTGATATTTCTGATAACGCACATTTCATCGAGCCACACCGAGACAGAACTTACATGTAGTAAGTTCAAAACATTGTATCACACAGAACCTATGACATCTTCAATGGTCAATAATTTGGAAAATAACAGTAAGGAGTCTTATATATATTTATAATGGGTATAGTGCTGTTGATAGAATAAATAGCATTTATTTTACTGAACGTGGTAGAAATAAACTTATTCTATAGAATTGTTCAAAACGGATTAAATGATCGAAGATTATTGCACTCTTATACTACCAGCGGGTCATAAATTTTAAACTGATTTAGTAAATTTCGATGTGGATTTGCACCAAATATGATTGAGGTAGGTAGATTTGAGAATCTAAGTGAAGAACTCATGAAATGTCCTTTCTGTACTCATGAAATATCCCTTATGTACTTTTAAATTGTTTTCTGTATGATGAAATCTGTTTTCCACTTATTTTTAAAGCCAGATCTCTTTTTAGTCACTTTGATAACAGACACCGATCAATTTACTATATTAATCTCTAGCAAAAACTTGATAAGATTGTGTGCCAAGACCCGCTTTGAAATTCTTAAACAAAGACAATTTTTACTTTGTAAATAATATTTTGTATTTAACTGTAGAGCGTACATCTCTGCGAGGGGTTGTCATTGAAGTTGATCCTTTTTGTGCAATATATTGTTATTACAAAATAAGGTAGAGTTTTATACTCATTTTTGCCCACAATAGATTGTGGTTATATAGATAAGCATGTATAAGTTAACTATTTTAATCATAATATAGCATTCTAGTGTTAAACACTATATACTATATTTGTCATATTTTAATGAGATGTTTCTGTACCAGTCTCTTGTAACTCTATTATAGAATGGCCATGTAGTTTTATTTGATTTTTTAAAAATTGTATGTATTGAATGATATTTATAATTATGTATGAGACTTGAATAAAGAAAACACTACATACAATTGTCATATAATGTAACTGTTTGTTAAAACTGTCCATCAGTTGTTTGCACGTTTTCCATTGAAAGCAATATTTAGCCAATAATATTAGTTGACAAGAAAAACTGTGATCGGGTCAACACACGAAACTGACATGTAAATATTTTGAAAATTGGTGATGGTTGATGTTGAGGCATGACCCCTAAGGAATCCTAACTTGCGTTGTTTGACTAATGCATTCTTTTTATCGCCGCATTGAACTAACAAGTTATGATTATCTTTAATAAATGGTTATAACAGATTGCCGAAATCATAGTATTAAGATATATGCCGCCACACCTTCTCGATCTCGGTTTTTTAATTATATTTTGAGAAAAAAGCACCTGCACCACTGTGCTCACATGAAAGAAACGCTTACTTTTGGCGCAAATTAGTCTATTTTAAACACCTATCTAGACATGCAAATAAATCTACACAAAAAAATTCACCTTGGTCAATATATAAACGTATATTACAACAAGGTCATACTATTTGAAAGACCTTGATAATAACAGGAACAGTCTATAACTATAGAGTATTCCTGATTATAACCAAGATTTCAATAATGTTGTGACATATTCCATATATCCCCACCTTAAATTACATATCAGTCAGTCCCTTTTTTCTTGGATGAAACTGAAGTTTTGAAATAGAAGGAACGAGTGGACTACAAAGGGAACGAGTTGACTTTTTGATCCGTACAAGTTGACCAATTAGGGTACGAGATGACTAAGGTACGAGTTAACTTAGGTGCGAGTCGATCCGAAAGCTTCTGGTTGAACAAGCAGAAACTGACACAACACCACATCTACTGACTGACTTGTAGTATAAAAACTTTACACTGACGTGTAGTATAAAAACTTTACTGTTATCGAATAATATGAATCGATTAAATAAAGTCACTATCTGAATTCAGAGGTAATACAATACATGTATATGAAATATTGTTACTATTTTAGAACACACACACTTACGACAACTCTGTAGACAATAGACTGTGTCTATAATATTCATCTCGGAAGTACCTCATTTTTTCAATGATGAGAGACACATCTAAGTAACGAACGACAACTCGTGCGTTCAAGAAAAAAATTAGACTGTGTCTACAGTATTCATCTCAGAAGTACCTGAATCTTTCAACTAAGAGAGACGCATATTTTCGATCTAGTGCTTAAGTATCCATGCACCTTTTACTCACCCCGTAATAAATATAGCGGGCCGCTGCTGATAGGGCAGATACTTACAAAATAGAAGACAATGTAAGGACTAATGCCAGTCTAGATTACTTCATATATGTTGCTTTCTATACGAGCTACGTTCAATCTGATGGTTGAATTTGGAATTGAGGGGTAGTTCAGTTCGGTTTTAAAAGTAGCGATTTCTCCTGTCAGAAACTGGTTACAATAAAATGAGGATTTTAAAATGTTGTATGATTTCCACAGAGACATGCCTATATAAAACAAGCTTTTTACCTTTTATCTTGTCGCTGTCTTTCGTCTCTTTCTGATTTGAAAGAATTTCTTCTTTTACTTTCTGAACACTGTCCTTTACTTTTGCAACTTCATCATTCGTTTCCTTAACATTTGCTTGCACTTGCTCAGCATATTCTTTGACTTCACTTATGTTTCCCTTTAATGAATGAAAACCTTCTGTCACTATTTTGACGCCTTTCTTCACTTCTCCACCTTCTTCTTTCAGCTCAGTTATTACTTCTTTCACATTCTTAACATCCTGCGTCACTTTTTCAACACTTTCGTTTGCTTCTTTCGCTTTATTTCTAACTTCTTTTACATCAATATCAATGTCATTTACATTTTTCGTCAGTACTTCAACACGTCCGGTCATGAGTTGCATTTCTTTCTCCAAAGCTTTCTCCGATTTTTTCCATCTTTTAATTTCAGCTTGGATTCTTTGTTCAGCTACAGGTTCTAGAGAACTGTTTTTGTAACCGTCAAGTGTTTGTTGTAGGCCCGGTACAGGATTCGGGACAGCAGTGTTAAGTCTAAGAAGAACCTGTTATACAAATATTGATTTTCTTAAACTACGCTGGTGAATAATATCATTGGCCAATTTGAAATCTACTCCACAAAGAATCAGATAACATACAAGCAACAGAAGCAGCAGTGTCAGAAGCGGAGGTAGAGATCGTAGTAGTAGTGCCAGAAGTATCAATATTTGTCGTGGTAATAGTAGCAGAAGTGTCTTTGGTATTGGTACCGGTAGAAGCAGTAGTGTAAATAATGGTGGTAGTAGTGAGACAAAGGAATAGCAGAAACAGTAGCAGAGTAGAAAAAGTAGAAGTAGCAAGGACTTCATCAGCAGCAGTAACAACAACAACAAAATCAGTAGCAGTAGTAGCCAAAACAGCAGCAGCATGAGAAGTAGTAGCAGTAAAACAAGCAATAGAATTAGTATCAGCAACAGCAGCAGAACCCAGCAAACATGCATATATGGGTCCCATATGGGCTACTTCTGGGCAAGCCCATATGGGTATGCCCATATTGGACCCATATGGGACCATTGTGGGCAAGCCCATGTGTGTTTGCCCATAAGGGTCCCAGATGGGTCCCATATTACACCACTTTTAGAAAAAACGAAAATTCATTTATTAATGTATTTCAAACTCATTTACTTTGAACTTTTATGTGACTACCTTGATCTAAACTTCTATCATTTAATCTAAAATTAGTAATTCAACACATACGTGTATATTTTACATCCCATGTGGGACCCATATGGGTCCCATTTGGGCCTCCCGATAACGTCAAAACCCCTGGTTAGGTGCGCGAAATTAATATAATTATAAGTTTTAATTTTTATACATAAAATATAGTATATTATTTAGAAATAATTATTAAACTTATTTTCAAGGATGTATCGCATGATAATATAATTTATATGAATAAAATAAATTTCGAGCATGCGCAGACGCGACTTCCGCTTCCGCCAAATTTAACCGCAGACTTGAAACAAGGGCATTTGAAAAGGTAAATATTGTAAATTTGTACATATAGATAATATTTCTTTTGAATTCAGAACCACGATCTCACATTATCGACCTGTCACTTTAAATTCATGCACATACTGTGTGTATATGAAAGTTGTAAACGCATTTTAAGTTTTTGTTTTGCCTTTGCAATGTATTTTCGCGAAAGTCAGTGGTCAATATTCATGTTTGTGACATTATCTATATAAACTGTCCAAGTCAAGGGGCATTTTTGCCTGTTTCAAGTGCACTGGTATATTTGTCAGAGGTCATAATTACTTAATTGTGTGGTAAATGCTGCTTACATTCAAGCACCAACCAATTTATTTTCTTATTATTGTAAATAGGCCAGCAAAAAGGCTATATGATTCGTTTGAGGATGATGGAACAGACGGTGACGTGGATGATGAGAATGAGGGGGACACTGTGAGCAGGCCACCATAATCTGAAATGCCTGCCCCAGTCACAACACTGAAACACACACCTGCTGGGGGTGAATTTTCACCTTTGCCTCTTTTAATGTCACGGGCACTGTGAGAGTCCAGCAATGAAGTGGGGAGGCTGGTTTGGCGATTACTCCACTACGAGGATCCGAAGCGCCGTCCCGTGGGCAGAATATTTGGCTTAGTAAGTAATTTTAGTGCTGTGATTATTTATGTTTTATACCTATAAATGTTCTGTCTACAATACAAGCCAACCACAACTGTATTTTGGTTGAAAATGTGTATTCTTTTCATAATGATAAAAGGTATACAGCACACGCAAAGTGTTTTTCCAATTTTCACCTATCACCGCGATGTCCAGCCATCGTGTCCACGCCAATTTGGTTACCCAAATGCCCCCCAGAGTCAGCCCAATTCGAGTGTCAGTTCGCGGTGACCATTTGTCACTGCGAATCGCAGTAACTGGGCACGGTGTTTCGTGGTGTCCACATTCGGGTCGCAACTTTTGATTTTTACGCCACATTGTTTACGTAAATAATTACTTTAAATCTACATAAACATAGTATTTACAGAAATTTATGTATTCTACATTTTGTACTTCAATAAATATAATAAAATAGTTGTCAAATTCTTTATTTTAGTCGAGTTGGTCACCATGATTCACCGTGACAGGCCACTGTGAATCACCGCAACCACATATTTCAGCACATCGTAAGTTCACGGTGGCTATTTAGGTGACCAAAACCTTTTTAGAATGACCACGTTACCGTGTCTGGTAACCGAGAATACATTTTGCGTGTACTGTACATTATTTTAAAATACTTGAAGTACTGTAATGACTACAATACTTATTAAAATGCCTATTACATCATAATTAAACAAAGTAAGCTTCCGAGTTCAAAAATATGACATTTACAGGAATTTATGAATCCATCACTATTGTAGTGATAGTTCCTATTAAACACATTTTTGACATCGTTTTTCAGCTGTCGTAACACAGATTCTCGTGGTCTTGGAGACGATGAGAATTAAAAGATGAAGAGAATGCTGCAGCGGTTGTTGGCCAGGTCAGCAACAGATGACCAGCCACTGCAGTTCCCTGAGTGAGGACCTCATTTTTCCGAGATGGAAGCATTTGACGAACTTCTAGGAGATCAAACAAAGCTGTAATCTGAGGTAAGCAAAGTGTTAGCCATGTATATGAATCTTTTAAAGTTATTTAATCAGTACCGTAACTGAACAAACTACAATGCTGACCTCATATCCACTAACCTAAATGCGCAGAAACATAATGGTCTGTTGTGAGCACATGCATCTTTTTCCTTTATCATTCTGCTATAATAAATTTATGGTAAATATTGCACGGTGAAAAAAAACTTCGCTGCATTAATTGCGAAACTGAAAAATGTCATGTTTTAATTAATTGGTTCATTCAGTTTCTCCAGTCCTTTCTTTTAAATATGCCATAAAAGCCATGTGCACAACATAATTTTGAAAATTCATAGTGTTAACATCTCTATTTAAAAAGTTTATGCATTCATTTAAGGTGAGGTATCTTTCCATGTTTGGTGGGGCGGACGTGCGTGAAACGATTGACTGCTTGATGAAGGAGGCCGTGCCAAACCAGCTTGCCAGGGAATACAATATGAAGGGGCTTAAGAGAAAGAAGAAATTTACATAGTATAAACAGTATTACATTCAATGTTGCTACTTTAGTGTACCAAAGTACATGTAATACTTGATGTAAAAAAAACTTCAGTATTTTAAAACTTTAAAATTGTGTATGCCAAAATGAAATTCCGTGGATTTACAAAAACACAGTTTCCTGGGATGTTTATTTGGTGTACTTCTAAGTTTATATACGTAAGTATTAAAACATTGTCAAATGTTTCTTTGTTGATTCACGTACAAGACGTCCACAGAATGTAAGCTACAGTAGTGGGTAATATTGGTTATTGCAGTTATGTCTCTTGATTTTAGAAATTAAGATTTGTATTATGATACACTATTATAAATACATGACATGTAGTTAACATAGACTTTTCTCTTCAAATATGTTGTTTTAAAGGTTGAATTTTGACTTATTTCTTATTCTGATTATATGCATGCCTGTATATGAACCATGCATGAGATTAGTTAATAAAGTTTTAGTGTTAAAGGATATAGTGTTTTGTTTTCTTGCAGGATGATTTATAATATAGTCCTTTGCCCGATATGTCTCTGTTCCAGGAAAAAGAAAGAGTTAAAGCATAAAAAAATAAAAATGGAAGTACAAGAATCATGCACCTGATGTTACAATCCAGCTTAAAGAATTTCGCATGTGTGTGTCCAATGTTTCTGACAAATTGTTGTTTATTGAAAGTTCAGCAAACTTAAAATGGAAGTAAATGCAAATGGTTCTAGCCAAGAAATGCAAGATTTGTCCAAAATGGAAGTATTTGGGCTGCCCATGTGGGACCCATATGGGTCCCATATAGGTTGTTTATGGGGCAGCCCATATGGGACCCATGTGGAACCCGGTTGCACATCCCATATGGGTCCCATATGGGCAGCCCATATGGGACCCATATAGGTGCCCATAAGGGACCCATATGGGTCCCATATAGATTGCTATCTGGGAAGTAGCAGTAGAAGTAGTAGTATTAGTAGTAGAAGTAGTAGTCATTGTTCAAGTAGTAGTAGTAGCGGTTACAGTAGTGGTAGTAAACATAGTAGTACCAGTAACAGTGGTGGTAGTAGTAGTAGCAGTAACAGTGGTGGTGGTAGTAGTAGTATTAGTAGTAGTAGAAGAAGTAGTAACAGTAACAGTGATAGTGGTAGTAGTAGAATTAGTAGTAACAGTAACAGTGGTGGTGGTGGTAGTGGTAGTGTAGTGGAAGTGGTAGTGGTAGTGGTAGTCGTCGTTGTCGTCGTCGTCGTCGTCGAAGTCGTAGTCGTCGTAGTGGTAGTGGTAGTCGTCGTCGTAGTCGTAGTCTTAGCAGTAGCAGTAGCAGTCGTAGTCGTTGTTGTAGTCATAGTAGTTGTGGTCGTCGTAGTGGTCGTCGTAGTAGTCGTCGTAGTAGTCGTCGTAGTGGTAGTCGTAGTCGTCGTAGTCGTCGTCGTAGTGGTAGTCGTCGTAGTGGTCGTCGTAGTGGTCGTCGTAGTCGTCGTCGTAGTCGTCGTAGTGGTAGTCGTAGTCGTCGTAGTGGTAGTCGTAGTCGTTGTCGTAGTAGTAGCATAAAACCACAAACGACGTGGTTAAATTTTCAATCAACACAAGTATCCATTTTCCCCCAAACGGCAGCCGATTTACAGGTGTATAGGTTGAATTAATCGCAAACGAAGGAAAAAATGATAATAAATCAAGAAGAACAGAGACTTTCACTCTCCCGTATATAGTCTTAAGTTTCTGAATCTCTTGGCATTTGTTCTGCCTTGAATAATTGTAATTTCAAGTAAAACCGAAGAGAATAGAAATTTTATATTTCCTGCAGAGTAAGACTTTAGATTTTTACTGCCACTAATATATATTATATGTATAGATTAACGTAACTCTGAAAGAAATATATTTTTACGTACTTGTTCAATGCCAGTCCATTTTGTCAGGAAACTTGCTTGTTGGAATCCTGTTGTCGACGATATGTGAGCAATCTGAAATAAAAACGTGTTGGTAACCCTAATGGCTATATTCAGAAACGTTCCTCGACTCAAACTCGAACAGATAATTACCTTTAATCGGGTAACGGTCGATGCATTTCCTCCAATGAGGAGCGACTGGTATTCATAAACGTAAGGAAGGGTCGAGTAACCTCGAGTAAGGACAGATATTTCGAGGAGCGAAAGCGCTTCCTCGAGCTGCACTCAAGGTGTCATTTTGAATATGACTCCAGTGAGAAATTGACGAATTGCATGAAATAGATGAAGTTGTATAGGTCCGTATGCCATGGATAGTTTTAAGGGACAGAGGCAACCCCTTAGATGATTTTAATGATGTGGAATTCTTCTTAAAATATTATACTAGTACTTAGAAAACGAAATAAAGCTCAGTAGGCAATAAAACATATTTTATGACCAAAAACTCACCCTAAACAAATTGCGCAGATTTTTTTTCAATCATTCGCTATAATTAATAAAGTAAAACTATAGACAAATAAACATTTAGTACAATTTTTCATTCAAAATATGCCTTTTCACTTGTAAAATCCATTGAGGGGATTATGACTACTATGCCATTTTTTGACCAAGTGGATTTCGACCAAGGAGATTGTGAAGTACACTCGATGCAATCAATAAATGGACAAGAAAAAATAGGCGTAGGAATGGGGGTCAGGTTGGTTCTCCCCCTCCTCGCCGAGTCAGACCAGGATACTATATTTTAACATAAAATAAAACTTGCACGATCAGGATACAACAGTATAATTATATCCTTCTGTTTTTATTTCTCTGATTTCAAAGTTGTATCTTGCTAAATTGTACATATTAGCACAGGGATTCACTGCACGGTATTGAATATTTTTGCCGCATCGCACCAAACTCACCCCGACCCAGAGACACATACCTTCGTTCTTTATTCTCTCTTTCTAACTGTGTGGGCCTCATTGGTGCAGTGATAACGACATTCGATTCGCAACTTAAAGGTTCCGCGTTCAATTCCCAGTTAGGCCACTTGAATAAGTAAATAATATACTGTGAGACAGTTGCAATGAAACAAATGCTTTTCTGGTAGGGCCAGGTACTGATCTTATAAGATGTCAACTTATTTTTTAGGTATTTGTTTTAAAACAATCGATGTGCATTGATATTTTTATAAAGCTTAGCAAGAGTACAGACGTAAAACAGTGATCTTGAAAATGGCGTCAGTAGAGCGACACATTCAATTAATGCTTTCTCATACTTTTAAATAAATGTATAATGTGATGACTGATGCGGTTACAACCAAGAACATTGTTATTTTCAAATCAGATCATATTGTTACGTAAACGATTTTTTATGTTTTTGTTAAGTATAAATTAGTAATGTTTTAAGTAACCTCCACATCCTTTCTGTTAAAATCCATCCACCATGATCGCTGATCAAAATCTCTGACTTTTAGGTTTACTTCTTGAAGATGCGGGAAACGGAATCGTATCTGATTACACAATTCTTTAAACTGTCATGTTTTCTTTTGCAATGTGTATTCCATATTTATGTATGAATCAATTGTTAAAAGATTTGTTTCGGGTGATTAACGCCTCAAACCTTCCTCGAGAAAGTCAAGGATGACTTTTGACTATGAATACCAATTAGTCACTCGAGTTCACCTTACTTGAGGCGTCCTTGAGCATCCCTTAAGGAAGCCTTTCCCGAGTATGAGTCGAGGTGGAGTTCGAGTGACGACTCTGAATATAGCCATTAGTCTAATAGCAATTTCAATTCAATTTATTTATTCAGCTTATGAACAAACATGTTCGTCGCCGTTACTATATATATTTCGGCGGCTACAAAACACGAGAAGAGCATGACAATATAAACAGTTGTTACAACACAATAATTAGATACACATGAGTTAATGTAAATGTTTTGCATTTTTACGAGCATGAACAAATATATGTATACATGTGTACAATATGAAAAAGTAACTTCATTGATATGATACTCTGGTCTTTGCCATTATGTTATACTAAGGAATTAAAAAAATACCGTATATTGCAGTATTACGATTGAAGCAATTCACTTACTGCACGAAACTTTCGTGTGTACAGGTATATGTTTTATTTACATTATTTACTAGAGAGGCCAGGGTATTAAATCAACTTGTTTCTCAGGATTATACTAGACATATTAGCTATGACATTACAATGCATTAAAATACATATATAGATATTAGTTATTACCAGAGCGTTTTTATTTGCTAAATATATGTATTTAGCAAGTTTACAAATGACACCTGTTTGATTTGAAGTAAACAATCTCCGAAATGTTTGCACTGATGGCCAGTGACAATAATATTTTGGAAGACAGTCCTTTCTTAGGTTCCTATAAAATAGCTTGATTAAATATATCCAGAGAAAAAAACTATAGTACCTGTACTGCAGTACCTTTTATTGATGAAATGAAATACAGTTAAAGTATCTATGGAACAAACGGTGGAAATAGAATAAAACTTAACTTCAAAAATAGACAAGTAATAGTATTTCGTCATAATTTAAAGCAAGGTTGGCTTTACCTCATTTCGAAACTCCTTCAGACGGCATAAGTCGGCTTCAAGTGACATATCTGTTAGCTGCGGTTGTGGGTTCCAGTTAAAGTTTGGATTCAATCCAAGAGACTGGAGATTCCTCAATAAACAGATAATGAGAGTTATATCAAAGTTTGCACTGTTTGGTTGTCCAACTTGTGGATACAGTAGGTTATACTGGGGCTGTGTGATAGTTCTCCGTGCTCGTAGCCGGTTAATTGATGTTCGCTCAGTTGCAAGAAAAACATGAAGCGGTATATTCGGTAGTTTTTGGTCAAATATATTCCGTAATACGTCAGTACCGCCATCGATTATTTGGGTTTGAAGACGGAAGAGGAACTCACGATCGTTGTATGTCATCGCTGTTGCCATATCTAGTTACTCAGTAAATCGCACACAAGATTTGATCTCTGTAAATAAAAATTTAGTTTGGATTTTGTTTTTAGTTTGTCCAAGTATATTTCTTGAACCAGTGTTCCAGCTAGGATTTGAAATGGGCGGGTGCAGGTAAAGAAAAAGGCAGTTCGAGTCGTGAAGCGGTGAGGGGGAGGGTGTTGGAGTTGGTTTCCTCCTCCTACAGGGGGGAACTGATTATTACATGTACAATGTAGAAATAAAGAAATAAGAAATAAATAACGGTATTGAAATTTTATGTTTTATTTTATTTCAACAAATATCCATTTTAATTTAGTTTTTAAATCAGCGTTTTAAAACATATTGCAGTACCAATAATATATGTAAAAGTTGTTATACAATTAATGGTTGGATAGCGATTTATTGCAGAGGCCTCTGATAATGATTATTTGTGCTAAATCGAGGCATTTGTCGATATATGTTGTTCTTTCACATTGCTTATGTTTGGAGGACATAGTCTGCTAGATGTAGGGAGTGCCCCCTTTAAGCATGTAAAACGTTATTGTTGTGTAAAATGCATCATGCTTCAAAAAAATTGAAATTCACAAACTCAATATATAGTATGCCTGCCATTAGCATCCAGAACACTCAAGTTTCCCATAGTGTAAACTATACACAAACGTTTTGCTGGCATATCTTGGCACTACAAGACACCGCTAATAGTAGTGCAAGGAAATCTGACGTCAGAACATCAATGTTGTTTTGCCCTGGCCTGCCTTCTCTCCGGACTTAAGTCCCGTTGAGCATCTTTGGGACCAGCTTGGTCGTCCGGTACACAGTGGACGTCACGTCATCAACAACGAGGCCCAGCTTGTGCAGGCACTTCGGGAGGAGTGGAATACCATCCCCCAGTACCGCATACAACGTCTCATTCGTAGTATGAGACACAGATGTCAAGGTGTCATGGATGCTAATGGCGGGCATACTAGATATTGAGTTTGT
>JAFMSR010000004.1:12648342-12696349 GCA_022818135.1 Saxidomus purpurata
GCTATGTTGATAAAGGGCAGAACGTTACTTCTAAAAAAACATTTTTTGACAATCATTCGACATAATATTTCTTGTAATAGATAAAATATTTCGGATATACATGACATGTACATGTACATAGCTTGTGTGTGGGTCTTGTAAAACACAACAGACACTTTTCAAAAATTTACGAGGTTTGCCAAAATATCTTGAATATTATCAAAGGTATTGACTTGAAACTCAAAATATATCTTTACCATCAACATCTACACCTGGGGAAACAATCCCAATAACTCTGTTTTGATTTTTTTACAGATATATGTTCCTTTTCAACTTAGAATTTTAGTTAAAGATTTTTATAAAGTATAATTTCTTGAATACTATCGAACGTGTTGACTTGAAACTTAAAATGTATGTTTATCAACATCTTCACCACTGTTTTTGATTTTTGACTTATTTATGCCCCTTCTTAACTTAGATTTTTTCATAGTTTTTACCAGACTATTATATGGAAATACGCGAAATGGCTTACTTTCGAAATGTCATAAAATGATTATGCTGCATGAAGCGGTTATGCTTTTTTAATTTTATGCATATCATTTTGAAATTTTACATAGTTATTCATGATCAAATATACAAGGTCATGTATTTCTTTGAAATTACCCCCTTAGACAAAATACCCCATTTTACTGACAAGCTTTCGAATAGTCGAGCGTGCTGTCATGAGACAGCTCTTGTTTATGATTAGATATGCCTTTTCATTGTTTAAATCATAAACAGTTTCATAGCATTTGGAATCCCTGTTTCCATGGCAAGACAATAATAATTTATTTCCACAGGTTTTAGTATAAATAACTTCGCCAATGATTACCGATTTCTAATATATACTTCTTAGTTATATTTCATAACGCTACAAATTCTTCAATTTTTCGTATGCAAGGGCTCATACATTTTAGACGTTATCAACCATGGCATGAGCGGGTCCGTGGTGTAATAACTGATCCTCAGCCGCAAACGACCCGAGTGCTTTGTTGTGGTGTCTGAGCCGATTATCACTCTCTGGCTGTTTGATGTACTTTAAGAAAATTGACAGCATGATAAAAATGAATTTTTTTTCAAGTGTACCATTAAGAATTAGCAATAGTTATAGCAGGCAGACTGCAGAACTGGGGTACACTATGTGACAAAAAAATTAAAGAGATACAGTGCCCACTTCAGAAAAATGTACAGGAGTCATGTAATGTAATTTTCTGAAACAGAATAATGTCGTCATTCGTGCCTTTGTTGTATGTGGTGTATCTGTTATTTGACAGTCATCGGAATCATATAGATCTTTCCTGTCAAACGGTATTTTTTTCTGAATAAGTCAACAGTCGAAGGTCACTGTTTATTAAAGGAATTTGTCGTGAAAACTGTGAAAGGCCAACAATGGTAAAGAAGCTCGTAATAGATAATAAAAGAGTTTTTTTTTGTTATGGATCAAAGAAAAATGTCACATATATACTATCAGCAATTAAAAGAAAAAGGTAGCGCTCGCTGGCCGCCGCGAGACTGATCAGTGCAGGATGACGTCACACATAGTGGGTCACGTGACTCAATAAAGCAAATATGCCGAATTACATTGAGCGAGCGACAGGCTAAAAGTTGACGTTTTAAATCAAGTATAAGCAAATCTGTATAAAATTGTATGGACTACAACATGGGAATATTTTTTTTTTGACTTTTGGTTCCCTCTAACCCAAACACTGTTCCTCTTAAGTCGGCCTCGGGGATCACTTGATTGTACATAGGCGGATAAATTAAAGAGAATGGTCTTCTGAAACAGTTATTAAGTTGTAATATTCAAGTTTAAAGAATCCTTACGTTCTTCAGGTGTGTATGTAAACAACAATTTAATTTAAAAGAAAGCATAAGTTTCTGTAGGTCATCTTGTACATAGCTTTAATTTACTAATTAAGAAAAGTTGTCAGTGTAGTATAGTAAAATGTTAAAAGGAAGGATCCAATTTCACAATTATAAGTTTAATAACATTAATAGGACAAAGAAACGATTGAAAAAATAACCAAAACAATAGCGTACATGAATAACTTGCATTAATCATATTACATGTGTGATTCTCATTTAATGAATTAATTGTGTAACTTTGACTGCTATCGCAGTATGAAAAGGAGTTGGGATGTCCAAAGCGAATGCAGTTTATGGACTTTCAATTAAACTTTGAACTGTTCCAGTAATTTCCTAGCATAATAAGAATACATAGATACATTTAGACATCATGGGGTCATGTGAAACATTGAAATATTTACAGTTTTCTTCGCTAATATTTGATTAGTAGATATAACGCCATTATGAGAATGAATGACTGCAGAACAGAAAAGAACAGAACAAAACCTTTATTAAATCTAACCACTTAACAGATGGCACAAGAGTGTACACACAATAATCACATCCATTTATCTCATGACATGGTGGAAAGATGGTAAACTTATATAACAAACGAACAAATAAACAAAAGAAAACAGTTACAAAAAGGGGAAATGGTATCAAATTTTGAAATAGGCTATAAAATCATGCCGGTTGTCTTTTTGATTTGATTGGTTATAACTGTCACACCTCTTCTATTATTGCTGACCTAGATCAGTGTTTACACGCGGAATATGTGTCAAAGATGAATTTAGTTGTGACATGAGTAAATTTTGGAACTAATTCAAAAATGGATAGTGTTTTAATCGGAGAATATTACTTATTGGAATTTTTACTGTTGAATGCAAGTAAAATTTATTTTTATTGAATTAGACAATGCTACAAAAAACAGCAATAGTGAAATTGTGAAAGCGGTGCACGTGACTGTACTACATGTATATATGTAAGATCATGTCAATACAGACAGAGAAAAACATTATACTGACGATATTTGCAATTCCATAGACTGGTTAAAACAAAAATCTATATAACTAATTAGCCAGTTTACTCATATTAAATGTCTGTTAGAGAGCGGTACATGTACTGTACATACATGTACTGTTCATGTATATTAACTGATTAAGTTATGTCAACACAAAAAGGGTAAAAACATGTTTGCAGTTCTGTAGATTGCTTAATATATACATTGTAGCTGTTGGCTTAACATAATTCAATGTCTGATATAGCTTTAAAGTAACATTCAAGAAATAATTTGTATTTCTCAGTGCTGTGAGGAACAATGAATTCATGACATACAGTTATAAATGATTATATGTAAACAAGTTTGACTTTCTAGACTTTTACTAGTTTGAAATGGAAAACCTAGCTCTACGTACTGTACGGTATTCCAAATCAATCATGGACAGTTTGAAGAAGTATTTTGCAGAATTTATTTAATTTTCTGAGATTCTTTTTGGATTTTTGTGTCAATAGTTCTTTAAGTTTTATCAGTCTTGGTCTGTTGTAGAAGTAAGGTTTGATAAATAAATTTCTGATATCTGAGAAAAAGGGACATTTTAATAAGTAATGAAACTCATTTGCTACATCCGGTGATCCACATTTAAGACATTTTCTTTCTGAAATGTCTATATTTTGCCATCTACCAGTTTCAACTGGGAAGAAATGATTACTTGTTCTGAGTTTTAATAATGGTAAATACTCATCCTTTGTTAAATCTTGTAAATAGTTTTCCAATTTGATGTTTTCTTTGAAATTGGAGTAATAAATTCCTTTAGATGAATTTTGCAACAATGAATGCCAGTTTTGCAGAGTTTGATCTAGAAGAATTTGTTTGGCAACATATTTTAATGATTTACTTTGAATATTTGCCTGATCTTCCCACAAATCCATCCTGCCTATCTCTGTTAGAATATTTTTAATTCCATTTATCCATTTAGATTTAAAATGTGGTAATTGTAACATGAATTGATAAATTTGGTAAGATAACTTATTTTGATTTCCAACAACTAGCCTATTCCTGAAATTGATCATTCTGCATTTTACTAGAATATTCAAGGGATGTCTGCCTACTTCTGCATATAGCATATACAATGGTGTTGAGCGTCTGAGATGTGTCACCTTTCTAAGAAATTCCTTTTGTACTTTTTCCAATCTCCCTGAAGTTGGCGGCCTAGCGGCCTGGCGGCCTAGCGGCCTGAAGTTGGCGGCCTAGCGGCCTGGCGGCCTAGCGGCCTGAAGTTGGCGGCCTAGCGGCCTGGCGGCCTAGCGGCCTGAAGTTGGCGGCCTAGCGGCCTGAAATTGACGGCGTATGTATTTTTTACAAAAATCACTTACAAATTATGCCATAAACCAATATAAAATATGAAAACTCAAATTAAAGCTCAACTGTACACAAAAAGTCATTGAAAATGTTACGTCTTGAATAAACAATCGAAGAAAAAAAGTCACTTAAAGCTCAACAGAATACACACAAAAAATTAACCAAGTCGGTGGATTGGGAATTTTAACAAAAATTAACTTAGAAATATCGCCTTAAAAACAAAAAAACTCACATTTAATTTCAACTGAACACACTGAAAAAAACTGAAGTTGGCGGCCTGGCGGCCTAGCGGCCTAGCGGCCTGAAGTTGGCGGCCTAGCGGCCTGAAGTTGGCGGCCTAGCGGCCTGGCGGCCTAGCGGCCTGAAATTGACGGCTTATGTACTTTTTACAAAAATCACTTACAAATTATGCCATAAACCAATATAAAATATGAAAACTCAAATTAAGGCTCAACTGTACACAAAAAATCATTGAAAATGTTACGCCTTGAATAAACAATCGAAGAAAAAAAGTCACTTAAAGCTCAACAGAACACACACAAAAAATTAACCAAGTCGGTTGATTGGGAATTTTAACAAAAATTAACCTAAAAATAACGCCTTAAAACAAAAAAACTCATATTTAATTTCAACTGAACACACTGAAAAAAAATCTGAAGTTGGCGGCCTGGCGGCCTAGCGGCCTGAAGTTGGCGGCCTAGCGGCCTGAAGTTGGCGGCCTGGCGGCCTAGCGGCCTGAAATTGACGGCTTATGTATTTTTTACAAAAATCACTTACAAATTATGCCATAAACCAATATAAAATATGAAAACTCAAATTAAGGCTCAACTGTACACAAAATATCATTGAAAATGTTACGCTTTGAATAAACAATCGAAGAAAAAAAGTCACTTAAAGCTCAACAGAACACACACAAAAAATTAACCAAGTCGGTTGATTGGGAATTTTAACAAAAATTAACCTAGAAATAACGCCTTAAAACAAAAAAAAACTCATATTTAATTTCAACTGAACACACTGAAAAAAAATCTGAAGTTGGCGGCCTGGCGGCCTAGCGGCCTGAAGTTGGCGGCCTAGCGGCCTAGCGGCCTGAAGTTGGCGGCCTGGCGGCCTAGCGGCCTGAAATTGACGGCTTATGTATTTTTTACAAAAATCACTTACAAATTATGCCGTAAACCAATATAAAATATGAAAACTCAAATTAAAGCTCAACTGTACACAAAAAATCATTGAAAATGTTACGCCTTGAATTAAGAAATAATAAATGTGTCCCTGTATTTTATCGTTTAATAAAATACAGTCAGAAATTCGGATGCGTAGTAATTAAATGACGAGTGCGTAGCACGAGTGATTTAATTTTTCGCATCAGAATGACTGACTGTATTTTATTAAACGATAAAATACAGAGATACATTTATTATTTCGATTCTAACACGAAATAGTCTTTGAAAAATACAACGAACTATGTTCGACGCGTAGAAACATTCCATAGTAACTTACAAGCACGGAATGCGATTGGACGCGTGCGATATTTACCCCACGTTTTGCCCGTGGAAAACGGGCTCTGTATTTTATCGTAAAATAATGTATAGCTTCTTTCCCTCTATAGCTATATACGAAAAGTTGCGGATCGTGTTAGAATAAACAATCGAAGAAAAAAAGTCACTTAAAGCTCAACAGAATACACACAAAAAATTAACCAAGTCGGTTGATTGGGAATTTTAACAAAAATTAACCTAGAAATAACGCCTTAAAACAAAAAAAACTCATATTTAATTTCAACTGAACACACTGAAAAAATCTGAAGTTGGCGGCCTGGCGGCCTAGCGGCCTGAAGTTGGCGGCCTAGCGGCCTGAAGTTGGCGGCCTAGCGGCCTGGCGGCCTAGCGGCCTGAAATTGACGGCTTATGTATTTTTAACAAAAATCACTTACAAATTATGCTGTAAACCAATATAAAATATGAAAACTCAAATTAAAGCTCAACTGTACACAAAAAGTCATTGAAAATGTTACGCCTTGAATAAACAATCGAAGAAAAAAAGTCACTTAAAGCTCAACAGAATACACACAAAAAATTAACCAAGTCGGTGGATTGGGAATTTTAACAAAAATTAACTTAGAAATATCGCCTTAAAAACAAAAAAACTCACATTTAATTTCAACTGAACACACTGAAAAAAACTGAAGTTGGCGGCCTGGCGGCCTAGCGGCCTGAAGTTGGCGGCCTAGCGGCCTGAAATTGACGGCTTATGTATTTTTAACAAAAATCACTTACAAATTATGCCATAAACCAATATAAAATATGAAAACTCAAATTAAAGCTCAACTGTACACAAAAAGTCATTGAAAATGTTACGCCTTGAATAAACAATCGAAGAAAAAAAGTCACTTAAAGCTCAACAGTATACACACAAAAAATTAACCAAGTCGGTGGATTGGGAATTTTAACAAAAATTAACCTAGAAATAACGCTTTAAAACAAAAATACTCACATTTAATTTCAACTGAACACACTGAAAAAAATCTGAAGTTGGCGGCCTGGCGGCCTAGCGGCCCGAAGTTGGCGGCCTAGCGGCCTGGCGGCCTAGCGGCCTGAAATTGATCGCCTATGTTTTTTTAACAATAATCACTTACATATTATGCCTTAAACAAATATATAATATAAAAACTCAAATTAAAGCTCAACTGTACACAAACAGTCACTTAAAAAATTACGCCTTGAATAAACAATCGAAACAAAAAACTCACTTCAAGCTCAACAGAACACACACACACACAAACAAAGTCGGTGTACTGCGAATTTTAACAACAATAAACTCAGAAATAACGCCTTTAAACAAAAACACCAGCGGCCTGAAGTTGGCGGCCTAGCGGCCTGAAATTGACCGCCTATGTATTTTTAAAAATGACTTAAAAATCACGCTTGTCTCAATAAATAAAATAAAACTAAACTCACAGTCACGCTTAATAGCAGACACATGAAATTTTGATAAGCCCGTTGCACAACACTGATTTATACAACACAGACATATCTTTCAGCATTATGATGACGATTAGGCGTAAAAAAAGAATATGTTTGTTTCAGTTTTCCCGACCTACTTTATATTTTTGCCCCGACTCTAGAATATTTTTTTTGCGAGTTATTAGTTTTTAGCATGAATTCATCAAAATTTATGTTGATTTTTGTTTTTTTGAGAATAAAAAATATTAAAAAAAAACATTGCCTCCCTACCTACCCTATTTTTGGGGCATGATACCTGAAACAAACATATTTCTTTAGGCCTTACTATAATCGATATATTTTTCACGGTTATGTTATATCCAAACCTTTTGATATGGTGATTTTTGGCCTGGGGACTGAAAGTCCCCTAGGCCTAAGTTAGCATACCACATTTCAAACACTACAAGAAATTTAACTGTGCTATGTGCGAATAACAACTTAAACATGCGTTATGCGAAAGTAGTGCAAGACAGACCAGATTAATTTTCTGTTTGAATGTTGCATATGATAAGAACATATTACAAATAAAAAGAGTAAATACAACTTCAAACGATTGCAGAAAGGTATATAGCTTACGGGCTGCATTACACATTTTTTTCTGTTTTAGAAATTAATGCCCTGTTAGCCGATTACGAGATAATCATATGCATATCACGGAAAAGTACGGATATTTACAAAAGTTTAAAAAAAAGTAAAAAACTCTATAAAAAATTTTTTTTTTTTTTTTTAAAAAATTTATTTTTATTTTTTAAAAAATATTTTTTTATTAAAAAAAAAAAAAAAAAAAAAAAAAAAAAAAAAAAAAAAAAAAAAAAAAAAAAAAAAAAAAAAAAAAAAAAAAAAAAAAAAAAAAAAAAAAAAAACCCCCCCATTAAAAAAAAAAACAAAACCAAAAAAAAAAAAAAAAAAAAAAAAAAAAAAAAAAAAAAAAAAAAAAAAAAAAAAAATTTTTTTTTTTTTTAAAAAAAAAAAAAAAAAAAAAAAAAAAAAAAAATATTTTTTATTTTTTTTTTTTTTTTTTTTTTATAAAATTTTAAAAAAAAAAAAAAAAAAACGATCCACATCATCAGATCATATCGCTTGAAGTTGTACAAAGCGCAGATCGAATTATTTTTATTGGCTTAAACAATTTATAATGTTGACTATGTGATTATTTTTCATTTAACGTACGTTTTATTATAAAACAAACTTCCCTGCCACCCATATATTTGTGAATCATTCATTCTTTGTCATATATTGAATTTCGTCCTCTGCACATTTTTCCACCCGCGCTTTAGGTAAGGCTCAGCGCAAAACACGTAGGTCAAAAGTTGTTTTTCGGGGAGTTAACCTATAGCCCCCAGGCCTTCAGCGCTCACAGCGCTTTGATTCATTTATGTACCCATACATTCGTCAGTAATTACTATTAAGAGGGATATAGAAGAGATTTAGTTATATTATATATACTAGCAACCACGTAGATGAATATTTGTAGAATCAGATACAGCTTTTCCGAATAATGCGTTTTTTTTAATTTTGATATGATTTAACAACACAGGATCGAGCTTAACAGATACTGCCAGTGATACAGCAGCCTTATAGCAACAAATGGTTATCATTCCTGGATATAAATTTGTCGTTGTATGTCCATCGGTCCGTCCCTCCGTCCATCCTGAGCCATATATGCGACATGGTTTGGGGTAATATAATAAAACTTAGATGACATGTTTACTACTGAGGCTATACCCATTAGGTAGTTAGTAGAATTATTGCCATTAGTACCTTTTATGAGGCTCCCTGATTGGAGCTATCCCTTTTATTTGTCCCGTAGTTGACGTGAAAGGGTGACGTGAAAGGGTGCATCCAGTACCAGCCTTTCAAAAATGTTATAAAATGATTGATATGAGAAAATTTAGTACTGTGTTACCTTTATATATTTACAATATACAGAGACTTAAAAATTCAGTATGTCTGAAAGTTGTTGTCTCAATTACATGCTGATGTCGTCACAGAGTCCTGTTATGAAAATTCGTGAAGCATGATTTGTTTCTCAACTACTTGTAATAAAATAGTCTTTCAAATAGTGACATCGTCGTGATCGTAGCATTTTTAGTAAGGTATTTCTTCAAAATATTACGATAACATCGGTTTATATAGGCCTGGATCCATCTAACGAGAAAACATTTAATCGGAACATACTTCGGTCGATAACTCTCTATTATTGCATAATAAGTTGGTTGTGCAGCTGGCCTGAATCGTAATAAACGATTTGAACTTTTGAACTACTGCTGTCTAACCAAAGAAAAGCAAGGAATACTTTAAAATGCCACATTGGTCAGTTATTATTTCGCATTATTAAGTAGTTGTTGACCAAGGGCTAATACGCCCATGGTCAAGCGTTGATAACGAGCGCTTGCGACGCCGCATTTTTGTTTTATTTCAAGACAAAGTGGACTCCGGCACTAGACTGTGTTAAAGAAGAACATTCTTGGTCTGGAAACTTGGATGCTAAATTGGTGAGTTGACAACTGTTTTTTTTATACCAAACCAATAAGCTAGTGATGCTTTACAGATAATATGCGATATAATTTAATAATAAAATGAAGGTTACATACACCGTCCGTTCAAGTTCATCCGTTCCTGTCTGAGGTGTGTCCGTCTGCAATACTTAATTGTGCAAAACGGAAAAAATAAAAATAAAAATATTGCATGGGGAAATGCAACATTGATGCTACAAGTAGTAACGTCGTAACTGTTTCCCCATAACACTTTCGTTGCACTATATTTGAAAATTTTAGTAATATTTTTCAAAATTATAAATTGTATTGACTAATTGCGCAGGAATCTCTGAGCTTGCATAATTTTTTCAATACCATGGTTAATGTATTGTCATTTTTTTTCTATGTTTCGCAGGTCGCAGTTCGCAGAATTGAGAATTGTTAACTTCAGCCAAGTTCCCTGTTCTAAGTTAACGATTCCACTTTATCCCAACTTATGGTTCGAATTGCTGATTGCTAACCATGGTTAATCAGTTCACTTTTAGAATAGCGACATTTCGTGATTCGAATCGCGAACTGCGAACTGCAAACCAAGTTAACCGATATGAATTGTATGTTACATCCATATTTTTTTATATAAGTTGATTTTCTTAGTGTAAGAGCCCACAACACTCTTTCGTTCATTAAGATCGAATTCAAAACTGTCAAATACAATAGAGCTGTATTTTCAATTTCAGAAGATTTATTGCATGATATTAATATTGTCATATAAGGAGCGACAGTGATACTTCTTTAAATGTATCACGAAAATTCAAATAGCTCACAGTTATGGTTCGACTTCTGGCAAAAACGTGCTTGCAAATATTGAAAAGCCCACACATTCCTTGATATCTGTGTTGTAAACGTCATGACAAGGAAATTGATATATATCAGATGTGAAGTGAAAAGCTGTGGTGTAGAGGTTAAGGTGTCTGCCGCTCATCCCGGAGGCTGCAGGTTTGAACCGCACTGGGGTCATTACCGTACCTCTTCATATGACACCAGTACTGTTCTTTTTCCAGGAAGTGGACTCGAGAGAGACTCGATAAGCTTAGAGCTTTGTAGGACCACATTCGTAACAGATCGCATTTGTAACATATTTCGTACGTATGCGATCGCATTCGTAGCAGGTAAAATGTGTTACGAATGTGTTTGTCCAACATGGGGGTTGATATGAGAAGCACATATGTTTAATGTTGATGTTTATAATGCAAATGTTTAATCAGTTGGTTTTCATCGCAACATCATTAAATAACTGCAATAAGCAACATCACAAGTTAGCGACGTCATAAAATTATTTGAGCCGCATCATAAGAAACTTGGCTTTCGGTAATCTCCGAGGCTTTGTGACAAGTCTTGGCTACGATCGGCCTGCGCATCCGCACAGTCTGATCAGGTCCCACACCGTTCGCTGTTGTTTCAAAGTATGAAATTATCTGACCCTTATTCAGATGCATAAATGCACTGGTCAGCCTAGATATACACTTTCCGGAAATTCACGAAAATGTCCAATGCCAATTTTCCCGTGACGTGGCTCAATTTTTATTATCATTTCGGCATCCGCTGCCACTACCCCTGTAATATGATTACAACCTCATCTACTTGTACTGCTACCTCGACTAGCTGAAATGAAGATCAACATGCTTAGGTCACTGATTCAAACCCGGTGGAGACATACATTTGTAGCTATCTTTCGTCATCCAGAGATGTTTTAAGTGACAAACAGGAAGTTCCCATGTCCTGGGACATATTATATGCAACTTGTCACTGACGGATTCGTTAGCCTTAAGTCTAGGAGGGGTCGGCCTTGTGCTTCGATCTTATGTCTATCAAATTTAAACAAAATACACCTTTTTTATTAATAACCCTCACCCCACTGAGCCCGTCGGTGAGACAATATGCCTTCTCTTAATATAATCCCGCCGTGAAATAGCGGAGTTTGTGTGGTCGTGCAGTTATCTATAGAAATGTTAACATTACAGACGACGTACAAAGGTTGATCACAATAGCTTACTTTGTCACTTCGTATAAGAGAGCTAAACATTTTACAAATGGGATTCAGATGTAAAAATGCCCTTTTTTGTTCATTTTACCGATTGAAAGTGAGCTGTGACAAATGTGATCAGATGTCACATCAAAAGTCGGCATCGTTAACATTCGTCTCAAGAATTGTCACATGTGTGCTTGATTTCTGTTACATATGCGATCTCATGTGATACACTTGTTACATATGCGATCTCATTTGATACACCTGTTACAAATGCGATCTGTTACGAATGTGGTCCTACAATCTTGTCATAGAAAAAGCACAAGATTCGATACTATTGTTGAAATGTTTACTGCATTGAATAGTTCAGGCTGCTTGTAAAAGATAATATATTTGAAACACAAAAAAAACTTGTTCAACTTTATCACCCCATCATGACCCCAATCTCAAATATTTCCAGAAAACGACAATAGCTTCCTACTTTGAACAATTGTCATTTTAATACTTTTTTGGTTCTTGCTTTCTATTGAATAACTTATTTTGAAGTGACTTCTTTAAGGTTACGATTCGCAGATTGAAACACGTGTTATGGCCTGAAAGTAAAATGACAACCTTGAACCTTTGAATGATATATCTTGAAAAATGATATTGAATATATGTTTTGTTTTTTAATCTTTCAGAGATCCGCTTATGTGCTTTTTTATGGGAAAATGACTATGGCTGACGTAAATGCACTGATTGAAAAATGTCCGTATGCGGAAATAGCCACGTGTGGAGAAATACTCCTATCCGGCCTTGATATGTCAACACTGAATCCAAATACTTGGCTGAATGATCAGGTATGAATACATTAAATTGACGGTTAATATTCTTCTAGCAGAAACAATTTAATGAAACACTTTCACTGATACACACTTTATGCATACATACTATAGTACCCTATCAGTTCGTTCCTTGAAATGAAAGTTTATGTTATATTTTTGCTCACCTGACAGAAAGTGCAAGGGTGATCTATTATGATCACTCACCGTCCGGGTTCCACGTACGTAGTCATCGGTCGTCCGTCCGTCCGCCATTTTATGAGAACGATATCTCCTTTTAAATGACTGGACCAATGTTGTTGAAACTATGCAGGGATGATCCTTGCATGGATCTTTTTCAAAGTTGTTCAAATAATATTATATTATGCAGAACTCTAGTTGGTATGGCAACACATAGGAAAACTTAAAAAAAAAACTTCTTCTATGAAGCCACAAGGCTTAGAGCTTAGATGTTTATCATGTGGCATTTTCTAGCGGACCTCTACTTATATTTTTCAAATTAGGACCCCCGGATCAAAAGTTAATACCCATCGAGGGTTCAGAAAATAGGGTTTTACGAATGATTTGTTTTATTTTCTAAGAAGATCAGTCTTAACAGGCGTATTATGAACAGTGTATGGTTCAATTACTACACACATGTTAGGTTACGGTTACTTGAAATGAAAAAAAAGTCAAGTTTACTACATAATTCAGAATCATTTCATAACTGGAAACATTGCATTGTTTCTATTTTTACAGGTGATAAACGGATACATGTCCCTCATTGCTACCAATTACAGAGATGTAGCAGCACTAGATGTATTCTTTTTCCAGTGCTTGGTGTCTGGGAAATCCCCGGAGAAATTTGTGAACAGAGACTTGTTTAACAAGGGAACCATTTTAGTCCCTGTTATATATAGGAAACACTGGACGCTTTTGGTAAGATGATTTTAATTAAAATCATAATGTATTACACATTTTCAACATGCATTATATTGTGAAAGCTATTAGACATGTTGGTGATAATAAATATTTTCATAGTTATACTCGTCATATTGGTTAAGTTTCTTTTGTATTTAGACAGAGAAACTTAAGTACACAGCAATCTACATGAATTGTATATGATCAAGAGGTCATGACAAATATATCCAAACTTAAGGATATGGACTTGTTATTTATTAGCGTTTTCCAGGGTTATATTGGTTCGGTATTAAATATATTACATTTATCAAACTCACAATAATTGCCTAAAGTACAATAAAAGACAAAGAACGGTTTACACACTCAATGCCTTTTGTCAAGTTGAGAAACACATAGCTCCAATGAATGTAGAGTTACGAAATGAAAACATGCTTTCTTCAGGTCATACACGAGCCTGAAGCTACAATACATGTATACAACTCAATGACCAGTGGAGGTCGACATCCAGCTGAAATGCTGAGGTAATTTTGTTCTTATAAATCGTGTTTAAAGCAAATAACACCTCCAAACACAAGTTGATAGAAAATATGACGTATTCTCGTAGAATTGCTCTGAGACCGTATCTAAGAATTTATGAAAGATCTTAAAAAAGCTGTTAACACTTACAAAAATGTTTATTACCATATATCAGAGTTTCGTGGTAAGAAAAATATATTGCAACAAATCAGAAAAAATGTTATACATTTCTATTTTAAAAGATCTGTTCCTCAAAATACCATTGACAATTTTTAATTTCTTTCTTACCATAAAGTTAACTATGCTTATAAGTTATTTGAATTGTTTAGAGCGTTGGAACACATTTCTATTTGTACATACCTGGAAAATAATTAAGGTATCTTGAAAGATACAACCTAGTCACTCTCTTACATTTGTACGCCATCTAAAGCTATATTTTAGCTACAAGAATGCTCGGGATGTGGATGCCCTTGATTGTTAACTGAAAAAATTAATCGGTGCAAAGGAAGAGGGCAATATTGACCTATGACACCAGAACTTTAAAATTATCTTCCGCTGACTTGCATGGTTTCTTTGAAGAACTGTAACCTTGCATATTTGTTTCATTCCACTCATATGTGTACACATTTGGCATAACTGCATAAGGATTCATGACATGAAATATAGTTCTATTAAAGGATGTCGTGTTAAGCATAAGGCAATTTTATATGAAATAGTTTTACATTTACCTTCAAATCATATTGTATTGTCATTTTAATTTACAGACGATACATGAATAGCAGAGGTGACGCCAGTTACGTAGTGAGAACTGTAGAGGTGCTGTATGTTTAAACTCAGTTGTAGTATATACTGTATTTTAATGTCTGATTTATTTAGCATGTCTACGAGTAATTAAATGATATTATACCAAGATTAATTTCTGGATTTAAAGAAACGTAGTACGTAATTTAGGACCAAAATAGTTTTTTCAATGACATGCGCATCATGACATTAAAAAGGTAACCATAATTACATTCAGATCTTAGTTTATTTCTTTTGTTGTAAACCAGTTTTACTTGATAATTTGATTTGTACATTTTAAAGAAATAAGATAATTAAGTTGTTTCTTACCAAATGCTTATATTAGCAAGGTTGAAAACCAGTTATTCGATTATGTTAATGAATATTCAATTAAAAGCAAAGTATGGATACTACATTGTGAATAATTCCATATTTATAATAATTTTCAAATTTTGTAGGACCTACCTCAGCAGACAAACAATGAAGACTGTGGTGTTTTTGTTTGCCAATATGCACTCTGTGTTGCGGCTGGAAAAAGTGGAAAGGGCATAAACTTTGCTCCAGTGTGTATAGTTAAAGTCACAGAGACTGTGCATTTAACAACTTTTTATGAGTTCATGAATTTAAAGATTTTGGCATTCAATAGTTAAAAAACGGTCTAATATAAGAACTGCAAAGTTTGGTGACACGGATGCTTATCGCTCACTATTATAGGTAATCAACATCATGATCTGTAATCAGTTAAAATCAACTCGGTGAATTTTGATGGGATGTTGATAAGGACCATTACCAAATTTATACTTCTTTATTGTACGGGCTTTTGTTTGCGTTTTAGGAAGAATCAGTATCGATGTGAACCTGAAAACTGACAATTGCCATGTACATGTATTGCTATTTTCAATATCCTTAAAGTTTGTTTGCAGTTCTCATGTCTCGATTAGAATTGAGAATTGGGAACTGCTTACCAGTTCCATTCTCCAACTTTTGGTTCGAATCGCTGATTGCAAACCAGTCATCCGTTTTCTTTAAGAAGCGACATTTCGCGATTTGAATTGTAAACTACAACTGCGACCAAAAGACAAATTGTCAGTTCGCAGTTCGCGGTTCGAGTTGTGAATTGCAATATGCTATACAGTTATTAGTTTGCAATTCGATTAGAGAATCGGGAACTTCCAAATAGTTCGCGATTAACCCACTTCCCAGTTTGCGATTAAAGTTAAGACTAGCCTGTAGTTCGCAGTTCGCGGCTCGAATTGTGAATTGCAAACATCAGACAAGTTTACTGTTGTCAGTTCGCGATTCGACTAGTTCCCAGCTGTTGTTGCAACTTGCTGATTGCAAACCAGTCACCAGTTCATTATTAGAATTGCGACTTTTTACTATTCTGGATTCAAATTGGGAACTGGCAACTAGTCTGCAGTTCGCAGTTTGCGATTCGAACTGCGAACTGAAAAATGCAAACCAGTAACTAGTTTGAGATTCAATTACCGAATTGGAAACTGCAGAATTATGATAAAAAAAAGAAAAAAATCTTTAAGAAGGTTAACACATAAGGCTATGCTCAAGACAAACACTTATTTACAATGTGGACTGCTAGAGAATAAACAAAAGTACAATCAGAGGCCAAGAAAATAGTATTTGAAAAAACAATATACATTTACACAAAAAGACATTCAGTTCCGAGAAACACTTGTCATATATATTTCAAGAAAAGTAAAATTATGATTATTAATCATACAAATTATATTATTCATGTGTAGGTAGCAGATATGGAATTTATATTTCTTTAAATGATAGATCATCGCTTCTGCTTTCCAAAAGGCAGTCCTTGTATGAAAGTTACCAGTTCTCAATGGTCAGTCTGAAGACAGACTTGTTGCCAGTTCGCATGTAAGTTCATAGTTAAAAATACTAGTTGCTAGTTCACTAATTGCGACTCGTATTACGAATTACAAACTTCAGACAAGATCCCAGTCCTAAGTTCATGATTCGACTAGTTCTCAGCCATTGGAACAAATTGTTCAGTTTGCAATAAGAATAGCGAATTGATGAGCGCATAGCATTTTACGTCCTGTTTATGATGAAATGAATAACAATGTTGTGTTTTAACTTCTGAATACACTCGACGGGTTTAGAAACGCAAAAGTGGTAATATATCTAATTAAAGAGTGTTATCGTATTTCAAATTTCATACACAACAAAAACAATGTAAAATTGAATTCTTGTTTAAAGTTTCAATAATTCATCGCAAAACAATGACTTAAATAGAAATAAAAACAATAGCGTCATTCAAATAAAAATTTTCAACAGTGGAAATCTTTACATTTTTAAATCGGTTAAGTGGATTCCAGTTTTGTAACAAACTAATTTATACAGTTTTCATGCATACAACTTTTTTATTTACTTTTTAGGATGATATCCCACGCATCAGAAGGAACATGATGTTCGAGGGCATTGCCTGCAGTCTTTTGTAAAGAAAAGAATAATAATTGTTAATTGAAACCATCTTTCTTTGTCATTTCTCCTTACTTCCCGTACTCACTTCCAAGTTTGAGCCCAAAATTATGTGGTTCTATTTAGATAATTTTACAGCCAGCTGATTATATAAACATAACAAATCGACGATCAACATTGTGGATAGCTAGTTATCAATGTAACCAATACGCCACGCCTTGGCTGCTGCGCTGGGCTAGTTGACTGGGTCTAGCTTGACCCAAAGCACATGAATTCCCTTTAATTTAAGGTGCGAGTTTAAGACACATCACCGTGTAAAAAAAAAAAAAAAAAAACCCAACCATTTTATATTGTCTGTTTATGCTTAAACGGCTTTTGTTTTGTTCGATTTGTTTATTCAAGGCATAATTTTTAAGTGATTGTTTGTTAAACAATACATAAATTCGCAGTCCACCGACTTTGTTTTTCTGAGTTAAGTTAAGTGAGTTTTTTGTTTCGATTAATTATTCAAGGCGTAACTTTTTAAGTGACTTTCCATGTATAGTTGAGCTTTAATTTGATTTTGAATTTAATTTGTTTAAGGCATAATTTGAAAGTGATTTTTGTTAAAAATTCATAGGCCGCCAATTTCAGGCTGCTAGGCCGCCAGGCCGCTAGGCCGCCAACTTCAGGCCGCTAGGCCGCTGGGCCGCTAACATATCTTTTTGTGTGTTCAGACGACACTTGATGTGAGTGTTTTTGTTTAAAGGCGTTATTTATAATTTTATTGTTGCTAAAATTCGTAGTACACCGACTTTGTTTTGTGTGTGTGTGTGTTCTGTTGAGCTTGAAGTCAGTTTTTTATTGTTTATTCAAGGCGTAATTTTTTAAGTGACTTTTTGTGTACAGTTGAGCTTTAATTGAAGTTTTTATATTATATATTTGTTTAAGGCAGAATATGTAAGTGCTTTTTGTTAAAAAAACATAGGCGGTCAATTTCAGGCCGCTAGGCCGCCAAGCCGCCAACTTTAGGCCGCTAGGCCGCCAGGCCGCCAACTTCAGAGTTTTTTCAGTGTGTTCAGTTGAAATTAAATGTGAGATTTTTTGTTTTAAGGCGTTATTTCTAGGTTAATTTTTGTTAAAATTCCCAATCCACCGACTTGGTTAATTTTTTGTGTGTATACTGTTGAGCTTTAAGTGACTTTTTTTCTTCGATTGTTTATTCAAGACGTAACATTTTCAATGACTTTTTGTGTACAGTTGAGCTTTAATTTGAGTTTTCATATTTTATATCGGTTTATGGCATAATTTGTAAGTGATTTTTGTAAAAAATACATAAGCCGTCAATTTCAGGCCGCTAGGCCGCCAGGCCGCTAGGCCGCCAACTTCAGGCCGCTAGGCCGCCAGGCCGCTAGGCCGCCAACTTCAGGCCGCTAGGCCGCCAGGCCGCCAACTTTAGTTTTCTTCAGTGTGTTCAGTTGAAATTAAATGTGAGTTTTTTTGTTTTTAAGGCGATATTTCTAAGTTAATTTTTGTTAAAATTCCCAATCCACCGACTTGGTTAATTTTTTGTGTGTATTCTGTTGAGCTTTAAGTGACTTTTTTTCTTCGATTGTTTATTCAAGGCGTAACATTTTCAATGACTTTTTGTGTACAGTTGAGCTTTAATTTGAGTTTTCATATTTTATATTGGTTTATGGCATAATTTGTAAGTGATTTTTGTAAAAAATACATAAGCCGTCAATTTCAGGCCGCTAGGCCGCCAGGCCGCTAGGCCGCCAACTTCAGGCCGCTAGGCCGCCAACTTCAGGCCGCTAGGCCGCCAGGCCGCCAACTTCAGTTTTTTTCAGGCCGCCAACTTCAGTTTTTTTCAGTGTGTTCAGTTGAAATTAAATGTGAGTTTTTTTGTTTTAAGGCGATATTTCTAAGTTAATTTTTGTTAAAATTCCCAATCCACCGACTTGGTTAATTTTTTGTGTGTATTCTGTTGAGCTTTAAGTGACTTTTTTTCTTCGATTGTTTATTCAAGGCGTAACATTTTCAATGACTTTTTGTGTACAGTTGAGCTTTAATTTGAGTTTTCATATTTTATATTGGTTTATGGCATAATTTGTAAGTGATTTTTGTAAAAAATACATAAGCCGTCAATTTCAGGCCGCTAGGCCGCCAACTTCAGGCCGCTAGGCCGCCAGGCCGCTAGGCCGCCAACTTCAGGCCGCTAGGCCGCCAGGCCGCCAACTTCAGTTTTTTTCTGTGTGTTCAGTTGAAATTAAATTTGATTTCTTTTGTTTTTAAGGCGATATTTCTAAGTTAATTTTTGTTAAAATTCCCAATCCACCGACTTGGTTAATTTTTTGTGTGTATTCTGTTGAGCTTTAAGTGACTTTTTTTCTTCGATTGTTTATTCAAGACGTAGCATTTTCAATGACTTTTTGTGTACAGTTGAGCTTTAATTTGAGTTTTCATATTTTATATTGGTTTATGGCATAATTTGTAAGTGATTTTTGTAAAAAATACATAAGCCGTCAATTTCAGGCCGCTAGGCCGCCAACTTCAGGCCGCTAGGCCGCCAGGCCGCTAGGCCGCCAACTTCAGGCCGCTAGGCCGCCAGGCCGCCTACATAAGCCGTCAATTTCAGGCCGCTAGGCCGCCAACTTCAGGCCGCTAGGCCGCCAGGCCGCTAGGCCGCTAGGCCGCCAACTTCAGGCCGCTAGGCCGCCAGGCCGCCAACTTCAGTTTTTTTCAGTGTGTTCAGTTGAAATTAAATTTGATTTCTTTTGTTTTTAAGGCGATATTTCTAAGTTAATTTTTGTTAAAATTCCCAATCTACCGACTTGGTTAATTTTTTGTGTGTATTCTGTTGAGCTTTAAGTGACTTTTTTTCTTCGATTGTTTATTCAAGACGTAACATTTTCAATGACTTTTTGTGTACAGTTGAGCTTTAATTTGAGTTTTCATATTTTATATTGGTTTATGGCATAATTTGTAAGTGATTTTTGTAAAAAATACATAAGCCGTCAATTTCAGGCCGCTAGGCCGCCAGGCCGCCAGGCCGCTAGGCCGCCAACTTCAGGCCGCTAGGCCGCCAGGCCGCCAACTTCAGTTTTTTTCAGTGTGTTCAGTTGAAATTAAATGTGAGTTTTTTTGTTTTTAAGGCGATATTTCTAAGTTAATTTTTGTTAAAATTATCAATCCACCGACTTGGTTAACTTTTTGTGTGTATTCTGCGGAGCTTTAAGTGACATTTTTTCTTCGATTGTTTATTCAAGGCGCAACATTTTCAACGACTTTTTGTGTACAGTTGAGCTTTAATTTGAGTTTTCATATTTTATATTGGTTTATGGCATAATTTGTAAGTGATTTTTGTTAAAAATACATAAGCCGTCAATTTCAGGCCGCTAGGCCGCAATGCCGCTAGGCCGCCAACTTCAGGCCGCTAGGCCGCCAACTTCAGGCCGCTAGGCCGCCAACTTCAGTTTTTTTCAGTGTGTTCAGTTGAAATTAAATGTGAGTTTTTTTTTGTTTTTAAGGCGATATTTCTAAGTTAATTTTTGTTAAAATTCTCAATCCACCGACTTGGTTAACTTTTTGTGTGTATTCTGTGGAGCTTTAAGTGACTTTTTTTCTTCGATTGTTTATTCAAGGCGTAACATTTTCAATGACTTTTTGTGTACAGTTGAGCTTTAATTTGAGTTTTCATATTTTATATTGGTTTATGGCATAATTTGTAAGTGATTTTTGTTAAAAATACATAAGCCGTCAATTTCAGGCCGCTAGGCCGCTAGGCCGCCAACTTCAGGCCGCTAGGCCGCCAGGCCGCTAGGCCGCTAGGCCGCCAACTTCAGGCCGCTAGGCCGCCAGGCCGCTAGGCCGCCAACTTCAGACCGCTAGGCCGCCAGGCCGCTAGGCCGCCAACTTCAGGCCGCTAGGCCGCCAGGCCGCTAGGCCGCCAACTTCAGTGAGATAGTACAAGAGAATTGGTAGTATAGTATTGTCAAACAGCTTGAGATTCAGATCAATTGGTAAATTTAGGTTATTTATTCTTTTGTATAAGAGGTACATGGCATTGCGTGCTTGTTGTGTTAATGCTTGCGAGCTGTAAGGAAACTTCCAGATTTTGCGAAATGTATACCTAAGTACTTATATGGTAATACAATTTCTATAATTTGGTTATTGATTTTAAATTCATATTTTGTGTCACTCTGACTCCTGGTGCCAAAAATAATAGCTTTTGTCTTGCTAGTGTTAATATTTAACTTCCACACTTTACAGTATTCAGCAAAATCATTTAGGCAGTTCTGTAATTTAGAAGGGTCATCTGAGATTAAAACAGTGTCATCTGCATAGAGCAGAACAATTATTTTACGGAAAGTATCAATCTCTGGGTCTATGTCATTAAACTTGACTCCGTCGTGCCCCTTTGTATTTAAAAAAAGTTCAAGGTCATTTAAAAAGAGGGAAAATAATACCGGCGAAAGATTTTCGCCTTGACGAACTCCAGTGTAACAAGAGAAAAAGTCTGATTGTTTATTATCAAGTGAAATGCATGATTTAATGTTCGAGTACATGTTTTTGATGACCCTAAAAAAATTTCCATTAATGTTGTATTGTAAAAGTTTCTTCCAGAGGCCTACACGCCGTACTGAGTCAAACGCTTGTTTAAAGTCCACAAATATACAGAAAATTTTCTTCTTATAATATCTAAGTATTTCTATAATAGAGTTGAGTGTGAATACATGATCACGTGTATATTTTTTTCTTAAACCTGCTTGATTTTCATTTAGAGTACTACTGGTATCAAGAAATTTGCTAAGTCTAGCTGCCATTCAGTACTGCTGTAAAAAGTTTACTAACACAGCTTAACAGTGTTACTGGTCTATAATTTTCAGACAGTTTTGCGTCACCTTTATTTTTGAAGATTGGTACAATAAATCCTTCTGCCCATTTAGTAGGAAGTATACCTGTATCCAGAATTTTGTTAAACAGTGAGACATATACAGGAACCATTTTATTTTTAGTGACCTTAATATATTCATTTAAAATTTTGTCTGGTCCAGGTGACTTTCCATTGTTCAGATGGTTAATTTGTTTGATGATTTCTTCTGCTGTTATTTGTGTATTGAGTATGTTGTTGTTGTCAGTGATGTTAATTCTTTGTAATATTTCTGTCTCATCAAAATCATGATATTCATTTGTATTTATTTGCTTGAAATAGTTGTGGAGTGACTTTAAGCTTGGTTTTGTATCATTTTTTTCAGATGGCTTTATTTTATTGATGTATTTCCAATAATCTTTAGGTCTTTTGCTCTGCATGTACCTAAGCTTATTATGATTATTTTAATTGTGTTTATTTATATATTTATTCATTATTGCCTTGTATTTCTTACTTAAATTTTGGTATTCAAGTCTATTGTACTCTGAGGGGTATTTACAGTATTTCTTACGGGCTTTATTATAAACTTTCCTTGCTTTTTTGCATTCTGAGCCAAACCATTGGTTTCCTTTTGATTTTGATATGTTTGCTTTATATTTCTTTGATTTTCAAAAGATTTAGCTGCACTTTCAATGTATATATTTGATAACTGATTCGCTACTCTGTCAATAAGAGATTGGTCATTTTGCATATATCCATTATTCATTTCTGAACACAATTTATTATACCACCGAAACGAAGTTTGGGTGGGTATATATGAGTCACCCGGTGGTTGGTCGGGCGGTCGGGCGGTCGGTCAGGCGGTCTGTTGCATTTTCCTTGTCCGGAGCATAACTTGAAAACTACTACTTTAGTTGGAATTCAATACAACTTCATACAATGATCAAGTACATGGAGAGGAAGTGCAGTGCACAAGAACCATAACTCCATCTTCACTCATTACAGAGTTATTGCCCTTTGTTACTTTTCCTTGTCTTGAGAATAACTTGAAAACTACTAGTTAGAATTCAATACAACTTCATACAATGGTCAAGTACATTGAGAGGAAGTGCAGTGCACAGGAACCATAACTCTTTCTTTACTCATGACAGAGTTATTGCCCTTTGTTACTTTTCCTTGTCCGGAGCATTACTTGAAAACTACACGTTGGAATTCAATACAACTTCATAAAATGGTCCAGCACAATGAGAGAAAGTGCAGTGTACAAGAACCATAACTCTATCTTTAGTATTACAGAGTTATTGCCCTTTGTTACTTTTCCTTGTCCGGAGCATTACTTGAAAACTACTGGTTGGAATTCAATACAACTTCATACAATGGTCAAGTACATTGAGAGGAAGTGCAGTGTACAGGAACCATAACTCTTTCTTGACTCATTACAGAGTTATTGCCCTTTGTTACTTTTCCTGTTCCGGAGCATTACTAGAAAACTACAGGTTGGAATTCAATACAACTTCATACAGTGGTCTAGCACAATGAGAGGAAGTGCAGTGCACAAGAACCATAACTCCATCTTGAGTATTTACAGCGTTATTGCCCATTTTTACTTCTCCTTGTCGCAGAGTATAACTTTAAAACTACTGGTTGGAATGCAATACAACTTCATACAATGGTCCAGCACAATAAGAGGAAGTGCAGTGTACAAGAACCATAACTCTATCTTGACTAATTACAGAGTTATTGCCAAGAACAATATCTCTATTTTAGTGTTTTTTTGCAAGGTATTCTCTTACTACGAACTTCCTCAGTTTATAAAGCAGTCTTTCGGGGGTATTAATCACATTTAGTGATAGCTCTAGTTTATTTCATCATCTGAAATGTTTTGTGAGAATAGCTCAGCTTTTCTTTGGTCCCACATAGGTTTACTTGTAAGGTTTTGTTTTTCTTCTCCCCTGGAGCTGACTTTATTATCAATAATAAAGTGGATCAAAGAATGGCCGTCTGACATCAATGAGTCAGTTTCAATAATTTCAAGTAGCGATATACTTTGATACCCTGAGACTGATACTATGAAATAGTCAATTAAAGACGTGTTTCTGAATGTTCTTTTTCCGGAATTGTATTTATTTATTCTACCATTTGCTATGATTAAACCTGCATTTTTTATTAGGTCTATAAGCATGTACCCATGAGTGTTCTTTTTAGCATCTTGGGAGATTCTATTTAAGGGGATATTTAGGTTACTCATTTGTTTCTTTTTATCAAGTTGCATTATAATATCAGAATCCAGATAAAAAAGCTCGGATAAAAAGTCATCATGCTCAACAAAATCCTGCATGGTGGCTGTTTGTGCATTGAAGTCTCCAGTTAAGTACACAGTGTCATATTTGCTAGAAAATATATAGATTTCCTGTTCAAAAAGATCAAATTCATCATTATTGAAAAATCTGGAGTGCATGGGAGGCACATAGACTATACCAAGAATGACAATGTTATCAGTACTACGGCTATGTGTTTTAATTTTTAACCACAAACAACGCCAGTTGCACAACAAATTCTTTCGTGTTCACCAAACAACACATACGGTTTAATACACGTGACTATCAAGAAATAGACTGTTATTCATGCTTCCGGTGTATACATTTCTTGTATGAATTAAATGTTATACGGTATAAAAGTCTGGCTGCAGGTCCGGCTCCCGGGTATCTTATTCGGCTCAAAGCCGTTTATTTTTTCGAGACGAAAGTTATTTTTGGATATTTATTAACATTAATTACTATGGATATACGTCTTTTGTATTACTAAAACAGACAAAATGACCTTTAAACTTTAGTACGATGCAACAAAGCGTTATGTGGATAAGGTAATAGAAGCAGTTACAATGCTGTAGCACTGATATATATGATGTCAGTGTAGCGCATGCGTGTTTCTATTTTATTGTTTGATGCAATGAAGTGTTATCTGCCGAAGCAAGTAGTTAGTTGCTACAATGTTATAGCACGTATGGAGTATGACGTCAGTTTCGCGCTTTTGTTATTATTTTGCTGTGGAACAGTCGCCATATTGGAACCGGAGTTCCAATAGAATTCGTTCTGTCGATCTTCTTAGATGGGTTGTTGTATTTTTATGAATGGCCGAAGAAACTATATTATTGATATATTGATAGCGTTGTGGCTACAGAGTATAGCCTGTTTGTTTTAAAGATTTTTGGGCTTTATAATAGCGACCACGGTGATGACCTACATTAGCAATGCAAAATCAATTAGAGTTGCGTCCCTTGAATGAATCTAATGAATATTTATGAAGCGCTATATCAGCCCAAGAATGGTGCAGATTTATTTCGCTTTAGAAATGATTAAAAACGGAATTGCCGGAAAACAGTCTAATTTGAATATTTAATTAAGACCTTTATACCTCGGGGAAAACCCGCAAATTATCCGAAAGCCGTAATTTATCAGTACAAAAACAAGTGTCAAAAGTTTGACAACTGTTGATTTTTCCGTTAATCGGTCGATTTCGCTTGGTTTTCAGGTTTTATTAGAAAGGTTTGAATATAATTTAATGTTTTCCTTCATAATTATAAACAAAATCAGCTGGACAATGAAGGAATTCAGTCCGAACCAAACATGTTGACATGTACAAAAAAAGCCAAAATGGTGGTAGTTACGAAAAATTAAATCCCTGTCAGACTACATATTTTTTAGTCTGGAAATTTTAGTGTCTTTTCCATGCAGTAACAGTGAGTTAGTTATGGGAGATAGAGCGGTGGTATACGTAAGATGGCGTCATTTTTAAATAATGAATATGCAGGAAAGAACAATAGAAAAATACAATTTTTTAAAATATCTTTTGTTAGGAAAAGCGCATGTTATTTTTTTCAGTGTACTGAGTATGTTTAAATTATTGTAAGGCAAATTTCATGTTAATATCTTGTTGGTGAAATTTTATTTTTTTTACCAGCTGGAAAACCAGAAAGTAATGTTTTTATCAGGTCTGTATAGATCAGATAAATATTCTGTGAAAATTTAACTTGCGCTGTTTCTTTGAAAAAAAACAACGTTATTTAAACAATTGTACTTTTCGATTGTTTACGTTTTAGTGCCATCGGGCTGTTTTAGCTTATTCGGGGTATATACCCCAATCGGGAGATTTGCTCAGCCTGTTGAAGTACAGCCGTAGCCATTATTCTGTACACTGTAATGTAATACAGTAATCGTCTCATATAACTGTTAAGTTATAATTTTCTTGTTTAAATATATTTTCTTGTTTGTTTTATGTTGAATTAGCCACAGCCATAACTCATAGAAAATAACTCAATCAGAACTTGAGGAAAATATCTACATCCTCTATCGTTTCACTTTAATGTAAATCCAAGAATAGCCAAGGCAAGAACTTAGTGTTAAAATAAGGGAATTGCCACACCTCTGTATAAAATGTAACAACCAGAAAATGGCGACAATATGCATATCACAGTTTGTTACTTATGTATTTCATCAAGTTTAGTATGAATAAAATAAACAGTTATGGAGAAATAGTCCGGACAAGAATTTAGTGGTGAAATTATCAAAGGGCCATAACTCTGTATATACAGCCGTTACGTGAGAACGCTATGCGCATCTTTACTTTATATAATTTTGTTCAAAATCCAACTTAGGGTTCAGGATAAATAAGCCGGACACGATTTCGGACTGACGGGAGTGACGGTGACTATTTATATGCCCGCCCCCGCTTTTCTTCCAGAAGACAGAGGATACTAATTAAGATGAACTCAGGAACGTAGAATATACATGTTGATTCTAGGTTCCTGATGAAATGTAGAAGACCCAATGAACTATTTCTTATTAAGTTAAGGATGATGCCGTGTCTTAGAACAATACAGGTCATAACGGTACAATTTTGTGTTTAATCTCACGGCTAAGAAATGGAAGGTAATCCAACTTCCAAGACACATTATGTTAAGAAATGATAAATTATAAATACTTGAAAACAAATAAAATCTGAAAAAAAGAGTAGATAGTCCTGTGCATGTTATTACTAGCGGATGTTCAACATACAAGCAAACCTGTGTTAAGGCTACACATTCAGAGTCAAAGATGTGTTTAAATATGTACGTCTTCCAATTCTAACATCACTGAAATGTTTCTGCACTTTCTGTAGACACCGGAAAAATTTATTATTTTTAAGGCCTGTAATTTACAATTCGGTCCTGTATATACATACATACATATAACGGGAAGTATGGATTAAACTTGACGTTCTCCTTCCCAAGTCAACTTTACCTACGATGTACAAACTTTAGGAAAAACTTCCTTTTTTCACAGTATCTTATAAGTCATCTCTGTTGAAAAGTTTAAAGAATGGGTAACTGTTAAACACAGATTTACCAATATCATTGAAAAGAACTGCCTAAAAGAAACACGTAAATAAAGAAGTCATACAGTGTCCGATTGACAAACTCGTTCCCAGATGCCACTAAAGTTAGTAAATTATTACTTTCATACCCATCAAATTCAAGCAAAATATTATTGTAAAAACCATATTTCACAGGTTCAAACAGTTTAACATGTCACATCATACAGTACTGCCAACGGTAATTTTTACCATTTTTGCGTTCCGGTTGCGTTCCGGTTGCGTTCCGGTAGCGGTTCGTTTGCGTTTGCGTTCCGGTCATATCGGTCCATAACCGTTCACCGGACCGATCACCGGACCGATCACCGCAAAGGACCGGTAAGCGAACCGTTTCAATCGGTTTTAGCGGTTCTACGATCTGATTGGCCGACTCTGCTTGCTGTTATTTTTTCGTTTAAAATTCGTTAACCAGTGACAATATTAAGCGCTATTTTATAGGAAAACAAAAAATATGAAGTTGCAAAGAGGTGGTAAAATGCCAGTTAATTGGTATAAAACATATTAGTGGATTATCACCTGACTGGTCATACAACGTTGCGTATTCAGCGGATCTTATTTAATCAGCATGGAATCAACATCAGCAGGCAAACTGTACACAGAGTTGTAAGGAACTTCAATCGGATAGGAAGTGTACGCAGGTAAACATGATGAAATAAAGCTTCTGTAAAAAGAATAGCATGCGCTTTTTCCTAGAGAAAAGAGTTATTTAAAAACATCTTTCTTGTCGTTATGTTTTATCTTGATTATGCTAGTTTACTCCGAAAAAGATGAACACGGCCAGGTTGAGTGAACGGTTGGACTGTTTCATAGATCAGATTTTTTCAGTGTGACTCCTGTCACAGATCTGATATTTTGTGACTGTCGCACCTTCACACATAGTTTTAATGTGCTCCGTAATATGTGGAAATTGTAGTTTCGGTATTGGGCACAACCGGCGCATAATACACAATTCACCTGTTTACGAACAAACTTCCGCTCTAAAATGAAGCTTTAAGAAATCACGTTAAATGAAAACCGTACATATTATGAAAACTCTCACCACTTTAAAAACATCTGTATGTTTAAAAATGCAAGTTCACACATGCGGCATGATACACCGTTTATTATCATATTTCACCGATTGATGCAGGTGTGTAGATAGGTAAATGTAACTTGGAATTTTTAAACTTAATCCTATCGTGTTAAATTATAAATGCATTTAAGTATTAGATTTTATTGTGTTTATAAGTGCCGGGGATATGTTCCCAGCTATTTGCACATCAAACTGAGACGTAGAAGGCAGACACTATAAAATGTCAACTTGCCTTCGAAGTGGATATAGTGAGACTATTTCTTTATCATGTTTTCGGAGTGATGTAAGGTTCTGTACTCGGCCTTGTGCATTCGTTTTCCACAGTATTAGATTCATTCTTTGAAGATAATTGTGACTCAAGAAATCATTTACTCAGTTGCCATACTTCATCTTATCATAATAAATGCTTATTCATAAAGGTTGATTGTTCAATATTCTTGTTACTATACATGTAAAAAACCTAAATATTTTAGTAACGAATCAACGCTTGAGCGGCTTCCAGCCAATCACAATTACTTATGCAAATTAGGCGAGAGGCCAATATCTCACAGATTAGAGAAGTCGCGTGCCATAAAATTACGTAATGGTTACGCAATTTTATTGCCCCTACATCCGTTTAAATCGAATCGGGAACCCCTCGTTATTCAGCATGTGTATAAAGCATACACTGTATTTATAGTAATAATGTTAAGTTTAATAATAAAATAAATATTATCACAATAAAATTAAAATTATAAGAATTAAAAGTAATACGAAATACAATATAGATACACAACAACACGCAACACTACCATCATAGTTAAGTATTTTAGAATCATGGAATGGTAAAACATTCGGTATTAATAAGCAGACTTAGTTATAAAACCAGGCTTGTTGGCATATGAAAAATATTCAACATATACAGTATACTGAATAATCTCTAAGGTCAATATTTAACATAAGCTGTTTTAGAATTCACAGTTCTTTATAACAGGTAAGCAAATCCTCGCATTTTTATTAAATAATAACAGAGTGCCTCAAAATAAAACGAAGGTCGGTACTGGGTCCAATCAAGGTCTTTAAAATAGTCCAATGACCTAGGTCGGTATGAGACATGGAACTAGAGAAATGAATTGTAGTGTTGTAGATGTAACTGTAGAGGTTGGGAAAAACTGAACTGAACGTTTTTATATATTACGCCTTTGTACGATTTGGTACACGTCGATTCCAATTTATGGTCTGGAGTCCGTACCGCCGCAAATTGTATGACTACAGTGCGTAAGATAGACGATACCAAGGAAAACAAGTCATATAAAATCACTCTTCAGATTTAACAAGTATTGAATTTGAATACCTGTTGACATGTGGCAGAAAAAGTGACACAGCCGGACCAATACACGCCACAAATTTATTATAGGTTAAAAAAAACCTCGCGATAACATTTTAACTAATAAAGTTATTTTAGAATCACAATCATTTCCCTTTTTTAATGATTTTTTTTTCTGAAACTTAATTAATTTGGTCTTTTTTAAGTTAAAAACTCTACCCGTCGTTTTATTATATATTTGTTATCATGATCTTTAAAAAGTTGTATATTAGGTTTTGTTTTACACTAAAATAAAAACTGGGTTAGATTCTTTATTTTAACCAGATATAGAAGATTCATGAATTTTTCAGTATCATTGTCAATAATTTTATTTAGCTTTTGATGTTAATTTGCAAGGCATAACATATTCAATATGTATGTTTTTTAATTTCGAAGCACTTGCACGGGTACTTTATATTTTGTTCAACATTTCTCTTTGTCTCGAGTGAAAGGCAAGAATTCGCTCCGCTGAAACAGGAACGTAGAATCACCTCTACATTCCTGGCTGAAATTGGTGTCAGTAGTATAAAAGTGGGGGGGGGGGGGGGAAATCTTCGGGTCCCGAAGATTTGCCCCTTCCCGAAGATTTACCCTTTTGGGGCACTGCGCATGCGTTAAAGGGGAGATAAACGTGATAAGACGTCTGTCACGATGCTTGGGAGTGATCTTAACATGACTGGCACCAAGATTCCTGAAAGTCTGCGAGTATGTAGAAAACAGTCGCAGACCAGCGCATTGAACTCGGGAGGGTCCATA
Organism: Saxidomus purpurata; assembly: GCA_022818135.1. Taxonomy (NCBI): domain Eukaryota; kingdom Metazoa; phylum Mollusca; class Bivalvia; order Venerida; family Veneridae; genus Saxidomus; species Saxidomus purpurata. Next base: position 12,678,975 of record JAFMSR010000004.1, read on the forward strand.
TATTCCAAAATTACTCTTAACTCGATTGGCACCAAGATTCCTGAAAGTCTGCGAGTGTGTCAGAAACAGTTTCCTGCCTTGAAATGATAAATCTGATTTTTTTTACATTAAAATGTAAATTTTATGCGTTCGGAGACCATATCATCGCTTTCGCGTCCGCCATTCAATTAGCACTTAATGTCCGGTGTGTAAATCTTACATGCATGAGTCGGTTTTCTATAGGATGTGTAGCAGAGCAAAGGTCACATAATATATCTCTACAGGGGTATAGTAGGAATTCACTATTATATATATCAACACTATAAGCCACACGAAGTGACAAGGTGAGTCATTCAGGAGGTATGATGAGGTATTGAGGAGGTAATGAGGAGGCATGAGGAGGTAATGAGGAGGTACGAGGAGGCATGAGGAGGTGATGAGGAGGTATGATGAGGTATTGAGGAGGTAATGAGGAGGTACGAGGAGGTTATGAGGAGGGTCACTTCTTGTGGCTTGTAGTGTTGATATATATGATAGTGATTTGGTACAGACGGTGAGGTCAGTTGCTAATAAAGCGAGACCGTTATCTCACTATGGAGAGTAACGACAAGAACATCATATTTCATTGTAGGAAATGTGGTTACGTGTTTTTTTTGCTTTGGAGAAACCTATTACACCACCTCAGAGTATGGCATACATGCGAGTATTATTCAAATATCTGTGTATGCTGCGACTGCGTGTTTGAAAACCGTAAGGCATTTCTCAAGCATGTGAAAATGAAAGCCTCGGAGGTAGTGAGGAGAAACAGACCAATGCAAACGGATTCTAACCTTTTAGGGATATTAAAGGGAGGTAAAAGTCGTTTGGTTCGGTCTCCTGAATGTTTGCGGCTGTATGCGTCAAAATGTTTTATTCGATTTCTATCTATATGGCACTGGTTTCTGCAAATGAGACATGTATGTTGATATTTCGGATTATTTCATTTCAAATTTGGGGTATGCCGTCGAAATCATACAAGTAATACTAGACTTTAATGAGCACCCCAATGACCAATAAATGGAACCTACCCATTGTAAAATTCCAAATGAAACACTTATAAAAAGATAGGACGGTTTATTCAAGCGTATAATGCAATGAAAATAAAACAAACTTTTGCGTATATTTCTCAACATACATGTAGATTAATCAAATATTTAAAAAAAAGTTGATAACTAATATATTTCGAAAGGACATCAACTGCATACTTATAAAAACCACAAACAGGTATTAAATAACAAGCGAGATTGTCATGGTGACACGATTAAATTACATTTTTTTTTTTGAAAGAACTCCAAGCACACACTGCGACCCGTAAACCGCAAGCCTTTTCTTTGAATAGCGTTAATTTTAGTGGAGTGAGCGCTGTAGGAAAACATTATTTTAATCTTGCGTATATTTTAAATGAATAGTTTTAGATAAAAGCTTATTACTTGATTTAAACTCTTGCTTGTTGCTAGACGTTTTTATATACCCTTAGTTAAATGGTAAACACCACCTATTGGAAAATGACCGAGAAAAAGAAGTCACAAAGCAACATCTGTGTTTATTAGCTACATTTATTTTTTTCTTCTAAATTATCTACATTTCTTTAACATAAAAGCGTGAGTTTTAATAAAACAGACACAAGTTTTGCTCTTTCCAGATGGAACAAATGAATGAAGTCAGTCAATTCGTTGATAGAAATGTCACAGATCATAAAGGCTTTTTTTATACAAAAGACACGCAGCTCACTTTAGCGTTTTACTATTAGCCGAACAAGTTTGACAGTCCTGTTATACATGTATCACTCTCACTCAGTATCTTCCATTTGTTCCGTATCTTCTTCCTCTTCCAACTGTGGAGTGACGTAATTGTCCAGCACTTTATCAAACAGAAATCTCCGTTTAAGAATGGCGTACTTTAAGGCTTCCTCCCCTACGTAGTGTTCTGTTGCAATTAGTTGATTGACTGTCTTCTTTATCGATTTATAGATGGGATCCTTCTTCATAGCATCGAACCACACCAGTTTTCTACCGAAAATGTTCATCATGGCTTTCCTGTAAGTGCTTTTCATGTCCTCAAAGACATTTTCTCTGGCTTCACTTTCACTGATCTCGGTATCTTCTTCCATAAGCTCCTTCACTTCGGTTTCATACTGCGACTGGCACTTATCAAACGCTTCCTCTACGATGTATTCCCAAGGGTCAATATCCAAACTCTTCTCAGATGTTACAGACATATTGTCGTCGCTGTTATCAGAATTGTTTTCATTAACAGGTCCAAAAATGTCCTCTTGTACAGAAATGTCTGACATGGCGTCTTCCTCTGAATCTTCGTCCGGATGTGCAGACCTTTTATGCCGCAACATATTATCCCGTCTTCTAAAGACTTTGAAACATATATCACATTCAAACATCGCGCTTGAAGGCTAAACTGCAAATGAGGAGGAGTCATGTAAGTGTTCAGTTTAATACCTGCCCAATAGTAGTGATGTTTTCATCTTCTTTTGAGGTCTGCTTAGGCTTTCTGCTCGCAGATGGTGCCCTCTGCCTAAGTTTCTTGTTACTCTTGTTACTAATACCATCTAACTTCCCTATGGAACCTTTACGCTTCCGTGTTTTACTGACTTCTTTCATTCGTTGCAATTCCAGATCGATTAATGTCACTTTAGGTTTGGACTGACGATCAAGCATACTCTTAGCTATAGCTGTCGTCTGCTCCGCTGGGAGGACCATCCGTATATACATTTCAGAATGAGGCACAGGGCTTTTACGAGATGCGCTCCTATTAAATTTCCTCTTTACTCTCTTTTCTTTTGTATCGAATATATCCATTTTTCTCAGGTGTGCGTCTTCACTTCTTGACATCCAAGCAATCACTGAAGTAAAAAATGTCATTCTATTTATTTATCGTTTAAGACTCAAGCTTTAAGACGTTTAAAAACCACCGTTGCAATAATATCGATATTCACATGTAAATAGGTATATATCCTACTTACTACCAGCTTATCTATCAGTTCGACTATATTGTTCACTTACACGCTTAAATGGAGTCCTTCTTAAGTTTATGATTCAAATATGGTTAACTCCTCGGAGGTAAGGGAGTGCCCCCAAACGTGTCTGACACCACCCCCTAACGAAGGGGGCACTCCCTTACCTCCGAGGAGTTAACCATATTTGAATCATAAACTTGACAGTCAATCAACTAATTGCAACAGAACACTACGTAGGGGAGGAAGCCTTAAAGTACGCCATTCTTAAACGGAGATTTCTGTTTGATAAAGTGCTGGACAATTACGTCACTCCACAGTTGGAAGAGGAAGAAGATACGGAACAAATGGAAGATACTGAGTGAGAGTGATACATGTATAACAGGACTGTCAAACTTGTTCGGCTAATAGTAAAACGCTAAAGTGAGCTGCGTGTCTTTTGTATAAAAAAAGCCTTTATGATCTGTGACATTTCTATCAACGAATTGACTGACTTCATTCATTTGTTCCATCTGGAAAGAGCAAAACTTGTGTCTGTTTTATTAAAACTCACGCTTTTATGTTAAAGAAATGTAGATAATTTAGAAGAAAAAAATAAATGTAGCTAATAAACACAGATGTTGCTTTGTGACTTCTTTTTCTCGGTCATTTTCCAATAGGTGGTGTTTACCATTTAACTAAGGGTATATAAAAACGTCTAGCAACAAGCAAGAGTTTAAATCAAGTAATAAGCTTTTATCTAAAACTATTCATTTAAAATATACGCAAGATTAAAATAATGTTTTCCTACAGCGCTCACTCCACTAAAATTAACGCTATTCAAAGAAAAGGCTTGCGGTTTACGGGTCGCAGTGTGTGCTTGGAGTTCTTTCAAAAAAAAAAAATGTAATTTAATCGTGTCACCATGACAATCTCGCTTGTTATTTAATACCTGTTTGTGGTTTTTATAAGTATGCAGTTGATGTCCTTTCGAAATATATTAGTTATCAACTTTTTTTTAAATATTTGATTAATCTACATGTATGTTGAGAAATATACGCAAAAGTTTGTTTTATTTTCATTGCATTATACGCTTGAATAAACCGTCCTATCTTTTTTATAAGTGTTTCATTTGGAATTTTACAATGGGTAGGTTCCATTTATTGGTCATTGGGGTGCTCATTAAAGTCTAGTATTACTTGTATGATTTCGACGGCATACCCCAAATTTGAAATGAAATAATCCGAAATATCAACATACATGTCTCATTTGCAGAAACCAGTGCCATATAGATAGAAATCGAATAAAACATTTTGACGCATACAGCCGCAAACATTCAGGAGACCGAACCAAACGACTTTTACCTCCCTTTAATATCCCTAAAAGGTTAGAATCCGTTTGCATTGGTCTGTTTCTCCTCACTACCTCCGAGGCTTTCATTTTCACATGCTTGAGAAATGCCTTACGGTTTTCAAACACGCAGTCGCAGCATACACAGATATTTGAATAATACTCGCATGTATGCCATACTCTGAGGTGGTGTAATAGGTTTCTCCAAAGCAAAAAAAACACGTAACCACATTTCCTACAATGAAATATGATGTTCTTGTCGTTACTCTCCATAGTGAGATAACGGTCTCGCTTTATTAGCAACTGACCTCACCGTCTGTACCAAATCACTATCATATATATCAACACTACAAGCCACAAGAAGTGACCCTCCTCATAACCTCCTCGTACCTCCTCATTACCTCCTCAATACCTCATCATACCTCCTCATCACCTCCTCATGCCTCCTCGTACCTCCTCATTACCTCCTCATGCCTCCTCATTACCTCCTCAATACCTCATCATACCTCCTGAATGACTCACCTTGTCACTTCGTGTGGCTTATAGTGTTGATATATATAATAGTGAATTCCTACTATACCCCTGTAGAGATATATTATGTGACCTTTGCTCTGCTACACATCCTATAGAAAACCGACTCATGCATGTAAGATTTACACACCGGACATTAAGTGCTAATTGAATGGCGGACGCGAAAGCGATGATATGGTCTCCGAACGCATAAAATTTACATTTTAATGTAAAAAAAATCAGATTTATCATTTCAAGGCAGGAAACTGTTTCTGACACACTCGCAGACTTTCAGGAATCTTGGTGCCAATCGAGTTAAGAGTAATTTTGGAATATATGGACCCTCCCGAGTTCAATGCGCTGGTCTGCGACTGTTTTCTACATACTCGCAGACTTTCAGGAATCTTGGTGCCAGTCATGTTAAGATCACTCCCAAGCATCGTGACAGACGTCTTATCACGTTTATCTCCCCTTTAACGCATGCGCAGTGCCCCAAAAGGGTAAATCTTCGGGAAGGGGCAAATCTTCGGGACCCGAAGATTTCCCCCCCCACTTTTATACTACTGGTGTCAACATAGAGTTTAACATAGAGTTTCTTCCAGACCAAAGCTAGTTTTCATAATACACAGGTAAAAACCTGGCAGTCTTATTACTCGTATCTTATGTCTTTCATGTCATTCCCGAAATAAACTGATTATTACATTAACAAAAAAGAGAAGAAAAAACACGCAAGGTTTGATATGTGTGCAGAGTATTAATTGACAACATCTGTAAAATGTAACAGTTATTGTTTTACTGCAGAAATGGAAAAGTTTTTTTTCCACAATAAATCCTTATTTCTTCTAAAATGTTAAATATATTTTCAAGCAATCTTCTATTTCCAGCCGCAATTTTGAAGGGAAAAAAATGGTTTGAAAATGAAAAGTCACATACTTTTTAAGGCATTCAACATCAAGCGTTTACTAGAGTATGTAAAATCTATTTGATATTCTGAAAAGGAAACTGTTCTATTTCTCAAATTAAAAAAGCCTACCGAAGTCAAATGTGAGTCTTTATCAGATCAGGAATAACTGATTGGGAATTTAAGATCGCAAAATAAAAAGTTGACGTACTCTACCGGGGACATGTAGGTCCGCCTATTTACGTTTTTAAAGCACACTATGCTTTTGCATCAGACTTACCGTGTGCGTCTGTACTTGAAAATAACAGGTTTACAATTTTCAACAATTCTCACGTGCAAACATTACGCACGTGTAAAGGGATCAGCCGAATATAAAAAAAAACAAGTGCACACTAGATTCATTCCCATTACTATGTCAAAATTCACGAATGTTGTAGCTTTTGGATTATTCTGTGACTATTGTCAACAATGAGTGTACTTCAAAATCCCCTTAGTCATAATCCCCTTGGTCCAAAAATGGCATAGTAGTCAGAATCCCCTTGATGAATTTTACAAGGTATTCATAATCCCCTTGATGAAATTTACAAGGTGTTCAAAATACCCTTGATCAATTTGACAGAGTAGTCATAATCCCCTTGATAAATTCAAAATCCCCTTGTACATATATTTTATGAGAGACATTTATACAATTTATATATATATATAAACAGATTATAAAGTGAAAATATTGTGTGCAAAGCTTGATGGCCTGGCATTCTTGCCACCCAATGTTTTAACAATGTTATCGTGTTTCAAATTTATTCAAATTTCATACACAACAAAAACAATATAAAATTGAATTCTTGTAAAAGTTTCAATAATTCATCGCAAAAAATGACTTAAATAGAAATAAAAACAATAGCGTCATTCAAATAAAAATGTTCAACAGGTGAAATATTTGCGTTTCTAAACCTGTTAAGTGCACTTAGACTCAAATTATGTGAATGGTGCGTTCCGTGCAATTGTAACAGCAAACTGGACAATGAGATTCCGCCGTTCAGTGCCTCGCTTTCCTTAAGAAGTTTGGAATGTCCATCAAGCAACAATTGAAGACCAAGACAGAACTAATAACCAATGCGAGTCCTGGAACAACGCCTTTAAGCATCTTGTTAGACATACTAACCCTTCTCTTTGGACTGTCATTGAGTCTATTAGAAAGGATGCAACTATGGTGGCAGCTGACATTCTGCACTGCGAACTTGGTGAACCGCCACAGAAACGGGTGAAGAAGGCCACGAAGGCACATCAACAAAAATTGAAAGCCCTATGCCTTCAATATAACACTGGAGTTAAGTCACTTGAAGATGTTTTGTCAGTGACTAGACGTGTTATAAGAATTAAATAAACTCAATTGTTTCCAGTGAGTAGACTGTGTTTGAAAATGTGCTAAAAACAGTATGATAATTATGTACATATTGTGATTTCAACAAACTATGTGCTGCATGTAATTCATAAAATAATATTTTATTCCCGGGCTCCCCTGACATTCGAGAAATAGTCAAAGGTATGCCACTATAATGATTTACATTTTCAATAACATATACTATTATTGAAATCAGACAGACATATCCATACTAAATTGTTATTACTTTATTAGCACCGCGCATTCTGATGTTATAAACGCACATCATTTACGTTTTTTTATAATGATGTCACAATTACCTTAGAGCACTAAAAATCTACTGCTACTACTAAGCAACTGCTACTGCTCAGCTACTGCTACTGCTACTGTTGTGCTACTGCTACTGCTGAGCTACTGCTACTGCTAAGCTACTGCTACTGCTGTGCTACTGCTACTGCTGTGCTACTGCTACTGATGAATCTGTAGACGAAAAATGCCGGACCGCTAATTTCTCGTGTCCTTTTTGCTTCTTCGTGAGTTTAATCTATACAATAGCTGTATATAACTTTTTTTTTGTATTTACGCAAGCTGTGTTCGGAACGTATCTGTATGAAAAGGTTTCCTAAACTATGAAAACGTTCATCTTTTTTTCGATCCATTGTCAAATAGCATTTTGAAATAGCAACTCATAATCTCACATTACAGAACAGCAAATAAGCCGCCGTTGCATTAACACACCACACACATAATGATTTTGTCATTCTGCAGTTTTACTGTCACATGTTAGCTTATTACGTTTCTCCTGCATTTCAATCTGTTAACGTAATGTAATTAATCACAGTACAAATGTACATGTATCACACATTACAATGGTTCAAAATGTATTCTAGCCGTAGACGGTAAATGCTAACATCTAGTAGTCGGTATCCGGAATATCCCAACTGTTCCTTCGCATTTCCCGAATAAGATAAGGCAGTAGGTTTTCAAATTTAAACTCGAGTTTCCTTCGTGTATGTGTTCCACCCAGGCCACTCAGGCCACCATTGTGTGATATAGAATCGAGGTTACGTATTGCAAGCTTTAACATTGTATATACGTAGTTCTTTGTGCTCTTTTTTGTGGAGAAATTTGTGAAATGCATTTTGTAATTCTGCGTCCCTTTCTACATCAACCTCTAGAAACGGCAGTTGTTCATCTTTTTTGTAGTTTTCCTGTTAAATGAATACAAAGAAAAACAGTTACTACAATATATATTTTGTTAGTATGGTACGCAGTTTATAAAATTTCTTTAATTAAGTCATTTTTATTGTATGCTAGTATTTTCTTAGAAACCAAAACAATCATACAACAGGGTTGGACCGACATTTTTACATACTAAAACGTCATTCGTAGCTTATTCGTCCCTTTTGCAAGGCGAAGACTGGCTATGAACACCGATAGAAATGTATCAAGAATCCCTGGATCAATGGCGTACTATTTGGGTCAAAAGAAACATTAAAGTGACATTATGCGCATCTTACTGCACATAGTGTATTTTTGGTGACAATTTTATAAATGCAATATTTGGTTGCTGTGCATTTAAATGAGTTAAATTAATGATTATGCCGCATTAGTATTTGAAATTGGTGCTTTAGATATAAAAAAAATCGGACTGATAAAATGATAGTTGATTGTATCGTTGTTGATGTTGGTAGAGATTTCAGCAGTGGAAGGGAGGCAACTCCTGCATGCAGTTGTTCTTTTCTTAAATTGACTCTCCCAGTCAAATAAGAAAATCAATATTTGGAAAGTTATTTTTTCATACTGGTAGCGGGAAGAGTTTGGTGTATTGGGTTAAAAGCTATTATTTCCTCTACGCTTTTGTACACACACCATTTTCAGCTGGATTGTTACTTGAAAAAAATGCGCATAATGTCACTTTAAACTAGTAAGTAAACAATTTTTATACATGTAACATTTTATTTCTAGTTGTTGTCTGTTACTTTTGTCGTAAGAATCTGCCGCGACAACAGAAAGCGTTTTACTTTAAATTGTGATGAAAACACTATTGTAGTAAACTGAAATTCAGTTAATGTATTTTCAGTCATTTTAGAACAGATAAGATCGTTTTTCTGAAACATTTTGAACGTCCATAATGTACAGAAATAAAAGGAACTGCGACAGATCCGCGTGCAGCCCTCGGCCCTAGTGTATGTAATACACTTTTTGGCAATAAAATAGGGACATACAAGATTTGAAAAATAATACCGTCGGAGTATATGTTATAAAATTATTTCGAAATGATAATGTCAAAAAATGAAATCAGAAGTTTCTCATATAACGAATATATGGAGTTTATCATAGAACGAATATGTAGAGTTTCTCATAGAACGAATATGTAGAGTTTCTCATAGAACGAATATGTAGAGTTTCTCATAGAACGAATATGTAGAGTTTCTCATAGAACGAATATGTGGAGTTTCTCATAGAACGAATATGTAGAGTTTCTCATAGAACGAATATGTAGAGTTTCTCATAGAACGAATATGTGGAGTTTCTCATAGAACGAATATCTGGAGTTTCTCATAGAACGAATATGTAGAGTTTCTCATAGAACGAATATCTGGAGTTTCTCATAGAACGAATATGTAGAGTTTCTCATAGAACGAATATGTGGAGTTTCTCATAGAACGAATATCTGGAGTTTCTCATAGAACGAATATGTAGAGTTTCTCATAGAACGAATATCTGGAGTTTCTCATAGAACGAATATGTAGAGTTTCTCATAGAACGAATATCTGGAGTTTCTCATAGAACGAATATGTAGAGTTTCTCATAGAACGAATATCTGGAGTTTCTCATAGATCGAATATCTGGAGTTTCTCATAGATCGAATATGTGGAGTTTATCATATAACGAATATGTGGAGTTTCTCATATAACGAATGTTTAGAGTTAATCATATAACGAACATATATATAACGTGACATTTTACACATGAGAGACAGATTTTTAGTTTTGTCATATTCCTTAATTACATTACATTGCAGTCAAGTAATACTATTATACTAAATCGTATAAGGAATACTTGGAAAACATAAAAGAACTATCGTATATACTTGTCTAAATAATGTAAACTACAATTTTTGAACTAATTCAATAGGATTAACACTTTTGTATTACAAATTGATATCATTTTATTAAAGCTTTGGTATTTTTCATTTCTCTATGGAGTATAATGCAGTGCTTTAAAATGTCTTCCATAAAATTCTAATAAAACTTTCACTTTGAATACCGTATATCATGCTTAAAAATTATAACTTTTAACATATCAAACGAATGAAAGATACATACAATGTATTAAAAAGAAAACTATTATAAAAACTAAATGTACTTAATTTTCTGTACGCCGCTGGCATTGCCGTAACAGCACTCATCACTAATGATATCAACAATGCTTCCAAACACAATGTCTGCGTTTTCTCATTCATGACGACAGACCACTTCTTGTGAGCTTGACCAAGTAGATATTTATACGTTTGTTAAATGAGCCTTTCATCGATGGGGTTGGGGTGGGGTTGGGGTTTGGGGTGGGGGTGGGGGTGTTTCAGGTTAACTATAATTACTACGACTGCCAATATTTGACGACTCAGGTGGTGGGGTGCTTTGGTGATGTCATCAGAGCCAACATTGATGATACAGGCTTAGGAAATAGTATTGTCTTGGCGGAATGTAAATCCCCTATATATTGCCACATTAAATGAGTTTACATTTGAAATAGGAATCTGTTATTTTATTTCGATTTTATATTAGTGCAGTGCTGTAAATTTCAATAATTCTCGATGTCATCTTTCAGTATTATTGTCATAAACATTGTTACGTCTTCAATATTACTGCTGCACACGTGGGAGCATATCTGAACAAGAGAAGAGAAAGACATGTTGTAAAATGCGTCCATTAACACAGAATCCCAAGAATGAAGCCATCGATGATCTCCGAACTCACCTGTTCGAATTTCTGTCAAAGTATTGCGTTCCGTTATTATTATAAAAGATAGGATTGTATAAGAAACATTTTAATTGAATGAAAACATAGAATCTCAAAGTCTCTAATACGCTTTATTTCAAACTGAAATTTTATAATCGGTATGTAGTTATGAACTATTTGGCAGGTAAATGTACATGTTCTGGTCGGGCATTGTCCTGATGTCATTCAAGAAGTATTGCGTTGCAAAGAGAAAATAGCAGTCACAATTTGCTGATATGTATAGATTACGAAATTCAGAATGGTTTTTAAATTACGCACAAAGCAACACATTTGCATTGTGCCGCAGAAAATCATGCTTGCATTCGGTTTAGCCTAATCTTGATGTCACATTGATATGGGATGTAATTGCAGTTGTTAATGTAATTGTACGTAATTAGCTTGGTTGAATAAGAATTTTGGGCTAGCGGGGTGACTCGCGTGCGCGTGCGTGTGCCCGTGCCCGCCATGAGTCACAAGTAGCATAAGGACACGTAGTTCGTGCTGTACTGTAAGTTTATGCCTATAATCATTTATTTTTCTTTTGAGGGTTTACTTCGGGCTTTTTGCACGTAGCAATATAACAGAACGGCTAGGCGATACGCTTAACATGTACATGTCCGGACTTTTCTGAAATAAAAAGATCTAGGTAAGGGATAGTTTTTGAGACAGCCAAACTTTATATTGCAAAATTTATTTCAGTACAATTAAACAACAGAAGCGGGAGACGTTGGACGGAAGCCGTAATAAGCTTATGAAGTAGACCATTGGTTGTAAATGTGTATACGTAACGTCCAGGATGCGATTGTAAATGTGTATACGTAACGTCCAGGATGCGGTTGTAAATGTGTATACGTAACGTCAAGGATGCGGTTGTAAATGTGTATACGTAACGTCAAGGATGCGGTTGTAAATGTGTATACGTAACGTCAAGGATGCGGTTGTTAATGTGTATACGTAACGTCAAGGATGCGGTTGTAAATGTGTATACGTAACGTCCAGGATGCGGTTGTAAATGTGTATACGTAACGTCCAGGATGCGGTTGTAAATGTGTATACGTAACGTCAAGGATGCGGTTGTAAATGTGTATACGTAACGTCCAGGATCCGGTTGCTCGAACTTTAACCGGTCGTTCACCTAACAGTTGATTAAAATTTGGAGTATTTAAACATTTTAAAATACTTTATAAAAATATTATATTTACAAGAAAAACATTGATGCACAGCATCAAGTCGGCGCAGAAGATTCCGAAGATCTAAAAGTGTCCGATACATGTAAATTTCACACATTGAGAATATTGATATTACTGTACAAGTTAGTGAGACCATCTGTGAGTGCAATTCGTACTCATACCGCCTGGATCATAAGTAGTTTGCTAAACCAACGGTCTAAATACTGAGCCAAAGAATCGATTGCCTGACGCGTCTGTCAGAGGATGTATCTATATACAAACATAGGTGTGAACTGAATTTTAATACACTTGCTCTTCAGGTCATTATTTATGATGATTTTTGACTTCTAATGAGAAACCACTTTAGGCTATTTTCAGAAAGTCATCATTTATGACGAAGTAATTACTTTCCGAGCATACGAGTCGTTTCCTATGGAAGCCTTGGAGGGCCACTTTTGAGTTTCGACTTGCGGGTGTTTTTTTACTTTTGACTTATGACTTTTGTACGCCGTACTTTTGACTTATGACTAGAACTACTGTATTGCCTCTTTGGCGTTTTTATTAAAACAATATAAACACGTCAACACTCAATAAATACAATTTCTATTTAAAAGATTTTAATAAAATCAATTATATAATTATATATAAAAGTTACATCATTTGTGTCAATAGTAACAAAATAAAACGTGTTTTAACACGCTTTTTGTTTTGACTTTTGACTTATTACTTATGATTTATGACTTATTACTTTTGACTTTTGACTTATTACTTTGACTTTTGACTTATTACTTATCACTTTTGACTTTTGACTTATTACTTATCACTTATGAAAAAAGAAACCCTAATCCTAACCCTAACCCTAACCCTATACACGGTCCTCACTGAGGACCTCCAGCGGCAGGTTCAGGTAATACTAGGAACCTGCTACTGAGGACCCAACAATATAACAATATACTTATACATATTACAGCACTTTAATTTCCTTCGGTATACCTTGTGATATTAACATATAGATACATAAAAACATAAAAAGTAATTTTTTAAAAATGTTACCATAGCAACAAAAAAAATTCAATTTTTTTTTAAGTTCCTTCATAGTTGGCTTGACGCCTGGGGGGCAAGTCCCCCAAACCCCCGCTTATAGAAAATTCTCAATTGTATATTATCATTGTTAAAAGAAGGTCTCATGGTAGATAAGAAATATGTTGATTTATGTACATTATGCTTAATGAGCTAGCTTCTTTAAATAAAGAGATTATTATTATTATTATTATTATTAAAGAAAGAGGACACCCACAAGGCCTCCCGAGACGAGAGTTGCGTCGCCGCTCACTGCGGAGGCTCCCAAGGTCGCCTCCTGACGCGCCGTCACGGCTCATTGATACTAAAATAAATGACAAAGACAAAAGTAACTTAGTTCATTTATTTACAGCAAACAAGTTTACAGTGCTACGCACAAACATCATTTTAAAACCTTAAAGTGACATTATGCGCATTTTTTTCAAGTACAAATCCAGTTGAAAATGGTGTCTGTACAAAAGTGTAGAGGAAATAATAACTTTTAACCCAATACACCAAACTCTTCCCGCTACCAGTATGAAAAAATAACTTTCAAAATATTGATTTTCTTATTTGACTGGGAGAGTCAATTTAAGAAAAGAACAACTGCATGCAGGAGTTGCTTCCCTTCCACTGCCGAAATCTCTACCAACATCAACACCGACACATTCAACTATCATTTTATCAGTCCGATTTTTTTATATCTAAAGCACCAACTTCAAATACTAATGCGGCATAATCATTAATTTAACACATTTACATGTAAATGCACAGCAACCAAAACTTGCTTTTATAAAACTGTCACCAAAAATACACTTAGTGCAGTAATATGCGCATAATGTCACTTTAATACAGGTTCGAATCCCAGTTTATATTGTCACAGCAGATCATTATGCTTTTTATGCAGTACCATTCCTCTTAAAGTGTCTGAAAGTAGCAGTCATAAGTCAAAAGTCAAAAGTCAAAAGTTGAAAGTCAAAACTTAAAAGTCAAAAACACCCGTAAGTCGAAACTCAAAAGTGGCCCTCCAAGGCTTCCATAGTTTCCCGATGCATTGTCAGAGGTTGTGTATTTACAAACACAGGTATGTGCTCAACCGTAACAGGTTGTATACATAAAGTAAAAGAAAGACTGACTTGTAATCTCGAGGTAGCGGGTTCGATTCCCGGGGCTGACCAACTAAAATTACTAACAGTCTTTCGGACGAGACTAAAACCTAGGTCCCATGTATGGGTGCTATACACCTGGCATGTTAAAAGAACCAGGGGTGTCTCTGGAATTGGGACGTTTTCTGTACCGAAGCCTAAAATAACTAACATCTTCTGGAGGCGTTGGTCATTTGGGAAACCAGTGCCAACGATAAAACCCTAATATACGATACGACAGACCCATCAATAGTTTCAATACACTACGCTGGAAACCAAACTAGGAAAGTTTACTTTGTAGGAGCGCCTTTTTGTTGCAAAGTTGAACCCACTTTTTTTTTTAATTATTGATTAATTATGGGATCGAATTTTAAGAAAATGTTGATTATTTTCAAACATGATATTTTCATTTTCATTTTCATAGCGATGAAATATTTCTTTGGTTAAGTTTCAGTAATTTTTATTCAATGAAACGACATATTAATAACCAAAAAAATCGTCAATAACAACTTGTCCCCAATTTTTGCGATAACTTTGACAATGTCAAATATAGGGGCGCTGAGCGCCGGCTAATAAAATGTTTCCTGATAACATCAGTATCACACACACTTTTTTTGCATCTTAAGAATTTTACAAAAGACATCTGCTACAATAAACGGATTTTCATTAGTGCATCATTCTAACTTTATTGAAAATAACTCAAGAAGTCACAAGAGTTTTGAACAATGTTATAAAACAGCTTATAGCACATATTGAGTGCACACTACTACACATATTTAGTGCATCTACATTTTAGCCGAGGATTTCTTTTCCAGATCATTTTGTGTATGTTTTTCTTCTTCCAAGAGCAGCTTTGTACGTATTTTCTAATATTGTACGTTTATACCTCGCCAGAAATGCGATTTACAACAAAAACATGATCATTTATAATTGTTGACTACTTTCTTTCACATTTGTTAGACACTTTGTTCAAAGTTTTCACTGCTTCCAAACGCATAAGCAAACCTGTATGGAGAGACGCAGAATTTATGTGAGAGTCGAATAGCGTTCGAGGTTTTTTGGCAATTATTTTTTAATTATATGAAAAATGGGAAAATGTTACATCACCTTCCTTGTTTCTTCCTTTAAATTTATGCGCATACGGAGTTCCGGAAGCTCCGCATGTGATATACCGAAGTGCATTTTGCACTTCATATGCGGGTTCCCCCAGCGTGACACTGACAGATCAATAACGTCGTGACATTTCGATAACGTTGTCTGTGACAGATTGATAACACTGTGACATTTGATAAAAATTTAACAATGTTTCTAACGTCGTGATAATTAGATAATAGGATGAAAACTCAGTTACACGGAAGCACAGTCTCGGTAGTTGTTTTTTTTCCTCTGTAAAGGCATAAAATGTTCAGATATTAAAGTCCCAGGATCACTTTGAATTTATTGATAAAAAATAAGTTAACTGATAGGATAAAGATAAAGAACCATGTTTTATTCAGTGTTGACATATGTTTTTCTTTCGTATTTGAGTTTAATGAAAAAGAGTTGCCAGAAGATTTTCCTTTTTTTTTGCAATATCTTTGAAAAAAAATATACTGCGCTATATTTCAAACACGTACCTATCGTTTAAGAAACTAAGTTATTGATGTTTTTTGTACAAATAAAGGTCATTTTCGTCTGTGAGACATTTTTCTTGGTAAAATAAGAGCTAATTGTGAATGTGATCCAGTGGCTTTAAGGGACATGTATTTGTAAACGACACAGAAGTCTGTTCATAGTTTCACAACAAGGTTGCTGATTATCATGTGACTAGTTTGTTTTTACTCTAATGACACGTACTTTACCTCTACGACTTAAGTTTATTTACGATAATTATTGTGACAGTGACGCAGTAGAAAAGTTCAATATTATTGTGAACAATTCATCGGATAATTTACGGATTAAATCTTTCCTGCATGTATGTATTTTTAGAGTATTAGTTGGTACCGGATAAGCCATATACCAACGCCCTTGAAGTGTTTAGTGATTTTAGGTTTCGGGGAATAGTGTAATTTACAGAACGCTTGCCGTTCCAGAGACACCGTCTGGTTCTTAAATATGCCCGGTGTACAGCACCGATACATCGATCCTCGCTTTTAGGCATCACCCGAAAGACCATTAGTTTTGTTAGTGGAGGAGCGGGTGATCGAACCTGCGATCCCTGGATTACAACTCAAGCCCGTTAACCACTGTACCACTGATCCGTTCTATCTTTCCTGTACGCATGATCTACATATTTTTGCAATGAGAGTGAACTTTTACGAGATGTTAAATGCAATTAAAATACCGTGGTCTAGATTAACGGGTGAAGCGTTTAATAGATTTGAGAACACACTTGTCAATGTGTACATCTCCGAGGCGAAGCTAACGAAACTACCCTCAGCTATCTGCCATCTCTGGAATCTGCGGATGTTGATAATAAACTCGTCTTACCATTTATCCCCCACGAACCTGCCTTCCTTTCGTGTAGAAATGCGTAAATATATACTAGATCGGTTCATCTTTTTGCAACCAGTCTCGACCTTCACGACAGTGGCTCCGATATTGTTGCTACTTATGGCAGACGTCACGACATTGAGCTGCCTTTCACTGGGTTTTACAGAAGGCAATATTCCTAAGAAACTTCAAATCTCTGGATAAACTTAGTTTGAAGAGAAGCCAGATCGGCGATTTACAAAATATGATCTTTCTTTACAATACCCTGCAGGATTGTCCACTGAAATTCATCTCAGATCTACCTTTCAGGGGGCCGTTAATCTACGTTCAATTAATCTAGGCGGTACGCAGAATACGGGTATTCCATATGCCTTGACCCGTGTCTTTACTCCATCCTGGATATGGCCTGAACATTTGCA
>JAFMSR010000004.1:12696849-12807819 GCA_022818135.1 Saxidomus purpurata
CATGATGAGATTGCACAGATGTACATACTGGTCATGATGAGGTTACACAGATGTACAGGCTGGTCATGATGAGATTGCACAGATGTACAGGCTTGTCATGATGAGATTTCACAGATGTACAGGCTTTTCATGATGAGATTGCACAGATGTACAGGCTTGTCATGATGAGATTGCACAGATGTACAGACTGGTCATGATGATATTGCACAAGCGTAGAGACTGGTCATGTTGAGATTGCAAAGATGTACAGACTGGTCATGATAAGTTTGCACAGATGTACAGGCTTGTCATGATGAGATTGCAAAGGTGTACAGACTGGTCATGATAAGATTGCACAAATGTTCAGACTTGTCATGATGAGATTGCACAGAGATTGCACAGATGTACAGGCTTGTGATGATGATATTGCAAAGATGTACAGACTGTTCATGATAAGATTGCACAAATGTACAGACTTGTCATGATGAGATGGCACAGATGTACAGGCTTGTTATGATAAGATTACGCTGATGTACAGCTTGTCATGATGATATTGCAAAGATGTACAGACTGATCATGATGAGATTGCACAAATGTACAGACTGGTCATGATGAGATTGCACAGATGTACAGGCTTGTCATGATGATATTGCAAAGATGTACAGACTGATCATGATGAGATTGCACACATGTACAGACTGTTCATGATAAGATTGCACAAATGTACAGACTTGTCATGATCAGATGGCACTGATGTACAGGCTTGTCATGATGAGATTGCAAAGATGTACAGGCTGATCATGATAATATTGCACGGATGTACAGACTTGTGTTGATGATATTGCAAAGATGTACAGACCGGTCATGATAAGATTGCACAAATGTACAGACTTGTCATGATGATAAAGCACAGATGTACAGGCTTGTCATGATAAGATTGCACTGATGTACAGGCTTGTCATGATGAGATTGCAAAGATGTACAGACTGGTCATAATAAGATTGCACAGATGTACAGGCTTGCCATGATGAGATTGCACAGATGTTAAGGCTTGTCATCATAATATTGCACAGATGTACAGGCTTGTCATGATGAGATTGCACAAATGTACAGACTGGTCATGATAAAATTGCACAAATGTACAGGCTGATCATGATGAGATGGCACAGATGTACAGGCTTGTCATGATGAGATTGCACAGATGTACATGCTGATCATGATAATATTGCACAGATGTACAGGCTTGTCATGATGAGATTGCAAAGATGTACAGACTGGTCATGATGAGATTGCAAAGATGTACAGTCTGGTCATGATGAGATTGCACAGATGTACAGGCTTGTCATGATGAGATTGCAAAGATGTACAGACTTGTCATGATGAGATTGCAAAGATGTACAGTCTGGTCATGATCAGATTGCACAGATGTACAGGCTTGTCATGATAAGATTGCACAAATATACAGGCTGATCATGATGAGATGGCACAGATGTACAGGCTTGTCATGATGAGATTGCACAGATGTACAGGCTGATCATGATAATATTGCACAGATGTACAGTCTTGTCATGATGAGATTGCAAAGATGTACAGACTGGTCATGATGAGATTGCAAAGATGTACAGTCTGGTCATGATGAGATTGCACAGATGTACAGGCTTGTCATGATGAGATTGCAAAGATGTACAGACTTGTCATGATGAAATTGCAAAGATGTACAGACTGGTCATGATGAGATTGTAAAGATGTACAGTCTGGTCATGATAAGATTGCACAGATGTACAGGCTTGTCATGATGATATTGCACAAATGTACAGACTTGTCATGATGAGCTTGTACAGATGTACAGACTTGTCATGATATGATTGCACAGATGTACAGGATTGTCATGATGAGATTGCACAGATGTACATGATTGTCATGATGAGATTGCACAGATGTACAGGCTTGTCATGATGATATTGCACAGATGTACAGGATTGTCATGATGAGGTTGCACAGATGTACAGGCTTGTCATGATGATATTGCACAGATGTACAGGCTGGTCATGATGATATTGCACAAGCGTAGAGACTGGTCATGATGAGATTGCAAAGATGTACAGACTGGTCATGATGAGATTGCAAAGATGTACAGTCTGGTCATGATAAGATTGCACAGATGTACAGGCTTGTCATGATGATATTGCACAAATGTACAGACTTGTCATGATGAGCTTGCACAGATGTACAGACTGGTCATGATATGATTGCACAGATGTACAGGCTTGTCATGATGAGATTGCAAAGATGTACAGACTGGTCATGATTAGATTGCACAGATGTACAGGCTTGTCATGATGAGATGGCACAGATGTACAGACTTGTCATGATGAGTTTGCACTGATGTACAGGCTTGTCATGATGAGATTGCAAAGATGTATAGACTGGTTATGATAATATTGCACAGATGTACAGACTGATCATGATAATATTGCACAGATGTACAGCCTTGTCATGATAAGATTGCACAAATGTACAGACTGGTCATGATAAGATTACACAGATGTACATACTTGTCATGATGAGATTGCACTGATGTACATACTTGTCATGATGATATTGCAAAGATGAACAGACTGGTCATGATGAGATTGCACAGATGTACAGGCTTGTCATGATGAGATTGCACAGATGTACAGGCTGATCATGATAATATTGCACAGATGTACAGGCTTGTCATGATGAGATGGCACAGATGCACATACTTGTCATGATGAGTTTGCACTGATATACAGGCTTGTCATGATGAGATTGCACAGATGTACAGACTTGTGATGATGATATTGCAAAGATGTACAGACTGGTCATGATAAGATTGCACAAATGTACAGACTGGTCATGATGAGATGGCACAGATGTACAGACTTGTCATGATGAGATTGCACTGATGTGCAGGCTTGTCATGATGAGATTGCACAGATGTACAGACTGGTCATGATAAGATTGCCAGATGTACAGGCTTGTCATGCTGAGATTGCACAGATGTACAGGCTGATCATGATAATATTGCACAGATGTACAGGCTTGTCATGATGAGATTGCACAGATGTACAGACTGGTCATGATAATATTGCACAGATGTATAGACTTGTGATGATAATATTGCACAGATGTACAGACTGGTCATGATGAGATTGCACAGATGATTGCACAGATCTACAGATTTGTCATGATCTGCGCTGTTTGCAGAAGTCAAGTCAATTGCTACCAGCATGTAAGAGGTGTAAAATTTATTTCAAAATATCGGCGTCGCCTCTTATTGCATAAAGTTAAAACTTGATAGGAACTATTACTGTGAATAAAGCTATCCATCTCTTTCATATACTCATATACGTTTTACTTCGGATTACTTACCTTGTGTTTTTGTATGTTTGTCATCTTCAGATCGTTATCACAGTCACATGAAGTTTGGACCCTCCAAAAGTCGTTTTTTTTTAATATATGTGACTGTGATCGTAATTTCTGCGTAATAGACTTGATTTATTTGGTAATGCCCCTTTGGCCATCACTCAGTATAATGGCGAGCTTCTTTTTTAAAGATAGTTCTTGTTGTACTTTAAAATAGACCGCTGCAGTGCCGAGGTAAGTCGGCTCAATAACTTATATGTGCATTTTGTCATTACAAGAGGAAATTGTGCTGCGCTGGCCGTGCGCTAAAAACGAGATATTTGAGCGTAAGAATTGTTCATTTTATTTTATAGTCCCACTACTATATTTACAATTAGCTCTCATTTTATCAAGAAAGATGTCTTACTAACAGAAATGACCTTTCTTTGTACCGTAAATATTCATAGCGTTGCTTTTTAAATAGATATTTAAAGTACATCATTTACTTATTAGAAACAGCGCAGAATTTTTTTCAATGATATTCCAAAAGAAAAAAAGAAAGAAAGGCTTTATGGCAACTCTTCTTCTTGAAGAAACAACTTGAATACAACAGAAAGACACATGTCAACATTGTCTTAGCGTGAATAGAACATCGGTCTATCGATATCATATCAATAAGTTTATGATACTATATCAGTACATTCAAAGAGATCCTGGGACTTTAAGATCGCTAGTTCGATCCCTACTGCGGGTTTCAATTACTTTCACTATATTTCCGTTGAAGAAAAAAGTAAAACTGATGCAAACTTACCCCTGAACAGGTGAAATGTTAACGAAGTGTTAATACTTTAGAACAAAACCGCAAATGCTGGGGGTATTGCATAAAACAGCTGCACACATCTGCTGGGAAAACTATATACAGAAAACGCAAACGTTTTTCACTACATGTAGAAGACAGATGCAGATCGGACATGACTTGTGGCCAGTCCAGGCTTGGAGATGGATATCTGTCATGACTTGGGGCCAGTCCGGGCTGAGTGATGGATATCTGTCATGACTTGGGGCCAGTCCGGGCTGGGTGATGGATATCTGTCATGACTTGTGACTAGTCCGGGCTGGGTGATGGATATCTGTCATGACTTGGGGCCAGTCCGGGCTGGGTGATGGATATCTGTCATGACTTGTGACTAGTCCGGGCTGGGTGATGGATATCTGTCATGACTTGGGACCAGTCCGGACTGGGTGATGGATATCTGTCATGACTTTTGACTAGTCCGGGCTGGGTGATGGATATCTGTCATGACTTGGGGCCAGTCCGGGCTGGGTGATGGATATCTGTCATGACTTGGGGCCAGTCCGGGCTGGATGATGGATATCTGACATGACTTTGGGCCAGTCCGGACTGGGTGATGGATATCTGTCCCCGCCAGTTGGCAAAATCTAGAATAGTTTCAATACTTTCGCCTACTTTACGGCACATAATTTTGGCGATTGCAATATATGTATCATTGCAAACTTAGGGCACGTGAAAGTCAGATACATGTACTAATGAAATAGATATACCAGTCTGTAAGAATATATATCAAGTAAAGACCATTTTAATGAGTATTAAAAAGGAAAACACTAAAACTTTGACATTATAACTTACTTAACTTACTAACTTCGTTTTCGGTGTGGCTCGATAATATTCGTGCAAAACAATGTATGTAATCAGAAATATTATTTTTTTGATATAAATGACTTCTTAAATTCCCTACTCACGTAAGCAAAAAAAACTGCGGTTTCAATTACATGTACAATAGTTGAAGTCCCGTGTAGCCCTTATCAAGAAAGATGTCATACCGGCAAAACTGACCGTTATTTGTACGTAAAACAGCCCGAAGCTGAAGAAGTGACAAAGAAATGAGAGAAACAAATACATTAACGTTAACACTGCAAAAGATTAAATAGAACACAGTTCTATCATTATTCAATCCTTAAATTCATTTTTCTATATACAATGAAACCTGTGCACAAAGACCACTCTCGGAAAGAAGCTAAAGCGATATTTCTTAACAAGTGGCCTTTATTCGCAGGTTTCTTCACAAAATTTAAATAGTGCATGTTTTTTCCGTGAAAGTCTTTATTCGCAGAGTGGTCTTTCTTTGGAGGTGGTCTTTGACACAGGTTTGACTGTATGAGTAATTAACGTGCTCCTGGGCCTTTAAATCAAGATATATAACTAGTTTGCGGTGATAAGTTGAGCTATTTTCATATTCTAGAATGTGTTTAAATTTACTTTATATTGATCTACCAAAACTAGTTTTATAATTATGTTGTTTTTTTATTTACCAGTGTATACTGGTTCTGCTGAAATTATAGTAATTCTTAAAAGTTACAAATATTGAACGGATTGTTTCTATTTCAAACGGAACAAGTGACTTTCTTAGCAACCATTTACTTTCTTAGCAACAACTTAGTCCCTAGAAAACATTGAGTTCCTCCAGCAACCAGTGAATTCCTTAGCAACCAGTGACTTCCCCTAGGAAAAATGACTTCCTTTAAGCAACAACTTAGTCTCTTAGCAATCAGTGACTTCCGCTAGCAACCAATGACTTCCTCGGCATCATTTAGCATCCTCTGGCCACCAGTAACTTCCTTAGCAATCATTGACGTCCTTATAAACTACTGACTCCCTTTTATAACAAGTGACTTCCTTCAGTAAGTGCACTGGTAATCAATATATGGCCATCAAACCCTTTGTTTCATAAAACCTATTCTAGTTAATCTATCATCTGCAGAATGCCAATGAAAGCTTTAGAGTTCTAAATCATTGTGCAGATGCCACTAGCATATGTGCTATTCTAGCAATTGCCACAGTGACTAAAATAATCGTTTAACTGTAAAGTATTATATTTGATGCTTTTTGCGTATATAAAAAACTGTCGGAGTAGCATGGTTTTTTCCTTGTCTTAGATCACACTCCATATAGTAGTGGTGGGTAATATAAATTTTTTGCACATGGTCATTGGTTGAGTAACCGGACCGTAACATTTGAGCAAATGCTTCATGGTCATCTTCTGCTGAACGCACGGTCATATATTTTGCGACGATGCAACCGAACTGCATGTATGTATTTATGTCCGTCCGTCCGCACATACCAATTTCATGTATAATATATTAGGGTGTTATGGTGTCTGTTCAACTTTGCACTGTGTGGTTTCCGGGTTAATTCCGTCATCTATTGTGGGGATAAACATTGTAAAGAAGAGTAAAAAGACCACAGAAACACCAAATGGGTTAGCTCAAGCGCCCTTAGTTCGTCCGTATGTCCGTCGACATGCACTAATCCAAAGTGCCATGTTGTCCTACAGAGGAATAGAGACATATTCGTTGTATTTAGACATAATGAAGATTATAAAAACGTAATACTTTTGTCCTTATACCTAAAGTTAAAAGCGTTGATGAGAAACCATAGATAATTGTGTCATTTCCTAAACACATTTCATTCTTTTCAAGTTACAGCATGAATAAACGACAGAATAATTAATTTAGAGGAAATGCGAAGTAAGTGGTATACATATTTCGTGTATTATATCCACTTATAGCTCTGAAAAGCTGCAGAAACTATATCGAACACATTTTCCGAATATAGCTTCCTAGTCAGCTATATACATGTATACGAGGTGCTCATACTATCGTTATATGCAATAATGACAATTGTGTTTTAAAAATGCTGCCTCGGTTGTGTGGAAATATTTCCGAAAGAATAACCCTTAGCCCGTTGAATTTCTACTATGAACTGGTCCATCTTTCAATTTCGACGGTACCATTAATTGTTGAACGGGGTGCCCACTAAAAAAAAGCACGGATGTACAGTATGGTCATGATCTGCACTGGTCACAAAGACAGAATCAGTTGCCACCAGCACGGTAAGGGTTAAGGTAGCTGAAAAAGGCTCTTTTTTTAAAAAGGCAACGCAGACTTAAAATATTTTGCATGCAATCCCGTGAAACATTGACTTTTGTAGAAAAAAAACGGTAAAGTGATATTTCCATGGAAACTGAGCTAAAAGCGCCACCTAGCGGGGATGTGTATTTTTCGTCAATTTTCGTGTTTTTTCGATATATCTCTGTCTATGTAGATAACGAAACGATCTAACTTTCAGAAATGCAATGTCGAATCATTTATCCATCTGAAAAAATAAAAATATCTAATATTTATTGCCAAAAATGTGAAAAAGTGCGGAACGAACCCTGTAGGGCCGACAATTTTCAAAGAAAAAATAACTGCAAATTTGACGCATTTAGCGGACACAAATAAAACCTATGTCCGCTATGTGTGACCTTGACCTTATATTAGCAGGCTTAGGACATGGGTCCTACATGCCGCCTTGATAAGATGAACATTTGACCAAACTTTCATTGAAATCCTTCAAATTAAGGGAACACTAAAAACCAATGAATTCTTAGTGTTACCTTGACCTTGAGATAATAGGGTTGGAGCCTTTGTTTTGCATGTCATCTTGATAAGATGAATACTTGACCCAAGTTTCATAAAATCCTTCAAGGGGTTCAAGAGATACTGGGCGCACATGAAAAACCTATGACCCCTTTTTAAAGCGTGACCTTGAGCCGACAGGACTGGAATATGGCTTCTTTACGATGTCTTGATAAAATTAACTTTTGACCCAAATTTCAAGAATATCCTTTAAAGAGTGCAGTACATTATGGAGCGAACACAAAATCAACAGTCCGTCACTGACTGATCAATATTTAAACTGACTGACCAATCGACCGACCGACCAGCTGACTTCTATATACCCCCTCCCCCAAAACTTTGTTTGTGGAGGTATAATAAACTTACTGCTGCAGTACACTAATGCTCCCTTGGGATAAATTTACTTGTTCCTGTAATACAGACCTATAACCTGTACTTACCTGGCACCTGCATTTAACAGGTAACCATATTATGCAACACAGTCCTTTAAATTGAGCCATAAAAGCCAGGTAAGACATGAATATGAATGAATTTAAAACTTCTCCTTTTTTAAAGATGTTTTTAATGAACAGTATAGTGTGCAATTGCTACATTGTATAATGAATATTTTAATTAACATTTAGTCATTATTAAACTTTAGAAACATCCTAGCATTAAACGTAAGGAACTGGTCAGTTTTACAACTTCCACACAGAACACTGTAAGCCTTACACATCAATAGCAGGAATATCATGATGGACATCTGACTTTGAGATAACCTCCTATCTCTCATGCCGTATATACATGATATAAGGTAGTCTGTATCAATTTGTACATATTATATTGCAAAGCTTCTCAGCCAGAAAAAAAAAAGTTAATAATATATTGAGACAATTGCATTTTTAGATTCTTACAAATGAACACGTATAATATACTTAATAATACAGTACACTTCTTGGGAATTTTCATGATTTTCAAGTTGCCACAGCTAGGTTAATAGTAAGTGGAAATACCAAGTTCAGGCTGTATTTCTGACAGATATTCAAATATTTAGGTGTTTTAAAACATTAATAAATTATAAGAACTATTGAACATGTAAAATATCCCAAGCTTCATGAGAAATGGAAAATTCATACATACTAAAGGTATACTAGTCTTATAGTCAGTGTTTTGAATTGTATGCTATATTTACTTATTGTAGGCATCAGTTATTAATTTGAAAAGACTTTCACGAAAACTAAAACTGAAAACATGTAAAAAAAAAAAACCTTCTATGTGTACATGAATACAGTTGTCAAGAATGTTTTTTTTAGAAGTTCAACAGATTCTATATAGCTCTAGCAAAAAGATATGACACCAGTACTGGTTTTTCCAGGAAGTGGACTCGAGAGTGACTCGACAAGTTTCAAGCTTTCTTCACAATCGAGCTAAAATAAATTAGAATAAACTAAAAAGAATACAAAAGTTCTTCATAACTAAGAGAAGTTTTACTGAGTCTTGGAAACTCAGTGGTCAAGCTGACTTGAAACTCAGAACTGCCGGACTGTATAAGAACCTACATACTGTAAAAACAGGCATTAAAAAGAGGGGAAACTTAAGGCAGACTTTAATTTTTTAACTTAAAACATTTCAAGTATAGAATAGAATAGAATAAACTTTATTTCCAATCTGGGGTCAATTACCATGGCGTGTAAATCACAGAGTAAATGCTAAACAAATAAATAAAGATAGTAATGTAAACAAGGCTGAAATAGTATTGGTATAACACATTTAAGGAAGGTCCGTCCTGGGAAGTATTTGTGAGATGGTAGGTTGCCATGGGTTTTCTCCGGGTTCCTCCAACAGGAAAGTCACTACATATGCCAACATCTGTGCAGTAAATTCAAAAGGTTTGTACTGAGCTTATGTTTATATTTGTTGTTTGTATCCTGTCGGCTTTTTATAAGACTTTTAAAAAAAACAAAAACATTAAATGACTCTTCTCTTAGCTCATGCATTCAAATACTGAATTACCGGTATATTTCAGCCCCGGCTAGTCATTTCATCTCATAAAACCTTAGATGATTCAGGCTCCATAACTGAATATGATACTTGCATTTCAAAATAGTAGAATAAGAAATTAATCTATTATTTCTTTAATAAGAATGTTCAAGTTTTTCTAGAAAATACATATGATATAAATGTAAAAATTAATAGTTTCGCCAGTTTGACGTGTTTTATATAGTATTTTCACTTAATTCATCACATTTTATTTACAATTTTCATATTTTTTCTATAAAACTATTTCTCCTAATGTTTGATGCCCATTTTCAATCACATTTATCAAGTGAAAAATCAACTCCATGGTTCTGTGGTTAACCTATCCGGAGGTCTCCGGTTCGAATCCTGGTCGGGGTACCGAAAATTGCAGAACTGCTTTTCAGTGTTTTCCACCCATTTACAGATGAACTAGTTTGCAATGCAGTGGTTATATAGTCTCGCGTGAATGTGTGCTATACACCGGGCGGGTAAAAGCACCACAGGGGTAAGAGTCTCACTGGTACCCGTATTCCCTTGTATGTATCGGTTTCTTCAGCCTGTGCCTGTCAGGGGTCTTGGCAGTTTCACCTAAGGAGAACTCTTATGGTCGGCTGGGACTCTCAACAATCTCAATTATATTACATTACACACACAGTTAATCAAGAGGTGAAATGACAAGGGGTGAAAAGTCATGTCATGTGGCTAATACGGACTGGTCAACTTGTCGCTAAAACGCGGTGTTATATTATTAATCATGTTATATTGTCTACTGGTGATAATGGATTATCGCAATATTAATATTCGATGTAGCCCTTACTTGTATTTTATTATTAAAAAAGTTTCAAAGTTTCAAAGTTTATTAGATCTAGTCAAGTCATGGCCCTTTTTACATAAATTCTATTTAGAACATATAGACTACTAATAAGATTTCTTTTGCAAATGGTTACGTCATCGCTCTAAAAACGTGTCCATTTGCTACACCAGGAAATTTAAATGTCAAGGTATATCAAATTCCATGGATAGGAATCTGAATGAAATCAACTGAAAGTGAATCAAGAAAATTGGGCTAGATCATTTAAGTGTTTCATTTACGGGGCCGGGTTCGTAGAATAATTCTCCCGCAGTTCACGGGGATCGTCTGCAGTTTACATCTGGTCATTGAATATAATTTACGAGTTATTCGCATGAGAAATTTGGTTTCGAGAAGAGTATCCCCAGTATCCGCAGTATTTCCGAATAAACTTTGACACGAATTGCCGTACAAAAGTGAGCAGAGGTGCTCCAGTACAGTATCATTTAAAATCTAGAAGATACTATTAAACCTGCACTGAATTCATTCAAAATATATTACGGTGAAGCACACGATGAGCTTTAAATATGCGGTGCACGCTATATATTAGTCAGCCCGGTTAGCTCAATCGGTAGAGCACGTGACTTTCTCGATGTAGCGGGTTCGATTCCCGGGGTTGATCAACTAAAATTACTAACAGTCTTTGCTGGCTGTTTCTGATCACGTGGTTGTTACTGCTGCAGTTGGTGCTGCTGCTACTACAAAAGTGTACTACTTCTGTTGCATCGTTACGACTACTACTTACTACTACTGCTGAGCACTGCTATTACTTCTACTGTTACTGCTGTTGCAAAAGCAACAACAACAACAGAAATTTATAATTACAAAAACTTTTTCAATGTCCATCCGTTCTATCTACATGTACATATATTTCAGTCATGTATAGTCTGATTTGGGCTTGCAGTCATCGGTTTGATTTCTTTCATTTCATCACGATCATTAAATAAAATATGAATACATTTTAAACAGAACAGTTATTATATTTTAAAGAAAGTGAGCTTTATGCGGGATAATTGCACATGTCTGCCACATACAGCTTAAGGTGATTTTCAACGTATAAAGCACACGATGAGCTTTAAATATGCAGTGCACGCTATATATTAGTCAGCCCGGTAGCTCAATCGTTAGAGCACGTGACTTGTAATCTCGAGGTAGTGGGTTCGATTCCCGGGGTTGATCAACTAAAATTACTAACAGTCTTTCGGATGAGACAAAAACCGAGGTCCCATGTATGGGTGCTATACACCTGGCATGCTAAAAGAACCATGGTTGTCTCTGGAATTGGGACGCTTTCTGTATCTTGCAATATCCTCCAAAACCTAAAATAACTAACCTCTTCTGGGGGCGTTGGTCATGTGGGAATCCGGTACCAACGATAAAAAACCTAATATACGATATGCGAGCACACTGCTTCTCTAAATGTTGAACTGATGGCAGTGTCGAAAAAAGACAACAGCTAGTTAGAACGTTTAAAAAAGAATCAAAACCGTTCAGAATGACGTGTGAGAACTTGCCGAGTTCGCAGAAATTTTAGAATGTTTCGCCCTGAAAAGCATCGATTACTAAACAGTAATTTTAGTATCTTACATGTAGCCACTGGTATGTTTATTAAAGAATTTACGTACATATTTTTAAACTGCATTGAACAAAACGACACGACTTCTAACAAAAATGTGGAAATATAAAATGATTGTATTATACTTAAAAAAAGATGAACTTGACAGTGTTCTCTGCTCAAAAGAGGCCATATATAAATTGCCGTGCTTGGTGATGGTCATCTTTGGTCCGAGCTCTGAGCTGTTGAAATAGTGCCCCCCCCCGAAATGACATTAGAATAGTTATTACATTAGAATGAAAGTAACTTAGTAAACAAGAAGTGTTAGATTGTGCAGTTTTATGGTTCAGTAAAACATATTTGCAGCACCATCCGCGGCTGATTGTTCATTTCGCGACACACACGGTTCAGAATTCACAGCAGCACGTTTATTCTGCGTTGTATTTCTTTGAACTGTGCGCTGCATTTCTTATTATATATTTAAATACAGTGGTGGCTCTTACAACACTATTTTATTGGCATAAAACAAATTGAACGAAGCTTCTTGATTTTCAGAACGCTAACTCTTGTTTCAACTTTCCAGGATTCTCCTTTCTTATTAAACGTAGGAATATTACGGACAGATTTTGTTTTAAATTTCGAGCGAAGCTATTTTATGCGGATAAATTCAGGAAACAAAATGTTATTTTTTCAGTGTCGTTTTGCATAGCATAAACACAAAGTAATTCAGAGTAAATAACCGCCTTAGAATACCTTCACCTTGCTTTCCTTTAAAAAGACTAAGAAATTCAGCATTAACAGTCATACAATGTTTTGATTCCGGGAGACAAAACAATGAATGAAAACGTTTACGTCATCACACTGACGTCATTACTCCACGTTAAAACATTGTACAGTTCAAATTAACGGTACGCATTTAATCGATTGTCTGCTTTGTTAGGTTCTGAATCTGACGTCTTCTGCATAATGTAATAGATCTAGTCAGGATTTTTTTTATATTTTATGTAGATTAGATGATTAAACTAAAATATCTTGAATGGTTGCCCGAAAAGGGGAGTGAATTCCAACAGCCACTATTTATGCTATTTTACACATTAGCTCTACCGCCGAACTGAAAAAAAGGTCCGTACTAGTAGTTATGATAGTTTTCAAAAATTCGGTTTATAAGATCGAAATAATCTATGTCTTGGAGTGCTTTATCGAAATTGACGCATGTTCGCCCTCGTGAATTATTCCGCCAGGCACATCGCCTCCAAGGAATGCTTCAATTTCGATAAGCACTCCAAGCCATAGATTATTTCTTAAATAAAATATAGATCTGAATCAGAAATATCGTCAAGTTCTAGTTGGTACAAAACACGAAGGTAGACTACATATTTTTTTATAGTAGATCTATGTTTCCACCTTTTAAAGTTTTGTTTGCAAACACTATTACTTTTAACAGAAATGCAAGCTCAGCCAGAGGTGCATTGCATGGTTGCTGCCCCTGGCACAAAAGTTAATAAATAAATATATATATATGTTATTCAAAGCAAGATGATATGCCATTCACAAGACACTAGCTTGAAGGTCAAGTTTGCAAATTTGTGGTTTAATTCCATCATTGCGGGACTACATTCAGATTGTGTGGTTAAAGATTGTTTTGTTGAAAACGATCTAATGTGTAACTCTCACAACATCCATGATGTGAGTCCGTCCGTCCGACCTGTCCAGTTTACACTGTTCGCGCTTGTTCTCCTAAACTCATTGCTGGATTTTAATAAAACTTTGCAGGAAGCAGTTTGATGTCTAGTTTAGCGTTTTATAATCTACGAACACTGTCAAAAGGTTAATCTCACAGGGGCTTGTTAATAAAAATCCGTGTCTGCTCTTGTTCTGATAATTTATTATGTGTTGTTACAAGCTAAATAAATCACTTCCTGAACAGACAAAGAAACATGCTGAGTTAATCTTATAATTTTAAAAAAGAAAATATCTACCGTAACCACATGCACGTACCATGTTAATTCTTATTTTTACAACCTGTACACCATTATTTCTTGACCTTATAAAATTATATTATAAATAAACAGTTAGATTTATCTAGTCTTTTAATATTGTGTGATCATCAAATCAGCTGTGTATCTGTATCCATGTTGCTAAACTTCAGGTCAAGTAACACCTATGTCTATATTATAAATTTATCCTCAATGGTCTCAGTTTAACTCTAGAGAGCCAATATCTCTATCTAGCACCGCTGACCAAACATCATGACCTGCTGATATTAATTCAGGTTTACTGCCCATGGTCATATAAAATTAAATGCCAGATTAGCTAGAGTTCTGCGAATGAAAACCGGGACAGTCTGTGTATACAGCTCACATTTAAGCGACTGGGGTGGGTTATTCTGACATTATAACAAGACGATGTGTTTTCTACAAGAAAATGGTCTCACCTTAATGGTAATGTGCATTAAAGTACATGATTGTATTTTGATTAAAGTCCAAGGATCACCTTAAATTTACTGAGGTAGAAAAATAAATTTACTGATAGGATAATGATAGAATCACGTTCTATTTACTCTAAAACAATATTGACATATGCCTAGTCGTTTCTTCGCGAAATAGAATTGCCAGAAAGCTTTTTCTTATATTTTGCAATATCATTGAAAAAATACTGCGCTATATTTCTAACATGTACATATGCAAAGTTTCTTTCTTAGTGATATAAAAGCTATTTGAACTTGTGCTCCTGGGACTTTAAACTTTTTGACTTAAAAGTCTTAGCGGAGGCATATTTCTAGTTTGGTTTTGCTTTAGCAGGTCATTTTATTTTAGACTGTTTTACGCTAC
Source organism: Saxidomus purpurata (assembly GCA_022818135.1). NCBI lineage: Eukaryota > Metazoa > Mollusca > Bivalvia > Venerida > Veneridae > Saxidomus > Saxidomus purpurata. The sequence goes on from JAFMSR010000004.1 coordinate 12,711,911, forward strand.
AAACAGTTTAGTTTTAGATTGTATGACTGGAATGAAAGTATGCACAATTCATCTTTTGGTGCAGATAGAAAAATGATGCCCTGTGTAACCGAATTTGAATGATTAGCTGTGTAAAACAACGATAGATGGGAGAAATATTACAACGATACCCTCGTGACATATATGTACGAGGGCTGAACAATCATTTATTGGAATTTTATTATAGAAGAATAACCACAAACCGTAGAGTTCTGAATTTTGTATATATCACAAATCAATACACAAACAAACAGCTCGCCATATTTCAGCACCCTACATGTAAAAATATTTATTATATACCTATAAATATTCTGTCGAAAATACAGCCTATATTCAACCATCAAATAGGGCCTGACAAAAAACTCAAAAATATCTCGAACTGACTGCTGCCGATCTTCCTTAACTTTATTCTTCGGCACTGACGTCACATCAACCCTAATCGATCTTCCATTCCGAATACTTAAGGCCTTGTCTGAAGCGCATGGGTCTGCGCTGCCGTAAATCAGCATTGTACGCAAAACTTAATTACTGCCAGTGGCTTGATATATTCAGGGCAATACAATTCCAACCCTGGTACTAACAGATATGTGGTGAAGGCAAAACCGCTGTAACCATGTTCAGCGGAAATGACGTTAATAAAAACTGCTTGAACATGAAATCACAGTCACATGAAGTTTGGACCCATCCCCCGACCCGACCCGCCCCTTCAAATCTACGTCAAATTATGTTCAGAATAACAAGGAACAATGTTCAATTATGTTTCGATAAGAAAAATCATTCTTTAAAGCACCCCGGACCCACTATAAAATATATAAGCATAACAGGGGCAGCCATGTACCAAAACACAAAGCAGATACGAATATGTCCTCGATTTGAATTCTCAAGATTGAATTACCGAAGCAACAAAAGAGAGTTAGAATGTCATTCATACACTGCTTTTGAAAACACAATGCTATATATTATTTAGACACAAAAACTAACGAAACTGAACTGTATCATTACTTTAAATTCTTTCGTGTTTGAAAGTTTGAAAAATTGTTTGAATCTTATACATTTTGATTTGCAATCTTACGCTTCATTTTGATCCTCATAACGATGTATACTACAAACGCCATGCTGTCAATTCCTGGCATTTGGCAGAACTTAAAGGGGCATACCCTATAACTGATGTCGAACTACATTACCTCTAAAACATAAATAATAGAATCTTTGGAAGTATTATAACATAACCTAAACGTTTCAGCTTTGCAGTCCAGTCAATATCGATAAAATCAGCGGTTTAAAATATGCTGCAGTACCGTAAAAACAAAAATAATATCAAACAGGGAATGCCACGTACCAAAAACGCAGCCTCCCCAAAACGTAAACCATTCAATAATCTATGTAGAGTTGTTGTTGTACAATTAATGGGTGGATGCGATTTATTACAGAATGCCTCTTTTATTGGTTATTTTTTGGTAAAATGAGGCATTTTTCGCCATAGGTTCTTCTTTGAAATTGTATTTACTTACTGCAGATTTCATAATAGCGCGCCGTTTCAGTGTTTGTTGCGTATCGATTGAATACAGGTAATGAATGACTAAAGCGCCTGTGGGCGGAGCTACATTTTACACAGTACTTAGAAGTATGTGTCTGTGTGGACACAGGTCCATGACACAACTGAGAAAAAATATAAATCGGTCATATTATTCGATAGTGTTTAGTCGGTGTTTACGTACACGGAGATCAATAACAGATACTTATGGAACGCCTTTACTGTCTTATTATGTTGTATTGTATTATACGCAGTGCATTTTTATGTATACGAGGTACAAATTTCATTTGACATGGTACATGCATATTTAGATGGGGTCACTTTTTTGTGATATGCAGTGCTTTTTCTTTTATATGTGGTGGTTATTTAATAATATGCAGTGCAAAAGTGTGTGTATACAGTAGAATAACCATTTTATGTTGTACAAACAACGTTATATGCAGTACAAACAACATTATATGCAGTCAGTTTTTCGATACATGGGGTGGTTTTTTTATTATTTGCAGTAGTTGTACCTTTATACGTTGTATGTTGATTAATATATGTGGTAGATGTTTAAATGTATGAAGTGATTTCGTTTCAGTGTATAAGTGGTGAAATATTACTTATACTAAGATAATAAACCAATATGTGCGGTGCATATGTCAATATACATGGTGTCAACAACTTTGTATGCAGTAAATTCCTTTTAATTATGTTTGGTCCAAACAACTATATAAGCTGTACATACGGCATTATATGCGGTGCTTTTCCCATTATGGTGATGATACTTAAAGACAGTCTCTAAAAATACTCTCGGCGGAAATTAGCGAGTGAGCTAAGAAAAATTTGCCATGACACTGTACATTCAACATCGAATAGTGCGCTTGCATGTACCTTAAAGATTGTTTGTCTGCATGGTCACATAACCCATGGATATTTCTAAAGTACTGCATATTTGAGATATGGACTTTAATGTAGTTTATACAAAACTTTAACCAGAATTTCTTAGTCGAAAAAAGGGGCCATACTTCGCATTATCTGCAAGATAAAGTGAATCTAGCATGTTCATGAGTTGTGGATAATGAAATCCATCAGAGGGCTGAGATACGTCGTATCTCAACACGAGGATGGGATTTCCTAATCCACAACTCAATGGACATGGTAGATTTATTTTATCACCGTTTTAATCGCATTTTCATCGCAGGGACAAGAGTGATTCTTTCTCGTTACATTATTCTATTTTATTCCGTGTATTGCACAGTAATACTTACTTGAGCCGAAGCACTCTCTATCCGCTACACAAAACAATTCAAACATAATTCCCTGTTAAAATCTGCATTGAATAAAAAAAAAAAACAAACACTTTGAATCAATACTATACAAGAAACAACAGTGTAATCAAATAGCTGTTTCAAATCAATTCTTTAAAACTGTAAACTTCAATTTTACCTATTCAAATTTCAATGTAAATGTTTAGATTGACTTTGGAATTGAAGATACCACCGTTAATAGTGCTTGCCCTGACCGTATAGTAAAAACTCGGCATATCATATAACGTAAGTGTAAAAACAGGATGGGGATGAAAAAATGAAATCAACTTTTTCTCGAATTTTACTTCAAAACTGCTATAGATGGATAGAAAATGATCTAACTAAAAAAAATGAATACCAACAACGCTATGTTTATTTAAAAAATAAAAATTTTACAGTCATTTTTCGATTTTTATGTGATGTGCTGGCTGTTTATAATTTACGTAAAATGAGAATAAGCGGTCAAGGGTAAGGTTTTCTACCACCGGTAAATGAGCGGAAATATGTATCTCATAGGTGAGAAAGAGTTAAGTTATTTAAATAGGTGTGATGGTTTGGAAGCCTTGTTTAAAATTTAATACATTCAGTAGTTAATGAGATACGGAATTTCGGTAGCGCGTCTATGCTTGATGACGTGGCCGCTATTTATATCTATCTGCTTACTCGGTATTTTCCGGCTAAGTAATTCCGGAGAATGCCGGAAAGTATGATCATCGTAATGAAAAATGTACCGCATATAATGCTGTATGCACCGTGTATATAGTAGAATGGACCGAACATAATAAAAAAGAAAATGTCGTTTCCGCCATGTATATTGCCAAATGCATTGCGTAGAATGTTTTTTATGAACAAATAAATAATAATTCACCACGTATAGAATTAATCGCAAGTACTTCATATATTTAAACATCTATCACACCCATTGAACAACATACAACGTATAAAGGGAAAACTACTGCGTATAATCAAAATACCACCACATGTATCGAAACATTGACTGCATATAATGTCATTTGTACTGCATATAATGTCATTTGTACTGCACATAATGTTGTATGTATTGCACATGACGTTGTTTGCACACCATATAATGGTTATTCTACTGTATATACACATTTTTGCACTGCATATGATTAAATAACCACCATATATAACGGAAAAGGCACTGCATATCATGAAAAATGTACCATGTCAAATTAAATATGTACCTCATATACATGCAAATGCACTGCGTAAGATACAATACAACATGATAAGACAGTAAAGGCGTTCCATAGATACTGGTCTTTCTGTGTGTGCTAGAGTCCCATCAAACAAAGGGATATACGCATACAACATGTACGTGTAAATCCGGTACAAGTGTCATTTCACCTACATACATATAGTGTCGCAGAAGTAGAAAGAATAAAAAAATAGTGTTAATATGCATGCGATTTCGCTCTTTCATACTAGTTTGTCTATAAATTAAATGATCCGATCGCAATACTCGCTTAAAGCATGATAAAATACGACTATACTCCCAGCAAGCTTGTTATAACCACGCATGCTTTGCACGTGCATATTTGGCTTACAAGACTGCTAAAATGATTCTGTCACTGAAATGATAATCTATGTAGCAAGAAATGTAGCAAAGACCGTTAAATTTTGTTTAGTTATCTGAAGACAGGATTTATATCTATCATGTACACTTTTCACGATTAAATTATTTCTACAATCCCTGCTGAAGATATCTAGCGCACAAGTCATCAAAGTCGTTGCATAAAACTGGAGAAACCGTCACTGGAACCGGTAGTAAATGCAGCTTGCAAAAAAAAATGTAAAACGTTTACCTATACCGGTAGTCCAAACATTTATCCCCTTATCATGCTTGTTTTTGAATTTTGATGTTTATTTTTTGCATCTTTGTTAGCATCCCTTTCCTCAATGAATTTAAAAAGTGACATATCATAAAAGTGAAAACTGAAAATAATAAATGCAGGACCTATACATCACATTGCCAACAAGTTGACATATCGCCAGTACAAATGAAATTTACTCTTTGTTTTATAAGTACATTGTAGTTTCGTTCACTTCGTTGGTGACGCTTACATGTACAATTGAGCCAAGTTTTGATGTTTCAATTTGTGCTTTTTTTATCGACAAACGATTTGACTTTTCGCAAGTTTGTACAGCGATACATTTACCTGTATCTGAGATGGTAAACGGAAGTTTGCTATACTGTACAATGTATATAATTTACCGTTAATTGGTAATTTCCGTGGTCAGTCATTGATCTAGACATTTTTTTTATAAATTTTACAAAAGTGAATTTCGGTTTTCTCGTAAAATACAATATTTTCTTTGATGATGATGCTGATGATGTCGCTTCAGAAAGGATTCCCCGTATGAACAAATATATAGAAACGATGATTAGGGGTGCTATATTCTCTGCAGGCTCAACAGTGATTCACGAATATAAGATGTCTTAAAAACAATTTCTAAACGCCCTGCAAGACTGAATGTTCTCGGAATCATGTTTGTAAAACGTACGTCGTGCAAGTCAGATTCTATACAACCGTGTCTTCTAAGCACAGCAAACGTTTCAGAGACTAAGCCGATCAAAATTTTATTACATAGATTTAGACTATATAACATAAAACGTTGTTTCGTGTTGATTATAGAACACTCAGTACAGTTCAGTTTCGTTTGTAAGAATTGAATAGAGCTTTTTTATGTTATAGTTTCAGTACAGCTGTTTTAAGAAATAAACTTTCAAAGTTTCAAATTAACCGATTTTATCCTCTATAGCTAGTATAAGAAATACACAAGCACTAGATTCATAAAAAATCAAATAATGTCGCAATGTGTAAACTTGGATAAAGAGTAGTACCATGGTACTCGGCGTGTACGATAAAGGTATCGATTTGGGCGGAGCTAACTACAGAATGTGACATCGACGTCATTTACTACCTGTGTGTGATGCAAACACTGAAACGGCACGGTATTATGAAATCTGCAGTATCATTTTACGTTCATTGAACACATAATCTATGTTTCGAGAATATAATCGGCTAGATGTAGGGAGTGCCCCTTTAACCAGTTATAAGTATTAGATTGAGTACTATTGGCGAGAATAATTATGTTATTTCGAGGAGGCGTAACCTCCAAGAAATGCGTTATAATTATTCGAGCCAACAGTTACTCTATCTGATTTGTATCATGACACGTTGATTGACATTTCTCACACCCTACAATATCGTGTGACGTAATATCGTGTGACGTGTTTTACTGAAAGAAAATCAATACATGTACATGTACTTGTTTGCTTTTTAAAGTGTTCTGTAGCCTACAAAACTATATACCGGAGCAAGTGTATTTATTTTTCATTTTGTTTTTGACCGGCCGATGGAGATTTTTTAAAATTATTTTTGTAAACCAAAAAGCAGTTATATATCTAGGCAATCAATCAATCAATCAATACTACTTTATTTTGACATGGTTACATTTGTAACAACGGACATAGAGAAAAAAAACAACATGATCAAATACACATTGTTGGGCAACCTAACATATAGATACAAATACTTGAAATAATGAAAACATTGTTAGCGGGGTCAGTGGAATAGATATTTCATTGACCGGAACATGATATTGTTGTAAGGTTAGGAGAATTTACCATCTAAAATGAAAAGCATGAAAAGCGTGCGTATTATTACTATGGAATGTCATTCATAAGGTTATGTGACACAGTGTAAATTTAAGGTATGCAGTAGTGGATTAATTATGGTAGATCTACATTTTTCAATATAACCGAGATAAAAGTGCTTAGATTTTTTAACGTTGCATGGTGTGTGTTATTAAGAAGCTGACTGTATTTAATTAATTACATTTGGATGGTAAAAGTAATAAGATGAAAATAGTTGCTTTCTTTTGTTACTAAAACGCTTACAAACAAGGAGATAGTGAAATTCGTCGCCTAAAGTTAAACATGTCGGACAGATTCTTTCATTATTATGGAGTATTTATCCATCTTCCTGTTTCAATGGGTAGCTTATGATTTGCAGTACGGAATTTGAAAATTGGTAAGTACATATATCTTGTTCAACCATTTAAATGAATGCTGACTTTGCAACATAAATTTATATACAATATTGGAATATTTACTTTCATTACCAATGACTAATTTGTTCCAATAATTGATTACTTTACTACGAATCAAAATGTCAATCGGATATCTACCCAATTCTCCATATAATATATAGGCTGGTGTGCTTTTCCTGGAATTCGTAATTTTACGCAGAAATTCTAGGTGTATTTTTTCAACGTCACTTGTATTTTCAATTCCCCATACTTCGATAGAAAAGGTCAAAATCGGTAAAATAATATCAGCGAATGAATTGAGTTGGAGATCTATAAGAAAACTTCGAAATCTCTAGAAAATGCTTTGCTATTTCACTATCTCGTGGCAGAAATATGCCACACACACGCATGCTATTACACAAATCCGGTGTCTTCATGAATAATTTCCTTTTCATAGCTAAATTGTTATACGACCCTTTTTGAAAATAATTTTAAAGTTAGATAAAAATATTCCAAAACGTAAATTATCTGATTTCAAAATAAGACACGGAAATATCCTGCTAAGTTTGGATCAGCGGCCGCTAAATCGAAATATCGTAAGTAGTGATTTACGAATGCGTTTACGAAGATGATACGATTCTATTACACTAAGTCATAGGTGCCTGTAACGTTTTGGTAAGAAGCGCTATCGTAGATAGGTATATCATTAAGCAGTGAGCTCTCCCATCTCTCGCCATTGATCGTCTGTCATCTGTCCATCCGTAAAATTCGACCGTGAATGTTAATGATACATGTATTAACGGGAAAATATATTTGAAGTTAATTTCTCAGAACTAATTATAATTATGAAACATAACGTGTCTAAATAAGTGTTAAGCATGGAGAATGACAATACATTAATTCCCGTGCGGGTTTATACTCCTAATCTACAACGCTTAAAATGAAATTTTATACAGTGAACATATGATGGAGGCTTATCAGACAAAAACATGGAGTTGCCAGTGAAAGTTTAACTTACAACCTTTATGACTTGTAAATTACGTGTGAAAACTGTTTAAAGTAGCTTCGTTGAGACAACAGTCGAACATTTAGTAATTATATGTAATTTGAACATCATATTTTGATTCAATCATTCAGTTTCAGATGTCAAAAATATTAAATTGTCAAAATCGTAGTTTAAATACTAGTACCATCGTCTATTTTTTATGATTCCCTGAAAAAAAAAGTTCATGGAGCCGATTAATGACGTTTCTGAAGGTTTCAACGGAAATGTAATACGTTGTATCTTTTTGAGAAAATGTAATAGTTCGCATGTCGATTGAGTATTCTATCAAACATTGAAAAATGAGAATCGGTCTACAAATGACAAAATAACACACAGCAATAACAACATGAAACGCTGTCGCTAGAGGGTGTTGTTCAATGACACCATCTGACGGCACGCGATTAAAAACGTTTCCATGGAACGCAGATGGGCACGATATACGCATGTACCAATTATCACCCTTTCATTTCACCTATCGGACACCTTCTCTGTTAGTTTACATAAACACAGAAGCATATATGTTTCTAGGATTTCAAAAACAACAGACGTTTAAATCTGAACATCTGTAAATTTTGTCTAGTTACCTCATACTTGTATGTTTTAGGCATACTTATAGTACCGTGAACCATCTTCGTTAAAAGGGGTAAAAGGGGTACCTAGACGAAAGTTACACATTCACATTTATACTATAATAATATATATAACTTTCTTTGATTGTCTTAACCATATGCCCCCCTCCTCTCGCACTCTCTCTCCCCCCCTCCCTCTCTTCCCCCATCTCTCTCTCCCTCAGGAATCAATAACCTATGAAAGCTTTTTTCGACGGCGATCTTATGCTCTAAAACTATATATATTTTACAAAGAGAACGGTAGAGTGATGGTTGTTACTCCGTCCAAACAACAATATAGCCGCTCCATAAAAACACCTCGGAAAACCAATCTTACTTAGGGTGTCCGTTAATTGTGACCGTTTATTGGAAAAATTATTTCGAACTTTGTATGTTTACCTGAAATTAGGTACACTTTTCATATGAACCGTATTTCTAGCCAATAAAGCTGAGTTTCATACATTGGACATTCCAGTTTAATTTGTTGAGGAGTGGATTTGAATAACGTTCTATTATTTTTCACAAAAAATATTTTAATTTACATTTATGGGTGCGCGCGTCTGCGTACGCGCGTGTGCGTGTGTTTACGACTTTAAACACCATACTGACTACCGATACATATTGTTGTCATCTTACTTATTGTAGAACACCTATTATGTTGTTTGTTGGATATTGATTATCGCATTCAAACTGGATCAACTATGGAAATGATGGCGGTGATTGAAAAGGGAGAGGGGGCTGTAACTGTGCATGATTACTAGGCCTACCCAATTAACATGTACATGTATGTTGCACATTTTGCGTCCGGCGGCAATTAAAATGCATGAAAATCAGTCTATGAAATATGTAGCTGAATGAAGTCTCACAATTATTACCTTACCACATAACCATTACGTTATATTAGATTTATTCATTTTGAAACAAACTTACGACAAAAAGTCCTCTCCCTGAAAGCTCCAAACTTATCCCTATTTCCAGCTCTGGGTAAAGTGCTAAATTTTGTCTCTAGCTAGACTCCTGGTACAAACTTTATTCAGTAATATAGATAAAAAAACGACTTTGACAGAAGTAGCGGCGATCGTAAATGATAAAAGCAACTAAAGTCTGTTCCATTCCACTTTGGACCCCCAACTTTGACGTGAACTGAAAAATCCTGAGAGGTTTTCGTAAAAATTTTACCTGTTTTGTGATCTACAAAAAAGTCACCCTCGAGAATTTTAAGCGTTTTTGAAACAATCACGTCATTTTGTAAAGATGCCGATTTTTATTTTTCTATGGAGACTCGCCATTGTTTACATTGGACGCCATTGACGTTTGCTCTTCCGTAACAGAGAAGTTACGCCAAAGTTCATGTGTTTTTCAATAAAATGTTCGGGGGACATTTCAATAATACAATCAGATGCATGGTTATTAATAATGAGTTATATAAGCACAACAGTAACGCTTAAATGTAAAAAAAACTGTTGAAAATTTAATAAGATCTACAATAAAAGATTTACCTAATAATTCCTGCTTTCAAATGATTCCTAGCCTACTGCAGTAAGGCTAATTATTGATGTCGTACTGACAGTCCGTCACCCATTTCAGATTTACTCCAGTCCATGAGTCAGGACAACACTTAACATTTCGAAAAATCTTAAGCAGTAACTGTTGTTGAATTTCAGGTGAAGTAGCATAACATGTAAGTGAAACACACATTCATTTAAACAGTGGCCCAACCTGCATGTCACAGTATAACCCTGAACACTCCATAATCCATTCTAAATCCTTTATTTTCCTTCACAGTAATGAGCTAGATCTATTGATATTAAAACGACAACATAGATTTCAATTCTCCGAAACTAGCTTGTGACGTATTGATTAGATGACGTAGTATGAATAACAAATCTAGGCGACACGAGTGGATCCGACGTGGGAGCCTGCATTTGCGCGCATCCCCTTATGCATACTGGTACCTAGCTAAATAAACTGAAATAACACAAAAAGAATCTAATAGTACTGTAAAGGCATTTGGTCGTAGATTGATATACCGTTTTTTATAGCCTGGCACAAGTGCGGAACACACCTTTTACGAATCGCGTAGAATTTACACGCTTTTAAGAAATCACCTGTTCCATATGCATGTGCCTTCCTCATTCGTAGGTACATACCCATATTAACTGCTGGCTGCCATATACATTTATGTCTTACTTGTTCCGTTAGTCACGATGCGAAGGGACGTTAATACGATGCGAAGACATGTTGGGGCGATGCGTTCGCGTCGTGTGATCGTCCCTGCGCATCGTCCCATGCTCATAATATGTATTTTGTCAGGGTCTGGAAATCTGGATAGGGGCAATGTTTTCCATTTTTACAGAAAATATGCCTGCTGGCCAGATATTGTAGCCAGTAGAGTTTTCTCATGGAAAAATGTTTTGTCCGTCTGGACGCAATACATGAACTGTACAAAAATGTACTGTAAATGGGCTACATTGGATGTCTTTATCTTCTGTCAACAGTTTGAGTTACGTAACGATTTCAAATTCATTTTGTGCTTTAGTCTTTTAACTTAACGGCTAAGTAGGTTTTATTTCTTATCCGACGATAGATTGGGTCGCAAATTACGCAACAAAGTTTGGTATTTTACTCTAGAATGAAGCGAAAAGTGATAGATCTATGTGTCTGTTTTAGTCAGTTTTATATGTGCGAAGGCTTTAAAATGATTTGTTATTGTTGTATAAAATATATTCTAAGTAAAAAATAATATTTGACATGTGTGCGTGCGTCTGTATGTCCGTGGTCTGTATAGATGTACTTGAAACATTACCTTTTACGGGAGTGACAGCCTTGCAGTGTCTATTCTAGGACGCGCGGTTGAGGGATTCAACCTATTTTTTCAAAGATTTATTCACAAGAGAATAGTTTTATGAATAATTTTCATTTCTGGAAATATATGATCATGATCTCATGATGTTATGGTGGATTCGCAAAGAAAGCCGCCCTTCTTTAAACAGCTGAAATTTTCGTCCGTGCGGGGTTCGTATTACATGCCATATATTGTCTATATCAGTGGGTGACTAAGAATTTGATATTTGCCGTTTTTCGACAATATATACTTTATTTTATGTTTTTCTATGATCAAAAAATTACCTGTCTGATTCACATGTTTGATATCGACAATTAAAAGATTAGGGCCCTTACAAAATGACGAAAATGTACCGGCTGATCCTACGGTGACTTAAAGCAAGTTGGTATGCTGAAATCGTTGAATAGTCGATACGGATTTGTCCAGGTCGCCATATATACATTTATTAAACAAGTCCAACGTTTGAACGCCACAAAATTGAATGGGGGTTGCGATAATTAGTAATGTTGGATTTAATGTATGGTGATTAACCAAACCTTATCCTTTCGCACTCTAATTTTGTATATGGCTGACCATTTGTTAATGTTTAATGCTAAAAAAGATGATTCTACGTCAAGTCCATAGGTATTGTTTCCTCTGTATGGAAATTGGCTGCTATCACATTATGCTTTTTTGATTAAGGGAGTGGAATTTGATACCAATAAAGGTATGTTTTTAAAATCTGAACGAACAACATTCTCCATATCGAGGGAAGTAATCGAAAAAGTTCCAAGTCCAAGACAGAGAAGCAGATAGAGCTTTGTTGCTTCTCGATATAAACATCACTTTATATTATTATGCCTAATTAATGTAACATAGGCTTTTCATATAGCAAACTTCAACGTACTTACTAAAAATAATTTCGTAGCCATTCGTTTTAAATCGTTGTCGTCCAGCGTCCTTACTCATAATAACTTCGTAGTCATTCTTTTAAAATCGGCTATTTCCGTAAAATTTAGACTGGTTCGCGATCTCAAATCAAAAGACCGCTTGTTACAAAAGAACACACTGTGAAATCAGTCTACAGTCTAAAAGTAGTTACGTCACCCCATGGAAATTTTACTTACTGCATTCCAATATACACGCCGCCTCCAGGACGGCGTGTAATAACAGATATGCACCGCAAAAACTTGTCTCTTTCGACGTTGGTAATTTTGAGTACGTCCCTGGTAACGTCAGCTATGGACACTGCCAACTTGGAAATTAACGCGACGTCACTTTGCATTACGCCCTACGGAGAAAATAAAAAAAATGCGGATTTTTACGTTTTAATAAGAAATAATGGAAACATGAAAAAGATGCCTGGAAATATTAAATTTCAAGATACAAATATGCTATAACGAGCAAAAATGCATGCCACATCGACAAGAAACTGGTCCAAAATTAGGTGGAACAGACTTTATTCACAAAAAAGAATGGAAAAAAGAATACAGATCAGATGGTTTTTTGATAGTTATAGGGTACATGTATTACAATAAATTTCATACTGAAAATTAAAGAAAACAAATTAGTATATAATTTATACTTTAGTTCTGACCTTCTCCGTGTTGCTGTCTTTATTGGAGTTTAATGCCCGTTCCAACAGTAAACAGGCAGGCAGTTCAGGGAAAGAACCGACACTAGATTTCTATCCTTCGTAAGAAACTGTCAGGTTTTCCACATATTAAAGAGACATAGTCGGAAGCAGGGATCGAACCCATGACACTCAATCTATGAGCACAACAGTGATTTAAAGCCAGCAACTCTAACCGCTCGACCACGAAGGACAACAAACAAATTACATATATGACCTTCGACGCGCGAAAATGTACCTTCGGACATTTGTTACATCATTCGACAATAATTGATAAAAAATACCCATAAAATTTACATTTTTGTCACCATCTTTAAATGCAAAACCAATGTTAAAAACTATGTATTCCCCCCTACTTGTTCCGGTAAAACTGATTTTTCAAGAGCTTTGATCGTTAATGCTTGTTACAAAGTAATGAACATGATAGGGTATGTACTTTTATAAACTGTTTGTTTTTTATGCTTTATTGTGCGATTAGATAAGCTTGTTAGCCTAAATGATACTAGATAAATAAACAGTCCATCCGCCCGTCCGTCCGTCCGTCCGTCTGTCTGCCCTTAGGGGAATCCCCAAGCTACCTTTAATGTTGTGCACCTAGTATTTCGTGTCTGTTTTATTACATCTGCTTTTAAAAGTCGAAGAACGTTCTGACCAATGCCATTATTGCATATATCAACACCAATTGACGTAACATCAACAATTTCCTCCCATCGAAGACCGTTACAATCATCAAAATAGTTCAAATCCTCCCTGATATTAAAATTTTATATCAAGATCTGAATGAGAAGTCCTATGGTTACTGCTGCTGACATTTCCTACGTCCGTTTTAGTCGTTTCCTAAAGTAAGAATTTAAATAAGGCCACACCAAATTATTAAGTTGGTCATCGGAATTTCTAGTAAAATATGGAGCGAGCGAGAGGAAATATATTTTTAGACCATTTTTGGAGCGAGCGAAGAGCGAAGAAATATATCTATATTTTCTGTTCACATTTAATAGCTTAATGCTTCATGTTAGATTTAAAGACAACATATTTTCACATTTTCTTATATGGGATTAAAGATACAGGTAAATTTATAGTTTCCATGAAGATAAATGATTTTTGGGCACACACATAAAGGTATATTTTTCAGGAATATTTACGCATCATGTCCATCACACTTGAGCTTTTGCAAGAAGGCAGACTATAAGAATATTTTTGACTGAACATTCTCTCATGTGTCAAAAAAAATGTTTAAACGACATCATAAATAGGTGACTTAACTTTCAAATGACGTACAGCATTTATATAAATAACATCCGTCATAACTTGACCTTAAAATATACGTTTAATTAGTTAAGATTTCAACGAAAAGTCTAGTGACAATATAATAATTTTTCGTTTTCGCTGATTTTAAGTATCATAAAAAAAGTCATGATTAACGTTCTTGACTACCAATCCGGAGGTCCCCGGTTCGAATCCCGACCGGGCACTAGAAATGTCTGAAACGCTTTCAGTATTTTCTACCCATCTAGAGATAACTGGTTAGAAACCCAGAGGTAGTCTTAAGTGTATCAGTGCTATACAACGGGCATGTAAAAGAACCAAGCAGTCTATTCGTAAAAGAGTTAGGGTCTGGTACCCGGATTCCCTTGTATCTGCATCTGTCTCTCTTCAATCTTCGCCTGTCAGGATCCTTGGCAAGTTCATCCAGGGAGAAATCCCAGTGTCGGCCGGTACTATAAACAATCAAAGGAAGAAGAAAAAAGTTATAAAATGCCTCGGTTACAAACATACAAAATGTTGCTCTACTTTCAGTTTTAGCAAGCACTGTCCGCCAATTATCATGAATTAACACAAATTACCCAGTGACATGAAATAGAACGTCAAGGCATTGCTACATTTTATTGTTCTGAATTTCAGTCATAACCAATGACTGGATTTTGCTACAAAATTCAAAAACGGAAGATATTGAGAGGAAAGTTTAGTGTTATTTTCTTCTTTTTAACCGCAACAGCATTTCGAGAGTCCTTAAGTCAACGACAGAAAACAATGTCACATTATGACTTCTCTTTCGGAAATGTACGTAAATTCTATCTTTTATTTAAAGAAATTTATTTCTAAGTGAAAATAGAAGAAATCGTTGGTAAATAAGAAGGTTTTCAGTTAAATAACATAATAAGTTTCAAATCAAACTACAAACTCTTATATCGAGCTCTGCGCAAGCTGACATTTCTAAAAACAAGCGCATATTTCAACTACTATGAAGCACCTAACTTGCAACTTCAAAGTGTTTAGGAGCAAAATATTACTAATGTGAAATGTCAAAAACTTTTTTTCACGATATATTGTTCTTTCTATTTTTGTGATCGAAAATCTAGTTAACTCCTGTGGTAAGTGGTAGTGCGGGATATCGTAACATCATACCCGAACAGTAGCCAGTCTTTACATCGACGACTTCGCTCACAATCAGATATTATAAACTAATAATAAATGACATGATATATATTAATACCTGCTTGGAAAAGTGAATTGGTGGACAGTGTCCCACTTGGAGGTGAGCAGACTCATCTTGTCATTGTTGTCTGCAAGTCCATCTTTGACCACAAAAACGTCATTGTAAGGAGGTTCAAAAACAATGCTTGCAGATGCCATATTAATTTAGTTAAAAAAACAAAAGGAAGCAAATCAAGCATTTTGACATTAACAGAACTGTGGATTTTTGATAGGCTGTAATAATTTCTAGAAGACCTAACCCTAGTGAGGCCTTATTTTTAAATGAAATTTTTGCGTTTTTAAATTTTCGATTTTTCAAACCGATTGTACGCACGTGCGTACGTGCGTATGCCCAGGCACGCCCCTTTTTTAAGACCACACCTTAATTTTAGGACAATGAATAATGTCGAAGGTAAGGTTAGACATTTCAAAGAAAATCTTCATTTTATGACTGTATTAAAAACTAAGTACACATGCTGTATGTACAACAGTGTTGTGATAATATTATGCCACATATCAACAAAGTCTCTGGTTACCTCGCTTTCCTTAGTCTCTTCCCCAAACTATCCCGGCGCCTCAGGTTACTCCTTTTAAGTATCTTCGAAGTCCCATTATTTCAATTGTATAAACACAATCCTTGGTTACACATATTCCCTGTATGTCACCGCAGCTAAATGAACTCAACACCGTACTTCTTACATCAGTGCAGCCTTGGTTACACATATTCCCTGTATGTCCTCGCAGTTAAATGAACTCAACACCTTACTTCTTACAATCAGTGCAGCCTTGGTTACACACATTCCCTGTATGTCCCTCAGCCAAATGAACTCAAAACCGTACCTCTTACAACCAGTGCAGCCCTGGTTACACACATTTCCTGTATGTCCCCGCAGCCAAATGAACTCAAAACCGTACCTCTTACAACCAGTGCAGCCCTGGTTACACACATTTCCTGTATGTCCCCGCAGCTAAATGAACTGAATTGAGTAAAAAAGTAAAAATTGAACTCAAAATTGAATTCAAAAAACCAATTATTTTGTAACAGAAGACACATTAAAGTGTATATGGTAATGATATTGTTACCATAGCAACGGGCACATTATATGCAAATTATTAGACATTATCTTAGCTATCATTTAGCACCTATTTTTTTCAAGAAAGAGATTTAAGATGCTTAAAAAACATAAAAATCTAAAACAGGATTTTTTTCACATTCTGAACTATGTTAACATGGCAACCAAATTTTTATTTGTTTATTTGTTTGCATTTTCCAAATAGTAATGTTTCCCATGAACTACAATCAATAATACGTAAAGATGCTTGCACTATATGTATTTTTTCTATTTTAGTCAAAATAATTTTTTCGTTGCTATGGCAAGAGATGACCTTCAAATAAAATGACATTGTTATATTTCACATATTGAGTTATCTATCTTTCATTAAAACTTTCTCTCACCAGAATTTAGAGTTGGGCCAATTTCACATATAAGTGAACCAAGTCCTGTGCAATCGGATAATGCTGCAATACACATGGTACAAATGTGAGAAGAGAATTCGAGATATTAATTTGAGGCGCATTCCACCTTAATTTGAAATCCCTGATACATATTCAGCTGTTCGTTTATCTAATCCGAACTCGCATGCGCCTCAAATAAATATCTTGTAAGCGTTTTCTTCAGTACAGTAGTGCTTCAAACATAGCTACTGACGTCATTTCTTTACCAGAGCGCTTACCTACGCTGTCGGCAGGTTTTTAAGCTGTAGCGTTTTGCCTTTGTAAAATATTCCCTACTAATTCTTTCGTATATCTTTCAATAAGAACTACAAACTGATATTAAATTCGACGTTAAAATTTGACGTTGTAACCGCTATGCACGGATTTCTGACCTCAAATTGAAAATAAATGACTTCGAGTTTTGTTAAAGTTTTAGCGTAAAATTAAATTTGTAAGAAAACGGCTCGACGGAAAAACGTAAAAGTTCATTATGTTTTGTACAAACTATTTTGCTATTAGTTAACATTGTAAAAATTAGGGGTCGCCAATTTAAGTATTTCGTAATTTTACGAATTCGTACCCCTATTCCATGTCTGACATAGGCCTAAGCGTTTAAATTAAATTTTCACATGTGTCCTTGGATTAAATGGAAAGGTATAATTTAATACTGTTTTTAACAAAACACTTATGATTTAAAGACATGAAATAAGCAGTATTGTATGTAAATAGTGATTACGTATATACATACGGAAAAATGAAATATCTACTACATTTAATTTTAGATATTCACATCAATTGTCGCATATTCTTGTATGCCATTATAACTCTAAAATGGATGGATATTTCGTGGAATATGACCAGTTGTTGCACAGACAGGAGGAATTGAAGCGACCCCGATCAAATTCCGCTGTTGGGATTCGAACCGGCAACCTTCGAATGAAGTGTCCGCCGCTCTACATCTACTCATGAGCGTCTCGCTACATAGTGTTTATCATTTACTACACAGTTGTCTAAATGCAAAGTTTTGTTCGATTTTCCATGCGATAACAATGACCTCTTTCAATCATAGTGCATGAAACAAACTAGCATAATGAATAAAAATGCCACCATGCAATCTATAGTCTATCGTCATGTTTACCATTAGCGATTTTGATTGTCCGGATGTGAGTGAAATTAACGTGATATTACATCGATACCAACAATTTTTCTGTTTATTTTATGCTCAAAACTCTACTTTTGTTGAGTTTGTTTCTATAAAATATAGAAAATCACGGGAACGAGCTCAAATGACGTCATTTTAACGACGTCATCGTTACATAGTTTCCAGCATTAATTACGCTCGGTATACTTTTTGACGTTAATCCGGGTTAAAGATTGCAAAAACAGTGAAAATGAAAATGGTAATCCACTGTCTCAAAACTTTTATTTCACTGAGAAAACTCTATAAATCACTAAAAAACATAAAATAAAAAAATGTAATTCACCGTTTCATTTGTATTTGATAGCATGTTCCAGTAGAGGTTCTAATGCAACCGAAACTACCTCCAAGCATTTTCGGTACATATCTTTCTATTTACGTATTTCACAATATGCGGTAAGTTAAGATAAAAGCTCTAAATATAAACTAAGATGTGCAAAACGACTTTCAATAAAATCTATTCGTTCATTGTACTTATAGACTTTCTATATCAGAAAGGAAAATTGATTTTGGTAGCCAGAAAAGGGAACAATTTACCTGACTGCAATTTCCATTCAGAATTTGCCAAAGTGATTTGATTGGTAGCCATAACTCAGTCAGACACGGTGACAAATGAGATTTACCATGTGATGAGAGGAAAGTTGAAAGGTAGCAAATGACAATGCCTTTAAATACTCATATTGACCATTTTGATATTAACAAGTTTGCATTTGTCACCAAGAGCCTTGTCTGTTTACAATTTCAGTAGGTATTTGTGGGCCATTTGATATACATGAGTGGGACTGTACACGGGGTGTCTGAAACTACAGGCATGTACTACTCTTCGCTAGCTCACCTGAGTACTTTGTGCTCAAGCGCCTGGTGTCTGTCGTCAAGCGTGCGTGTGTCCGTCCGTCCGTCCGTCAATAGATTCTTCAAACGACATCTCCTCCTAATCAACTCTGTCAATTCCAACCCAATTTTACATGAATATTCTTTGGGCAGTATTTTTCAAAACAACAAGAATTTTTTTCCATGCTTCTCCTCCATAACCGCAGTGCATAGAGCTTAGATATTTGGTGTGTATTAGTGTCTAGTGAATCTAAATCAAGATTGTTCAAATTATGAGCCTGGGATCAAAATTAACGCCCGTGGGGTCCCTTGTGTTTTATATACGATAGGAAAACTGATTATTATTCTTGTATAAAACCACTAGGCCTAAGACTTAGCTATTTGTTTTGTAACATTGTCTATTGTGGACCACTATTAATATTGGTCACATCATGCCTGAATGGTCAAAACTGGCCCCGACATGGGGCCACTTGTTTCAAAAAGATTTATATAGGAAAAACATTAAAAATCATTGTCTTAAACCACAAGGCTTAGAACTTAGATATTTGGTTTGTATCATTATCTTGTGGATCGCAATTAAGGTTGTTCACATTATGTACCCAGAGTCAAAACTGACTCTGCCCTTGGAGTCACATGTTTTACATAGACTAATATAGGTGTAGTTTATTTAAATACTTTACATAGGAAACATTCTATGAATTTTCTTTTTTCAAACCACAAGGGTTATACATGTAGCTTAGAGCTTAGATATTTGTATTGTAGCACTGTCTAGTTGACATCTATCAGGATTGTTTTAATCATGCCCCTTGGGTCAAAATTGACACCGCCCATTGGGTCACATGTATACATAGACATACATAGTAAAAATTATAGAACATCTTCCTCTGTTAAACAGCAAGGCTCGGATGTTTGGTTAAGGGCATTGTGAAGTGACAATTACAATTTTATATAATATGCTTTACATGAAATGACATTAGCGATGTAATGAATTTGTACATAAACGATACATTTTGTTTGTTTTCTTTATTTTAACACAGATGACGATGCAGCTACAAAAAGGGTCATTGACAAATGTACAGCGACATTGATTGATTACATGAAACCTGAGATTATACTGGACTGTGCCACAGTGTATGAACTTTTGGATTATCGAGAAATTAGGGACATCAGGGTGATTATATTATTTACATAATTTATATATACTTGGAATATTATATGACCGGCGACTTGGGAAATGTGGTCTTCTAACAAAATATGTTTGCCTTTTTTGAATAAATAATATTCCAATAGTCTCAACATGAAATCGCCAGTTACGTCAAAACTCACTTCGAGTATCATTTCGGTTTAACTTTCTATTCTAACATGACTCACAAATTTTTCTCTATATACAATTAGTAGCAAAATATGTTTTATTATGCCATAGACAGCGCGCGAATCGATATTCCGTCAAAACTGATGTCATATTGTGCCGCATGACGTCAAAAATTGTTTTTTGTAATATCTAGTTATCTTAGACTCAATATAACATCCTTTTCAGCGTTGTAATATTCTAATAAACCTGTCGTAATCGGTCTGATGTGCAGTTAAAAACCGTGTTAATTACTGCGCATCAGAACTCCTGATCATTGTTTATTAGACGATGAACACCGCTGAAATGGATATTATTTCATAGATATAACACAATACATACTGGAGGACAAAACTGTCGATCTATATCATGTCGGGTAAAATAAAAAGGTTCTGTTTCCACAATGGGCCTTGGCTTTTTCATTTAGTATTGCCAAAGTAAGATAAAATAATCAAGCCTTTCGAATCACTGTGGCCATTGCAATAGTCTTCTACAGCAAAAGACATGCTTTTACGCAGGAAACTATAGTGGCTTTCAGGTTTAAACATTAATTTTACATTTAAAAAGGGTGACAAATTACAATTTTTGTTGGTACAATTCGTTAAAATCGAAAAATAAAACAAATGTCCGAAGGCCCCTTTTCCCGAGACGCCGGTTATATATAATTGATACATGATAACGCTATTTGGAGATTTTCAAAGGCAACGCATTTGGAAGCAGCTATATTGCTCAGATAAACAGCCTTACTTTGGAATACTTGTAATTTAAAAAAGCGGTTTCAGAATTTGATCTTCGTGTTGGATGGAAAAGATCAATGCTATCTGGAAGTACAACTCTCTTACATAAGGGCTCTTTTAGACAGTATATATTTCTCGACAAATTTATATATTAATTGTTTAAAGGTCCTTAAATCACGACGTAAATCATACACTTAAAAAGTGATGAATTATCAAAATATTCGGGTATTAACCATTATTACTTTTTTCCTAGGACGAGAAAAACACATCAGATAAGAATAGGAGCATTCTAGCGAGTGTGAGACGAAAAGGCAATACTGGATACACAAAACTAAAAGATTGTCTAACGAACACGGGCCAGTCAAATCTAGTTGAGTTACTAGAATTTACCGAGAGAGGAGAAGAACCTGGCGTTCTCCTGGAGCAAATACATAAGATAGCAACACAAGACATGCCAAAGAAATTGAAAGGTAGATACCAATTAATGTTTTAAATGTTGTGGAGCTATTTGATGTACATGAGTGTACTGACTGAACGATGCCTTTATTTATCTCCTTACTTTGATTTTTGGTTCATTTATGAGATTTACAAAAAATTCAATTAATGTATATGCAATACATTTTTGGATGTGCAAAACAATAAACCAGTTAAGATAAGAGCTATGACCAGCGTGAGTAGTATACACATCCGACTATTCTTTACACCAAATTTCCTGGCGAGTGGCAACTTTACTGCAAGTCATCAAAACTTTCCTTTATTTAAAATCCCATGAATATTCCTTTTATACATAGTATTTAAGCCACTGTTTGCATAAACTGATTTATCAAATCCTCAGTTTAAATCATAATTTGTATCTTAGATTCATAACTATTTTCTTGCTAATGATAATATCCTGTTCAGTAGTTTGAAGCTACATGTATTTCAGAAATGTATCCTTCCACATGTAAACACTGTTTCTCCTCTTTTAACATTTGAATCAGCCACGCATATGTCTGATTGATCAATCCTGATAATGTAAATTGATACTGAGGTTCCAGTTATAACTTTGCCTCCTGCGATGTTGTCCTCAGTGAATGCATAATTATTTGCAATGACAAAAGGCAGTTACATTGATGTTGAAAACAAGGAAATTATAGTAGTTTCGTTCTCTTTAAAATTTTCAAGTCAACAATATTGCAAAATGAATTTTAGAAGGAAAGTTCTCTGCACATCAGAGACAAAAACATTTAAAGGAATTTTAAAATGCAATTGCATGTACATGTACTTTAGAATCTATGAGTATAAAACTCCCTACTGATTTGAATGTTTATGTGTTTTCATTTATTTTGTTAATGATTTTAATTTTGTGAGCGACTATAGCTGTTTATATTTCTTTGATCTCCTCGTTGTGTATGTTTCGAAATTTGGACCAGTAATATTTGGCATTTTGGGATTTTGCAATTTTGCGTAATCTTTTTCGCTTGCGTATTGGTTTTCAAGTATTGGAATTGAACCACGGGACATCGATTGGGCGAAGTCTGTGTAACGTAATGTTTGTTTTGCTGCATCAATTATAGTTTAGTTACTTGAGATGTTAACAGGTCGATATCATTACAGGGTTTATTCGAACTTCGTGCTTCAGCCTTAACAGGTTCTGAATTTTGTGTAATCACCTTGTGTGCATATTTTATGTTTGTTGTATTTAAGAACAATGATAGGGAATGATATCAGGCTCGGGTATAAAGGGATCTGCCACAGAGCTTGTTAACACACTATTTAAGATGCATTTCACAAACCTTGTGTCAAATTAAATAATTTCACAAGTAGATATAATTGCATATATTTTGCACAGGTAACTAAGATATATGCCTGATAGTAGCTCTCATGTGACACTTCAACAAACTTTAGCTTGCATGCAAATATTAACCAAACTTTTTTAGTTCAACAAGGTCCATAATTTGTAATGAACTCAGTCAGGGGTAGTTATATAAGGCGATTATTTGATACCCCTAAAGACTATACTAACGTTTTTAATAAATCTGATGAGTGGTCAATAAGATATGTGCATGATAGTACCTTGCATGCAAATCTTCTACGTCAAGGAAGGCCCATAATGTGATTAAAAAAAAGAGTTAATTAACTCGACAGTCTGACACCCTTGAAAACATTAACGTAGTTTTAAATAAATCCCATATGTGGTAACTGAGATATGGTCACGATAGTACCTTGCATGCAAAACTCTAACCAAAGCTGCAGCAAAATTGACTGTTATAGCCCTCCTTATTCTGCGAATAGTCGAGCTACCAAAATATATAAAGATACATGTTGCACTATGATGCCATAGAGGTCTTATTTACTTGTTTATTACTGTGTCGGGTGAATTTTGTATATCATAAACTGGCAGTATTGCCGACTGTAACTGTATTGGCTCTACAATATGCAAGAAAGAGTTTTAAAATGAATCGTTAAAATAACGTCAGTTTTATATGATATGAAGTAACGTATCTTAATTCTTTATATATTTCACTTTGCAAATGATACTCGTTTGAATGAGATCAGTTTTTGAAATATCTGGCGCTAAATTTAATTTGGAAAAGTGAGGCCACATGCAATATGTTGTTCCTAAGCCGATATAGCTTGTACATTTTGTAGGCCCCTAGGTATGAAGTATAAGTATTTATTACGATTTTTGTTGTTACGGGTTTGAAGTTTTTAATTAAAACCCAAGTGTAATATAATAAAAAATAATATACTTTTGTTCATATGACATATATGACTATAAATTGATTGGTTATCACTGAATGAATGAATAAGTGAAGCATATATGTTCTAATATGAATTAAGCAATCTATGATTTATTGTAATGCATTACACATTAAAGTATACAATATTAGTGTGAAGTAAATTGCATTAAATATAACACAGCAGTATAATATCTGGTAGCAACTTTACAAACATTCTTTGTTTAATCTTGAATGAAAGAATGTGTCAATGAATATTACAATATACTCTGTAAATGTTAACGGACTAAGAAACAGCAAACAAAAGAAGGTTAATATATAACTGGTTAATTGAAAATAAGGTTGATGTCGCCCTTTTACAAGAAACGCATTGTTCTGATGAAGACGAGTCCAAATTATGGAGCTCGCAATGGGAGGGCAATAGCCTATGGAATAACGGAACAAGTGCGTCCTGCGGCGTAGCTGTACTTTTCAACTCAAACTTTTAATTTTCCGATAACAAATATTGTCAAGGACTCGCAAGGCCGTATTATTTCATTTCAAATAAACACTAATCAAAATAAGTACAAAATGACAAATATCTACGCTCCAAATAAAAGTCATGAGAAAAAAACCTTTTTCAAATATCTACACTCGGTGTTAATGATAATTGGTGGATAGCGTTCGTTACCAGACCCGTTATATTAGGACCCAGGTAATTGTTAGGAAATAAGTATGTTGATCAGTGAATATAAATGGGTTTGACAGATTATTTACCGAATTGTTGTGTTAGGTGTCTTGTGGCTACATTACAACGGAGACAGCGACGATCTTGAATAATACCACTTGAACGCCAAAAGAACGACGTTTGAATTGTCTTTCATCTTTCATTCATTTTTTTCTCGCAGTCTGAAATAGCAGACGTTAATTAAGATAGACATAAAGAATCAAGAACTATCTTTAAACAAGATGATCGGCTGGATTTTGAATATATGAAAGAGATAAGTAGCTAAGTTACATAGTAAACATTCCTTCATGCAGTAAGAAAGCCCGTAATGTCACAGGGTGAGAAAAATGTTCACCCTGACCGGGACGCGAACCTGGGACCTTTCGCTTACAGGGCCCAATGCTTACACAGCATGTGTTAAATGCGACAGATATTATTAACATACTGTACTAAATTTAATGGGAAACACAAAGTGTCACAAATGCCTCGTTGTATCATTTATTTTCTTGTCACGTTCCATCATGTCACAACAATGTCTTCACCGGAAGTCTTATCCTAGGTCGAATAATTTATGTTGAAAAAAAATTGCTGATTTCTCGCGCTATTTTTATGTTTTCGTCGGCAGAAGTTATTGAATAAAACACTTTACTTAGCACACACACACACACACACACACACACACACACACACACACAAAACATCTGTTTCGTAAAATTAGCTGCTCGTGTAAAAGTTTTGCTAATTTATCATTTCAGTCTACGATATTTCTCTATTTCTGCTTCTATTGCACCGGGACGCGAACCTGTGACCCTTCGCTTATTGGACGAACGCTTACACCCCCCCCCCCCTCACCCTCCCCCCACCCACACATGCTGTGACATGCGCATCAGGAAAACAAACTGAATCTTTGTTTTTCTTACCAAATATATTACTCGAAATATTGACCATATTCATTGGTCGAGAAAGTATAATTACTCTACCCTTATAATTAACATTAGTCTGAGGGTAACAATATATTATGTTGATAGATATGAACTATTTACGTACTAAAATTTTAAAACCATTCCGGAAATACTGCAAACGCAAGAGTACTTACATTTTAAAAACATTCCGGAAATACTGAAAACGCAAGAGTACTTTTTTTACCTTTCTATAGTTGTAGTATCCAATTGAAAGCTGCCTTAAAGAGTAAATTTTCAAATCAAAAAAAAACTGTTATATATTCTACTTGTCATTTCATTGGCGGTTGAAATGTTACCGACTTCCACTTAAAAGCAAGCTTAATACGGCTGCGCTGAAAAACTGATAAAAATAAGAAGAATAAGAAAAACTTTCTCCATACATGATTATGGTACAGCTAACTGCATAATGCTTCCTGGAAAGTCAATCTTACAATGGTTCTGTAGAGTTGATATTCGCGATATTTCTGCATCAACGAACACTTAGGTAAGTTGAAAATCTTGGCTTGTCCAAGTTCTCATACACTGGTAATTGCATGTCATTAATAAGGTCAACCTGAGGATTTTTTGCATCTTTGCATCACGTGCATATTTTTTCCTTTTGACAATATCTGTGCTGAGTCACAAGTGGACTAAATAACTAGATCTTTTTTCGGCGCACCGTAAATACTTTCTATTTAATAATCTTATACATGTATGTATACAAAATACAACGCTCTATAAAAATACTTATTAAAAGCATTCAAATAAACTGTAATCAAATCAAGGTCCAATATGGATACACGGTACTAGGTGACGGTCGCCTCTGGCGATTTAGACAAGTTTTACTTTATCAATCAACGGAATAGCACGAGCATCGGGAAAGGGACGGTGTTTGATTTCGCTTTGATTCTCCCCCACCCCCCTCCTCCACCATAAAAAAATAATGAAGAGAACACAGAACAGAACTTTAATTTCAATGGGCCTCTACAATACATGAGAACAGCATGATTTATCAAATATATGATTATGACAGTTTGTTCACAGATCAAACATCTGTATCTCGGTATGTGGGGGACAGTTTGGTTAATTTGACAATATCATACGTATAGTAAATACATGCACCACTTACAGGCACTGAAAACTATATCATAAAATGATAAATCAGCGTCACAGTGACTTATAGTGACACATACATTTTGCTAAAATGAAATACAAAATGTAACAAACACTTTTAGATATTCTTAGCTATTACAGTAAATTCCGGATATAACGACTCCGGATATAGCGAAATTCCGGATATAAGGAACATTTTTTCTGACTGAAATTGTTTTCTTTATTTATTTTATATAAAAATGATATATGGATATAACAAACTCCGGATATAAGGAACAAATTTAAATGGTCCCAAGGGGTTCGTTATAAACGGAGTTTACTGTATATGATACTTAAAGGGTCTTAGTAACCGGACATAATTGCGTTGGAGTTCATGGGTCATTGTAAAGCGTGATTCCAGTATTATTACTGAATACCCCCGCATTGATTTGACCATGTGGTGTTTGCTGGATGGGATGTGTGCCCGTGATGTAAATTCCCACGTGTTGGACTTGGATTAAAATGACTGAAACTGTACGTTAGAAATTAATGAAAATTAAATGCAAAATTATGGATTAAACATCAAATGCGACTTCAACCGGCAATTTATGGTAAGTAGCTACATGTATATAGCTTTTAATGAAACAAATTTGAAAGGTGTGTAGCTTGTAGCGGCAGGTGGGATGGGAATGAGGGGTGTTGGTTAAACCACAGGAGATTGAAATTGTATCCGTGTAGTAGTATATGCTTGAAATCATTATAACACAGACACAAATATAATTATGATATAGACACAAAGTATTTATATATATTTAAAGGAAATGTCAGTATTTCAGACTAGGAATTTTACAATTTTGCTCCACAATTTCAAGTTCCTTTGGTTAAACTGAAACCAGATCATAGATCTACATTAATTTATCTTGCTAGTTATTGAAGAAAATCAAATATTGAAACATTTTTTAGTATATTTGGCAATTAAGAATTCATAAGCGCCATATTTTATAATGCCTCTGCAATCATTATGGTATTTCTGTGGAATGGATCTTTTCCTGCTAAGACGGAAGAAATGGCATTTTAACATGTAGTGAAATTCGTCTGCTATGTCATTTCCATTGCAAAGGCTACATTTTCTTTGATTGTACACTATATAAGACTGCCTCCACCTCCCAGTTACGATGGGCAACCGATGATTGTCTGTACGAAAGTGGAAAAGTGGAATCCGATTGCTGTATGGCAAAGTAGGGAGATATGTCTCGAAACTTGGAGTATCTTTGATGTATTATAGTTCCTACCTTTCAATGAGTTATTTGATTGATATAATACGAAAAGTTAGTTTCATGTTCGGATCATACGCAGATACATTGTACCCAACTCCCAGCTAGTTGGTTATTCGAATCTTGTTCGGTATTCACTGAACGGTTTGCGAATACCCTACTGGCTCCCAGCTGGCTGGATATTCGAAGCTAGCTGGGTATTCGCACTCCCAGCTGGCTGGATATTCGAATCTAGCTGGGTATTGGCCTTAACTTATGCAAAAACCCAACTTCCAGCTGGCTGGATATTCGAGTGTAGCTAGATATTCACTGAACGTTTTGCGAATACCCAATTCCCTGCTGGCGGGTTAATCAAAGCTAGCTGGGTATTCGAATCTAGCTGGGTATTTGCAAAACGCAAAGCGAATTTCCAACTCCCAGCTAGCTGGTTATTCGAATTTAGCTGGGTATTTGCAAAACGCAAAGCGGATACCCTACTCCCAGCTAACTGGCTATTCGAATCTAGCTGGGTATTTGCAAAACGCAAAGCGAATACCCAACTCCCAGCTAGCTGGCTATTCGAGTGTAGCTGGGTATTTGCAAAACTCAAAGCGAATACCCAACTCCCAGCTAGCTGGGTATTCGAAGCTAGCTAGGTATTTGCAAAACGCAAAGCGAATACAATGTACCCAACTCCCAGCTAGTTGGGTATTCGAAGCTAGCTAGGTATTTGCAAAACGCAAAGCGAATATCCAACTCCCAGCTAGCTGGCTATTCAAGTGTAGCTGGGTATTTGCAAAACGCAAAGCGAATACCCAACTCCCAGCAAGCTTGGTATTCGAATCTAGCTGGGTATTTACCGTACGTGTAGTAATTACCCAACTTCCAGCTGGCTGGGTATTCGAATCTAACTGGATATTCGCCTTATGTTTAGCGAATACGCAACTCCAAGCTGGCTGGATATTCGAATCTAGCTGGGTATTCGCTTTATGTATACTTTAGTTTAATAGTTTAATACTATTTCATTGTTCATTGTACAAGTACATGTATAACATTTGGATAGAAACAATTTAAATACATTTAACAAATGGATTGGGCCACGAGTTATAGCAACATCAGTAAACGGCCCTCTCCAATTTGATAAATATGAATATAATGGTAAGATGATTGTGAAGACGATTTTGTTTAACATAGAAACTAATCAAAGTAAGACAGAACGGTCATTACTTTTTAAGAAGAAAAAAAAATATGACAAGAAGAAAGATGATTTAAAACATATAGGAATATCTGTACCCTCACAAAAGTACATGAGATAATATTCGTTAGAGTATGTAAGATAAGGGAAAAAAAGGAAAAGAAAAAAAGGAAAATAAGTAATAAAAGGAGAAAAAAGAAAACATTGGTGCAACCCTAACATCTCCGCAATGTGAACTCCACCGCCGACGAAACACCCCGCCAAAACCCATAGCAGAATTTGTGGAGGACAATAGATTTTTAGAAATCATCATTATTAGAAAACCTTCTAGTGTTCTTAATAAATGTTTGAACCTCGTTAAAGACAATGGTATTTTGGACGTCATTTAGTGCGTCAATGCCATATAGCAGCTTTGTTGTGCTGGGAGGGTGAAAATCTCTCGTGTTGCGGAAAAGTTCAATTCTTTCATTTGAAAAACGTGTACATTTAAAAAAGTAATGTTCTGCATTTTCTACACCATGTCCGCATTGGCAAACAGGTGAATCTCGTAGACGATTGCAGAACAAGTCAGCATATAAATCATGTAAATTGCTGCAGTTATTTCTTATTCGGGCATGATGTACTGCAAAATATCTTTTACCTGATAGATAATTGCAAGAAACAGTTTTGAATTTAAATAGTGTTTTGAGTTTTCCTTTAAAAATTGAAAGAGAAGGAGATTCTCTTATTTCTGTGTTGAGTTCATTCCACAGTTTAAGGGAAGAAGGTAATGTTGGACGGGAATATATATCCAAGCGTTGGGGCATTGTAAGATAATCATTTGAGTTTCTCAATAAATATTGTATATTTTGGCCAATTAAACTGTCATGTACTGTAGGTGGAAACAGCTCACGCAAATACGATGGTAACTCATTTCTTTTATTATTGTATATTAAAATCAGTTTTTGCATTTTTCTACGGCCTTATGTATAGCGCATACCCAACTCCCAGTTAGCTGGTTATTCGAAGCTAACTGGTAATTGGCCTTAACTTATGCAAAAACCCAACTCCTAGCTGGCTAGATACACAAATCTACCTAGGTATTGAATGTCCAATACCCAATTCCCATCTTCCAGCTAACTTCACACACTTGTAGCGTTTTGCCTTTGTAAAATATTTCCAACCCACTCATTCTTTCGTATATCTTTAAATAAGAGCTACAAACTGATATTAATTTCGACGTTAAAAGTTTGGTGTTGTAACCGCTATGCACGGATTTGTGACGTCAAATTAAAAATAAATGACTTCGAGTTTTGTTAAAATTTTAGCGTAAAATTAAATATGTAAGAAAACGGCTCGATGAAAAAACGTAAAAGTTCATTATGTTTTGTAAAAACAAAACTATTTTGCTATTAGTTAACATTGTAAAAATTAGGGATCACTGACTTAAGTATTTTGTAATTTTACGAATTCGTTCCCCTATTCCATGTCTGACATAAGCGTTTAAAATCAATTTTCACATGCGTCCTTTGAATAAATGAAAATTTTATGCACAACTTGATACTTTGCCAGATATAATTTAATACTGTTTTCAACAAAATACTTATGATTTAAAGACATGAAATAAGCAGTATATAAATAGTGATTACGTATATACATACTGAAAAATAAATATCTACTACATTTAATTTTAGATATTCACATCAATTGTCGCATATTTTTGCATGCCGTAATAACTCTGAAATCGATGGATTCTTCCTGGAATATGACCAGTTGTTGCACAGACAGGAGGAATTGAAGCGACCCCTGTCAAATTCTGCTGATGGGATTCGAACCGGCAACCTTCGAATGAAGTGTCCGCCGCTCTACATCTACACATGGGCGTCTCCCTACATAGTGTTTATCATTTACTTCACAGTTTTCTAAATGCATAGTTTTGTTCGATTTTCCATGCGATAACAATGACCTCTTTCAATCATAGTGCATAAAACAAATTAGCATATTGAATGAAAATGCCATCTGCAGTCTATCGTCATGTTTAACAATAGCGATTTTGATTGTCCGGGTGTTCGAAAAGGCAGGTAAGAAAGAAATGTTTTCTTCAATTTAATTTGGCCTTTTAAATTATCTTTCATATTTCATAATCATCACAGGTTGGAACATTCTCGTCATCCAGAGCATTCATTATGCAATTTAATTTTGTCTGTAAGGTTGGCAAACCACTGATATATGAGGATGAGATAGCAAATCAGTTTTCCGCACAAGTTATATATGCTTTATTTCATACTTGTATTGCTTATGTGCGTGAAGTTAGCTGCCAGTTGCCAGTTGCCAATTCAATGCCAATTCAATTGGCAACTGGCAACTGGCAGCCAACTTCACACTCTTGTTGCCAATTCGTCTTCACTTACAAATATTAAGTAAAAACAAAATTGTTAAACCACGCGAATTGGCAACTGGCAACTGGCAGCCAGATGCCAATTCGATTTTTATGTAAAAATCTTAATACAAAATGAATTGGCAACTGGCAACTGGCACCCAACTTCATATTCCAGATGCCAATTCAACTTTCACTTGCAAATAGCCAATTCGTTCAACCTCACGAATTGGCAACTGGCAACTGGCAGCCAGATGCCAATTCGTCTTCTGTCAGTAATTGTGAATAAAACGCGAATTGGCAACTGGCAATTGGCACCCAGATGCCAATTCGATTTTTATGTAAAAATCTTAATAAAAGTTGAATTGGCAACCGGCAACTGGCAGCCAGATGCCAATTCGATTTTTATGTAAAAATCTTAATAAAAGTTGAATTGGCAACTGGCAACTGGCAACCAGATGCCAATTCGATTTTTATATAAAATCTTAATAAAAGTTGAATTGGCAACTGGCAACTGGCAACCAGATGCCAATTCGTTCAACCTCGCGAATTGGCAACGGGCAACTGGCAGCCAGATGCCAATTCGTTCAACCTCGCGAATTGGCAACTGGCAACTGGCAGCCAGATGCCAATTCGATTTGTATGTAAAAATCTTAATAAAAGTTGAATTGGCAACTGGCAACTGGCAGCCAGATGCCAATTCGATTTTTATATAAAATCTTAATAAAAGTTGAATTGGCAACTGGCAACTGGCAACCAGATGCCAATTCGTTCAACCTCACGAATTGGCAACTGGCAACTGGCAGCCAGATGCCAATTCGATTTGTATGTAAAAATTTTAATAAAAGTTGAATTGGCAACTGGCAACTGGCAACCAGATGCCAATTCGATTTTTATATAAAATCTTAATAAAAGTTGAATTGGCAACTGGCAACTGGCAACCAGATGCCAATTCGTTCAACCTCGCGAATTGGCAACTGGCAACTGGCAGCCAGATGCCAATTCGATTTGTATGTAAAAATCTTAATAAAAGTTGAATTGGCAACTGGCAACTGGCAGCCAGATGCCAATTCAATTTTTATATAAAATCTTAATAAAAGTTGAATTGGCAACTGCCAACTGGCAGCCAGATGCCAATTCGTTCAACCTCGCGAATTGGCAACTGGCAACTGGCAGCCAGATGCCAATTCGATTTTTATGTAAAAATCTTAATAAAAGTTGAATTGGCAACTGGCAACTGGCAGCCAGATGCCAATTCGATTTTTATATAAAATCTTAATAAAAATCGAATTGGCATCTGGTTGCCAGTTGCCAGTTGCCAATTCAACTTTTATTAAGATTTTATATAACAATCGAATTGGCATCTTGTTGCCAGTTGCCAATTCAACTTTTATTAAGATTTTTACATACAAATCGAATTGGCATCTGGCTGCCAGTTGCCAATTCGCGAGGTTGAACGAATTGGCATCTGGTTGCCAGTTACCAGTTGCCAATTCTACTTTTATTAAGATTTTATATAAAAATTGAATTGGCATCTGGCTGCCAGTTGCCAGTTGTCAATTCAACTTTTATTAAGATTTTTACATACAAATCGAATTGGCATCTGGCTGCCAGTTGCCAATTCGCGAGGTTGAACGAATTGGCATCTGGTTGCCAGTTGCCAGTTGCCAATTCAACTTTTATTAAGATTTTATATAAAAATTGAATTGGCATCTGGCTGCCAGTTGCCAGTTGCCAATTCAACTTTTATTAAGATTTTTACATACAAATCGAATTGGCATCTGGCTGCCAGTTGCCAATTCGCGAGGTTGAACGAATTGGCATCTGGTTGCCAGTTGCCAGTTGCCAATTCAACTTTTATTAAGATTTTATATAAAAATCGAATTGGCATCTGGCTGCCAGTTGCCAGTTGCCAATTCAACTTTTATTAAGATATTTACATAAAAATCGAATTGGCATCTGGCTGCCAGTTGCCGGTTGCCAATTCAACTTTTATTAAGATTTTTACATAAAAATCGAATTGGCATCTGGCTGCCAGTTGCCAATTCGCGAGGTTGAACGAATTGGCATCTGGTTGCCAGTTGCCAGTTGCCAATTCAACTTTTATTAAGATTTTATATAAAAATTGAATTGGCATCTGGCTGCCAGTTGCCAGTTGCCAATTCAACTTTTATTAAGATTTTTACATACAAATCGAATTGGCATCTGGCTGCCAGTTGCCAGTTGCCAATTCGTGAGGTTGAACGAATTGGCATCTGGTTGCCAGTTGCCAGTTGCCAATTCAACTTTTATTAAGATTTTATATAAAAATCGAATTGGCATCTGGCTGCCAGTTGCCAGTTGCCAATTCAACTTTTATTAAGATATTTACATAAAAATCGAATTGGCATCTGGCTGCCAGTTGCCAATTGCCAATTCAACTTTTATTAAGATTTTTACATAAAAATCGAATTGGCATCTGGCTGCCAGTTGCCAGTAGCCAATTCGCTTTTTATTCACAATTACTGACAGAAGACGAATTGGCATCTGGCTGCCAGTTGCCAGTTGCCAATTCGTGAGGTTGAACGAATTGGCTATTTGCAAGTGAAAGTTGAATTGGCATCTGGAATATGAAGTTGGGTGCCAGTTGCCAGTTGCCAATTCATTTTGTATTAAGATTTTTACATAAAAATCGAATTGGCATCTGGCTGCCAGTTGCCAGTTGCCAATTCGCGTGGTTTAACAATTTTGTTTTTAGTTAATATTTGCAAGTGAAGACGAATTGGCAACAAGAGTGTGAAGTTGGCTGCCAGTTGCCAGTTGCCAATTGAATTGGCATTGAATTGGCAACCGGCAACTGGCAACTGGCAGCTAACTTCACGCACATGTACTGCTTAGGTTATAAATGTGAAAAAACTGTATATACAAAAATAGAAATACCACCATATTACCGAGATATAAACATAAGGTAAAGACTGCTATCTGTTGATTATTTCAAGAAAACAATTAACATTACACAATTTCTAAACAGTAAGATGAATTTCCTATATGCGCGAAAAGCTTATCTCATGTTGGCACGTACAGTCGAAATTTAAACCATAGAATATAGGTATGGGTAGATATGTGGATAAGGATGAGACACTGACTTTACTCCGTATTGGCCTATGTGGCAGAAGACGAGAGTGCGATCCCCGGCATGGAAACATAGGAAGTGCCCTACTGCAATGCACCTAGCACAACATCAAGCTGTGAACGAGTTTATCACTCGGGCAAATTTACTAGGCCCAATGATTATAAACCTTTTTTCGTGTTCGACTCAGTTTGAGTATGAAATAGAGAAGAAAATTTGAAAGTCATTTCATATTCTTATAGAAAACATGTGAGACACATTTTTACCAAGAATGTATTAAATGTTTTAATATAATATTTTGAGCACGAAACTGAGTTAGCATTAACAGGTTTTATAATCATAGGGCCTGGGACCTACATAGTTTCGCAATTCATTTATTGTCCATATTCGTCTTCGGTTTTCGTCTTAGGAATATGCAAGTGGCAAATCTGGTGACATATTATTTATTAAATCGTTAAGTCTTTTACACAAATGATACAAGTAGAAGAGATGTGTGGTCAGGTGGTCGAGTGGTTATCGCTCTGGACTACCAATCCGGCGGTCCCCGGTTCCAATCCCGGTCGGGGCACTGGAAATTTCAGAAACACGGATTACCTTATATCTGCATCTGTCTCTCTTCAACCTGCGCCCGTCAGGAATCTTGGCAAGTTCACCGAGGGAGAAGTCCTAAGGTCGGCCGGGACTTACAAATAATAAAAGAGAAAAAAAAAATAGAATGGTTATGTGGCTCAGTTAGTATAAAGCGCACGAGATTTTTTTATTAAATACCCTAGCTAAAGTAAGTATCTATAGACTAGTGAGATGAAAAAACTGGCTAATTAACTAATTAAAACTTTTAATATTCAAAGCATATAGTTTTTATTTCATATTCGTGACGACATATAATTGCTATAAGCTTACGTCACATCTGCAGTTTATTACCCCCTCCTCTTCAGCGCCTTATAAAGAATTTCTTGGGTTTTTAATCCGTATAATTCAGTTGCACTTCATGTCAAAATGTCGAAAAATGATGTTTCATAGATTCGATACCGCGTCCTACTCCACTGCGGATTTATCGTCGGTTATTACCAATTTATAAGAGAATGGTATTGCACCTACACTTTCCGTCATCTCGCAAATACTAAAATTTATTTATTCGGAGTGACATATTCATGCAAAAATGTCAGGATCAGTTTACTTTGTCCGCATAATACGTGTACCACTAATGAAAAGTCGTTGGTTCTTCAACTCATTCGTGATTCGGTGTGTGGAGAACAACAAATAAAAAAATGAGCGAAAACAATGTTAAACCTGTAACCTATGTGTCTATTTGTCGTTTATATACACCGGACATGTAAAAGAACCAGGGTGTCTCCGAAACAGCTACAGTTTTATATATAATATATATAAATAAGTTAATTAATATGTTTCTTCTCTTAAGGGGCATTGCCTTGTTGAATTTCAGGTACCAAAGATAAAACTCTAAAACGCCATACGTTTCTACTGAATTTAAGTTTTTCTTCACTGTTTGCTAGGAATTTATTAAATGTGAATTGGAATTGTTGCCCGTGGTTTGGAGATTTTCAAGTTCCCCTCTGACAAAAGATAAAATAAGTAAAGTATCCGTATTTGTCCGTAACAATACGTACACTGTACGTGCTTAGCTATTGTTGATGCATTTCTGCATTTTAAGTATCCCTATCTGGTTGTACAATGGAACAATCGTAAATTTTCGAGCGACTGACGTAAACAGTTTCTGTGTCGAATTTTCAATTCACAGACGAAACAATTACATGATAAGATGACAGAAACGGCTGCGCATTTTGAGTACCGGAAGTTGCTCATACTACTTTTACCGGAGCGCAACTTGCACTCCACATGCGAGTTTAACGGGCGTGTTATATGATGCAAAAGTCGAACAAATTTCGCCCTTAAATCCTATAACTTTACAAGATGATATCGTTTTCGATGAAGATAATATCTTGAACTGTCCAATTTATACTGAATATGAAATGTATACATGCATCTCGCAGTTGAACTCTGGGAAATCATCTGGACCGGATGGTACAGGTTGAAACCAGAAATACTATTACGCCAGTTTTAACCAGGCCTTTTAATGCTATTTTCTAACATGGATCTTTTCCGTCACACTAGGCAAAGAGTATTATTTGTCCAATACACAAGTCAGATTATGTACATGAGCCTAACAATTACAGAGGGATTTCATTGATAAACACAAACATATTTTTAGTGTCTGGAATAAAATCTGAAAACACGTTGATTTTATGTCTGGTTATTCGGCTATTGATAACTGTTTTACATTGCATTCTATTATACATGTACAGAAATAAGTTAGCAGAATAGGTGGAATATGCTATGTTTTGTATATTGATTTCGCTAAAGCTGTATCAAAAACTTTTCCTAAGTCTGTAAGCTGTACAGTAACTTGAACTCTTGTGTACGTGCAAGACAATGCCTGACGAGTTGCTTCCCCTGCACTAGCTCACTAATATTTGTTTTGTTCACAAACGATCTCTCCGAACATTTTATTAATAATCATATTCCATATATATATTGCTTGCTATTTGCAGACGATGTTGCTAACTGTGCAGAAACTGTTAGGCAACTTTAGAGCCAAATCAATCTCACCAAAGAGTTATGTGACAATAAAGGCATGAAACTCCATTTCGTAACGGCGGCCCTTTACGTTGAAAGCTTGCCACCTTTTACAAATATATGGGCCTGAACGTTCATGGTCACCTAGCTTCACAGGTAGAAGTATATAGTCCAAATGATCTGACGTTGGCTCTTCCAAATAACAAGTAGACGTGATAATTGCTCTGTTTTAATCGAAAGAGTGCCAATGAAACCTTTTTAAAAAATTACCTTTAGCTGTTCCCGTATATCTTCAGCAGACGATACGTCTTCCAAGGAAAAGATCGAATACTCACCTGAATAAAAAAATCCATTCACCGCGCTATCACTCGTAACATTTGATTGGTCCAAAAAGTACGTCACAGCTACCCCAAAAATGATGCAAGCTTACTCTGAAGAGGTGAAATGTTAACGATTTGTAAATACTTCTAAACAAAAAACGCAAAATGCTGGTGATACTGCATGATACAGCTACACACAGCTGCTGGGAAAACTATATACAGAAAACAAACGCAGATGTTTTCCAGAACATGTAGGAGACAGTTTCAGACCGGGCGTGACTTGGGGTCCAGTCCGGGCTGTGTGGTAGATGGCTGTCCCCGCCGGTTGACAAAATCTAGAATTGCCAATGGTGCAGTATTTTTCGCCTACTTTATTGCACATAACTTGAACAATTGCAATATGTGACATAAAATCACATGTAACCTACAAACAGATAAAATTGTTTTGTTTCTAAGACAAAGGCTTTTAATACAAATGTTGCCTTTTAAGGTTTCTAGCTTTTATTCGTCTTTTTGCTTTCACGAATGGCCATAAACAAGCAAAAACTCAACAAGAGAATATGACTGAGAGTAGTGTGCTGTAATTTGCTGTCCATAAAAGACTACAGTGACCACTAAGATAAAGTGATATGAAATATCTGAAACAAAATTCGCTATATACTCTATAGGTCAGACGAATTTAGTTTTTACGGAGACAATATAAATTATAAAAAGAAAACACAGACTGAAATTAAAATTATTCTGTCCGAGGATCGAACCATGCTCTACTACAGTAGGAAGCCAACATCTATACCAATGTGCAAGCATTTCTTCGGTTGGAATGAAGTGATAACAAAGATATTTTATATGTTGTTTTTCTTATCAAATAATGCTTTAACCCCTAATATATACAATAAATGGAATGATCAATGTTCATAAACTTATCGTTTACGAAATCGAACAGTATATAAGTGTACAAGAGTTGATAAACAAGCTTTTGTCAGCCTGGTTAGCTCAATTGGTAGAGCAAGAGACTTGTAATCTCGAGGTAGCGGGTTGATTCCCGGGGCCGACCAACTATAATTACTAACAGTCTTTCGGATGAGACTTAAACCGAGGTTCCATGTATGGGTGCTATACACCTGGCATGTTAACGAACCAGGGGTGTCTCTGGAATTGGGACGCTTTCTGTATCTTGCACTATTCTCCGAAAACCTAAAATAACTAACCTCTTCTGGGAGCGATTAAACCCTAATATACAATACAATAAACAATCTATATAGCAACTTTAAAACAATGGCGTAACGCAATTTTGTCTATTTCCGCTGAAGTAAAGGAAGTGAATAGTCCATGTCGCGGTTATTGAATTATGATTTGCGTTTATGCGGCTGAAACAAAATAGTGTATTACATGTAGAACTATTTTTGTATAATATTATAGACTGATATTTGCAAAGTTAAGGCACGTGAAAGTCAGAGACTAAAACATGGAAATACCATGTATCAAAAAAGAAATCACTAAATCTTTGACACGATAATTTACTTAACTTACTAAGTTCTTTTTCGTACTCTTGCAAAACAATGAATGTTATCAGAAATTTTAATCTATTACAATAATGACTTCTTAAATTCCCTACTCAAATAGGCACATGCTGCGGTTTCAATTGGTAGACTATTATAACATTTACGATAGTTAAAGTCCCAGGAGCACTTTGGGTATACAATTACTTACAGCCCTTATATTATCAAGAAAGATGTCTTACCGGCGAAACTGATCGTTATTTGTATGGAAAAAAGTCCTCACATTGCTTTTTAAATCAGAATAACATATAGTGCTATGTATATAGCGCAGTATTTTTTCAATGAAATTGCAAACATCTGACAACGCTGAAGAAATGACAAGATACGAAAGAAACAAATATGTCAACACTGTTAAAGATTAAATAGAACACCGTTCTATCATCATTCTATCCTTAAATTCAGTTTTCTATGTACAGTAAAACCTGTACAGAAAAACCACTCTCGATCTTTGTTAACAGGTGGTCTTAGTTATCAGTTTGAATAGCGCTTGGTTCCATGATTGTCTTTACTTGCAGGGTGACCTTTATTTGGAAGTGGTCTTTAACATAGGTTACAATTTGTGAATATTTAACGTGCTCCTTGGACTTTAAATCAAAAGATATAACTAGTTTTCGGTTACATGTGTATTAAATTTACTATATATTGATCTACCAAAATCTTTTTTTATATTTATGCACCAGTATAAACTGGTTCTGCTGAAATTATTGTAGTTCTCAAAAGTTAGAAATATTGAACGGATTTTTCCTCTTTCAAAGGGAACAAGTGCCTTCCTTAGCAAAAATTGACTTCCAACAACTTAGTCCCCTAGCAACCAGAACCAGTGTCTTCCTTAGCAACAAGCGACTTTCCCTAGGAAAAAATTAC
The DNA here is from genome assembly GCA_022818135.1 of Saxidomus purpurata. NCBI lineage: Eukaryota > Metazoa > Mollusca > Bivalvia > Venerida > Veneridae > Saxidomus > Saxidomus purpurata. Next base: position 12,751,718 of record JAFMSR010000004.1, read on the forward strand.
TTCCTTAGCTACAACTTAATCCCTTAGCAATCAGTGAGTAGCTCCGCTAGCAACATCTTATTGCCAACAGTGACTTCCTTAGCAACCATTGACGTCCTTAGCAACTAGTTGACTTCTTTAGCAATCACTGACTTTGCCTTGTGACCAGTGATTTCCTTAGCAACCACTGATTGCTCCTTGCAGCAAGTGACTTTAAGCAACCTGTTACATCTTTAGCAACTAGTGACTTTCCCTAGCAACCAGTGACTTCCTTAGCAACTACTGACTCCCTTTAGTAACAAGTGACTTCCTTAGGTAAGTGCACTGGTACTCATGAGAGCGATATAGGGCTATCATAGCCCTCTTGTTTCATAAAAAAACTATTCTAGATAATATATCATATGCAAATGACAATGAAAGATGTAATGTATTCTAATGCATTGTGCAGATGCCACTTGCACATGCGCTATTCTAGCAATTGTCATAGTGACGAAAATAATATAGTTTAGCTACAAAGTCTTATATATCATATGATTTTTGTGTAAATAAAAACACTATCGAAGCAGCATGGTTGTTTCTTTGTGTTAAAATAACACATCTATAGTAGTGGTGGGTAAAAAATTATATTTTTGCAAAAGTTCATGGGTTGGGTATTTGAACAAATACACAGTCATCTTCTGCTGAACGCACGATCATACATTTTGCTACGATGCAACCAAACTGCATGCAGTGCAGGTATGTTTGTACGACAGCACATACCAACTTACCAAGTATATATTAGGGTGTTAGGCTTTCTGTGCAGTTTCCGGGTTAATTCCGTCATGTATTATGGTTGTAAAACATTGTATAGAATAGTAAAAAGATCATAGTAACACCAACGGGATGATCTCACAACGTCCTTTGTTCGCCCGTATGTCCATCCAGATGCATTAACCCAAATGTAATGGTTGTCTTACAGACAAACACAGACAATTTTGTTCTATTTAAAGCATGATGAAAGAGTTTTCAAAATCTTAATCGTTTTGTCCTAATTTCTGAAGATAAAAGCGTTGGTGAGAGACAATAGATAAGTTGCCATTTCCTAAACGCATTTCAGAACCGCTTTTAGTTCGGCAAATAAAGCTTTTCAGGATCTGCAGAAACAATAATCGAACGCATGCTCCAAAAATAGCTCCCGGGGCTGCTATCAGAATTTATACTGGAACATTTTTATTTGACTTTTATTCTAAAAACATGTTATTTTCAGAGAGTTTGAAGACTGTTTTTTTTTCAACAAAATATGCGATCGAGCAGCTTTAACGGTATTGTAACTTTTCTCGGCAATTATCGCAAAATATCAGCTATACTAGTTGAAGCTGAGAAAATGACTTGTTCGTTAAAGGGGCACTCCCTACATCTAGCAGATTATATTTTCGAAGAATATATAAATGTGCGTTCAATGAACGCAAAATAATAAATAAATACATTTTTAAAGAACAAAATATATCAAACAATGCCCCATTTTAGCACAAATAGTCAACATAGAGGCCTTCTATAATAAATCGCTATCCACCCATTTATTGTACCACAACAACTTTACATGATTACTAAATGGTTTCCGGTACCGCAACATATTTTTAATCGTTGATTTTACCAATACTGACTGGAATGTATAGCTTAAACTTTTAGGTTAAGTTATATTGCTTACAAATATTCCTTTATTTATGTTTTTGAAGTTATTTAGTTTGACGCCAGTTATAGGGAGTTTCCCTTTAAGGTTGTTTATAGTCCCGGCCGACCGTGAGAATTCTCCCTTGGTGAATTTCCCAAGACCTCAGTATGACTACTTTGCATAAATTGAAATTGTAGGGAGTTCCGTTTTACTTGACTGCAATACCCACTTAGTTTCGTCCAAATATTATAATTATTTAGCCAAATTGTGTAAAATGCCAGTAGCCAAATTACAGGTGTGCGAGCTTGCAGACCAGACACGCGTTGCCAGCGTACATTGGTGCTTGAACCACTTCGAATCCTTTATTTGGTGTTTTATAAATATTGACAAGTCTATCTAACCGGTACACGTTCGATCCCTTGCTATAAGTGGACTAGTACGAAAGACTTTACCGAGATTCTTAGTCGAAAAGGAACATAATTCCAAAAACATATTTGACAGAGTTACCTTCTCTTGCCTACATGTGTGTATGTGTATGTCTGTGTGTGTGTGTGTGTGGAAGGGGGGGGGGCAGGGGGGACCATGATGGTAAGCAAGTAATATAAGGTGGACTGGTAAAAAAATAGTCTGCGGGATAATGTACATGTAGTTTGTGTGTGTGATGTTTCATTAGTTTGGAGTTAATGCATTGAAAGACATACCACTCCGTGCTTTTTATTGAATCAAGCAAAGGCCAGGACACGTATGTGAAGTATTCACATCTCTGACCGGAACTTTTACACATGCATCGTGACATAGGTGTTTAATGTGGTCATTATTACATTGTAATATCCAAAATATTGCATACTTCAAACTTATTCATTTAACTTCAAATGTAGGCTTACATCCTTACACCTCCTATGAACGTCTCGTGACCATTTACTAAATACATGATTGATTATGACTGTTTGTTAACAGATTAGATAAGTGTTTCTCGGTTTGGTTAATTTCACAAAAGCATACGTATAGTAAATACATGTACATACTACTTAAAGACACTGAAAACTATATCAGAAAAGATAAATCAGCATCACAGTGACATTTAGTGATAAATTGGCTAGCAAAAAATACAAAATGTAACAAATACTTTTAAATATTCTGATCTACTATATAATACTAAAAAGGTCTTAGTAAACGAAACCGCAGTACACAACTTTACTTTCCTATAAATAGACGAACATAATTGCCTGGGAGTTCATGGATCATTCATTTGGCCACGTGGCAATCAGAAAAATCGTGTTTGCTGGACGGGATATGTATAATTCCCACGTGTTGGATTTAATTTTGTTGTAAGGTATTAAAAGTGATTGCAACTGTATATTAGAAATTAATGGGAATTAAATGCATAATAATGGATTTAGATATCAGATGCGACTTCAACAGGCAATGTATGGTTAGTAGCTATATAGCGTTTAATGAACAAACTTGATAGGTGTGTAGCTTGTAGCGGCAGATGGGATGGGGGTGAGGGGTGGAGGTTAAACTGAAAACAGATCATAGGTCTACATTATTTATCTGGCTAGTTATTGAAGGAATTCATAAATTGTTTCGCAAATATTGAAACATTTTTCAGTATTTTGGGCGATTTAGAATACATGAGCTCTTTATATTTCATCGTGCCTGGTATTTCTGTGGAATTAATCTTTTCCAGCTTAGACAAAAAAAAGCCATGCCATTTCCATTGCAGACTACATTCACTTTGATTGTAATGACGTAACGTCAAAAGTTGCGACCCGCGTAAAATTTGTGCAAATCATCAGCTTATTATATGAATAAGTACGTAATGAATACACGTATTTTCGTATGATACATACTAAAATGTAGTACTTTGAATTCGCTATGAAATGATATTAAAACTTAAATGCTAAATAAGCCATTTCGAAACAACAATAAGGGTTGAAACGCTATGAACGTGCTGAAAGTGGGTATGTAACCTGTAACAAAAACGATTGACGGTACAAGCTGGAGTGTCTATAAAATAAATATTTTGTGTCCAAACAGCATGAAAACTCGGCATAAATGTCATTTGAAATGCATATATTATTCCTCTTAATTTGACAGTTAAAGATGACACAATAAAAAAGACATAAGCGTTGACAGGAACAGGAACATTTGTAATTTTTTCGGGGGAGTTTGTGTTCAAATTCAGTTGCAATAAAAGCTACTGCATAATTATAATTCTTATATCTTTTCATTTACGAGGTTCGCCTTAGCTAGAGCACCAGCAGCTGTAGTTTAGAGCAGATAATCCGTTATTTTACTGACCAAAATATCGCTTAAACGAGTTCTTAAAAGTGTCAAGTTTCTGAAATGTCCTACCATTAATGTACCCGTGTTCTGAATTGTATTCGATTTCTTCAAACAAGGGTAAAATTTTATATGTTAAGCAGTACGAATGTATTTCGCATTAATTTAGCTTCAAAATAAAAACGTTTTCTTAAAAATGCGCATACAATCATGCCCAGTGTTTACCCATGAACGAGTTGAAAAAAATGACGTCAAAATTACGTTTCATTGACAGAGAAATTATTTCGTCTAGATCATTTGTTTTGTTCCACTGTAAAAATGATAAAGAAAGCCATTTAATTAGTTTCTCTATGCAAAGGGAAAATCTAATTATAGTATAATAAAAAAACGTTTGTTCATAAGACTTCGATGAATTTAGAACAATAAAATGACGGTCATCTCGAGAATGTATTGATAATGATTTGCCGTCAACTTCCATTCTGGAAAAATATTTTAATATGTGCATCAATCACTCGGTAATTATAATTCGGAAGGTACTGTGTTCGAATCCCTGCCTGTCGGAACACCTGTGCATTGTGTGTAAATAACACTGATGCCCCACCTAATAGCGACGAAAAACGCACTGCCTCACTTTCACGATATTGCTTATACATTGTATCACGAACGAATGTTCGAGGGCGATTCAATGAGCTTTCGTCTTAATCGAACTAAACTTACGCTGACTCATGCCATAAACATAATTATGTTTCCACTTTTTAAAATACAACAGTAAAACGGTAACAGAAAACATATCTCCCAAAGAACGGTTACAATTTTAACGTCGTTTTAATGTTACAGTTTTGATTCGGAACATTTGACGTTACGTCACACTGTATAAGAAGGTCTCCACCTCACAGTTTCGATTGGCAACCATTTATTGCTTGTACGAAAGTGGTAAAGAAGAATCTGATGGTTGTATGGCAAACTCGAAACTTGAAGTATCTTTGAATGCATTCTAGTTTCTACAAATAGGGACAGTTATTTAATTGAAACATTTTCATGTTATATTTTCGATGCATAGATATGTAGAAATATAAAATGAGATACATATGTACTAAAAGAGTATCAAGATCGGTAGGAAGGTAACAGTAGCAATGAACAGTAGCATAATTATAAAACGTGGAGTTGGCAGTAGCAATAGCAGCTGCCGTAGCACATCATTAGCAGTAGCTGAAATTTAACAATAGCAGAAGTTCGGTAGTAACAGTAGCAATAGCTCAACAGTAGCAGTAGCTCAACAATAGCACTAGCTCAAGAAAAACAGAAGCTCAACAGAAGCAGAAGCTCAACAGAAGCAGAAGCTCAATAGAAGCAGTAGCTCAATAGAAGCAGAAGCTCAATATTATAGAAGCAGAATCTCAATAGAAGCAGTAGCTCAACAGAAGCATACGCTCAATAGAAGCAGTAACTCAATAGAAGCAGAAGCTCAACAGTAGCAGTAGTTCAACAGTAGCAGTAGCTCAATAGAAGCAGAAGCTCAATAGAAGCAGTAACTCAATAGAAGCAGTAGCTCAACAGAAGCAGTAGCTCAATAGAACAGAAGCTCAATAGAAGCAGAAGCTCAACAGTAGCAGTAGCTCAACAGAAGCAGACGCTCAACAGTAGCAGTAGCTCAATAGAAGCAGAAGCTCAATAGAAGCAGAAGCTCAACAGTAGCAGTAGCTCAATAGAAGCAGAAGCTCAACAGTAGCAGTAGCTCAACAGAAGCAGACGCTCAACAGTAGCAGTAGCTCAAAAGAAGCAGAAGCTCAATAGAAGCAGAAGCTCAACAGTAGCAGTAGCTCAATAGAAGCAGAAGCTCAACAGTAGCAGTAGCTCAACAGAAGCAGTAGTAGCTCAACAGTAGCAGTAGCTCAACAGTAGCAGTAGCTCAACAGTAGCAGTAGCTCAATAGAAGCAGAAGCTAAATAAAAGCAGTAGCTCAATAGAAGCAGAAGCTCAATAGAAGCACAAGGTCAATAGAAGCAGAAGCTCAACAGTAGCAGTAGCTCAATAGAAGCAGAAGCTCAACAGTAGCAGTAGCTCAATAGAAGCAGACGCTCAACAGTAGCAGTAGCTCAACAGAAGCAGACGCTCAACAGTAGCAGTAGCTCAATAGAAGCAGAAGCTCAATAGAAGCAGAAGCTCAACAGTAGCAGTAGCTCAATAGAAGCAGAAGCTCAACAGTAGTAGTAGCTCAACAGAAGCAGTAGTAGCTCAACAGTAGCAGTAGCTCAACAGAAGCAGTAGCTCAACAGTAGCAGTAGCTCAACAGTAGCAGTAGCTCAATAGAAGCAGAAGCTCAATAGAAGCAGAAGCTCAACAGTAGCAGTAGCTCAATAGAAGCAGAAGGTCAATAGAAGCAGAAGCTCAATAGCAGTAGCTCAATAGAAGCAGAAGCTCAACAGTAGCAGTAGCTCAATAGAAGCAGACGCTCAACAGTAGCAGTAGCTCAACAGAAGCAGACGCTCAACAGTAGCAGTAGCTCAATAGAAGCAGAAGCTCAACAGTAGCAGTAGCTCAATAGAAGCAGAAGCTCAACAGTAGCAGTAGCTCAATAAAAGCAGACGCTCAACAGTAGCAGTAGCTCAACAGAAGCAGACGCTCAACAGAAGCAGAAGCTCAATAGAAGCAGAAGCTCAACAGTAGCAGTAGCTCAATAGAAGCAGACGCTCAACAGTAGCAGTAGCTCAACAGTAGCAGTAGCTCAACAGAAGCAGACGCTCAACAGTAGCAGTAGCTCAACAGTAGCAGTAGCTCCACAGAAGCATACGCTCAACAGTAGCAGTAGCTCAATAGAAGCAGAAGCTCAACAGTAGCAGTAGCTCAACAGTAGCAGTAGCTTAATAGAAGCAGAAGCTCATTAGAAGCAGAAGCTCAACAGCAGCAGTAGCTCAACAGTAGCAGTTGCGCAGCAATAGACGTAGCTCAGCAGTAGCAGTAGCTCAGCATTAACTGTAACAGTATTTTTACAGTAGTAGTAGCTCAGCAGTAGCAGTAGCTCAGCATTAACTGTAACAGTATTTTTACAGTAGTAGTAGCTCAGTAGTAGTAGTAGCTTAGCATTAGCAGTAACTAAACAGTAGCAGTTGCGCAACAGTAGCAGTAGCTCAACAGTTTCAGTAGCTCAGCAGTAGCAGTTGCTGTCGCTTAGCAGAATTAGTAGCACAACATTAGCAGTAGCAGTAATTTAACAATAGCAGTACCTCAAAAGTAGCAGTAGCAAAACATAAGCAGTAGCTCAACACTAACAGTAGCACAGCAGTAGCAGAGCAGTAGCAGTAGCTTAACTGTAGCAGAAGCCTAACAATAGAAGTAGCTTAACAGTCGTAGTACCTCAGCTGTAGCAGTAGCAAAGCAGTTTCAGTAGCACAACAGTAGCTGTATCTTAGCAGAAGCAGTAGTTCAACAGTAGCAATATCACAACAGTAGGTGTGGCTTAGCAGTAGCTCAGCAGTAACAATATCATTACATTAGCAGCAGCTTAATAGTAGCAGTAGCAGTAGCTTAACAGTAGCACAGCAGTAGTTGTAGCTTAGTAGAAGCAGCAGGTAAACTGTAGCAGTAGCTTAGCAGCAGCAGTAGCTCGATAGTCGCAGTAGCTCAGCAGTAGCTGTCGCTTAGCAGAAGCAGTAGCTTAACAGTAGCAGTAGCCTAACAGTAGCAGTAGCTTAGCAGTAGCAGTAGTTTAGCAGTAGCAGTAGCTTAGCAGTCGCAGTAGCTTAACAGTCGCAGTAGCTTAGCAGTCGCAGTAGCGTAACAGTCGCAGTAGCTTAACAGTAGCAGTAGCTTAACATTCGCAGTAACTTAGCAGTAGCAGTAGCTTAGCAGTAGCAGTTGCTTAACAGTCGTAGTAGCTTAACAGTAGCAGTGGCTTAACAGTAGCAGTAGCTTAACAGTCGCAGTCGCTTAGCAGTCGCAGTAACTTAGCAATCGAAGTAGCTTAGCAGTAGCTTAACAGTCGCAGTAGCTTAGTAGTAGCAGTAGCTTAACAGTCGCAGTAGTTTAGCAGTAGCAGTAGCTAAACAGTCGCAGTAGCTTAGCAGTAGCAGTAGCTCAGCAGTAGCAGTAGCTTAGCAGTAGCAGTAGCACAGTAGTAGCACAGCAGTCGCGGTGGCACAGATGTAGCTGTAGCTTAGCAGTAGCAGTAGCTTAACAGTAGCAGTAGCTCAGCAGTAGACATATTTAAATACATTTATGTAAGTAGATATTCATTTTCATTGTTTAAATTAAAAAAATCATCCGTTTAATTTCATAAAACAAGAGAGGGTTTCATATTTGGTAGGTTTGCAATCCCTGTTTCCATGGCAAAACAATGATAAGTTATTTCAATCGGTTTACCGAGTTGTAATATAGACACATTAAGTTTATTCTATAACACTACAAATTCTTCGATTTTCCGTTTGCAAGGGCACATACATTTTAGACGTTATGAACCATGAGCGGGTCCGTGGCGTAATAACTGATCCTCAGCCGCAAACGACCCGAGGGCTATGTTGTGGTGTCTTCTCACCGGCTTCGCATCGCCGTGTACTTGACGTTCTATTATACAAATGACAGCATGATTTAAGCTTAAAATTCAAAGTATACATGTACATGTACCATTAAAAATTAGCGAAATTTTAAGAAGAGTGATATGGAACGCCTTTACTGTCTTATTATGTTGTATTGTATTATACGCAGTTCATTTTTATGTATACGAGGTACAATACAATGTATTTCATTTGACATGGTACATTTTTCATGATATGCAGTGCCTTTTCCGTTATATATGGTGGTTATTTAATAACATGCAGTACAAAAAAATGTTTAGATATTTGTAGGTTTACTAGCAATATCATCATGGTCTGTGTTTTAAGCTCGCTATGTTATAACTTCGTCGGATTCTATCTCTGATTATCTCGATTCCAAGAGCCATAAGTTCCTCGTCACACAGTTTCGTAGATAACGTTAAAAACGGTCCCAAGACCAATCTCGTCTAGAACTGATCTCGTTTAGAACTGACAACATATTGCACCTCGGTAGCACAGTCACATGAAGTTTGGACCCCAAAAAACATTTTTGTAAACTTCCCGGACCGACTATCAAGCATAGTATATATTGTAATTGATAGTCGGTCTGGACGGTTTTACAAAAATGGATTTTGGATGTTCCAAACTTCATGTGACTGTAGTAGACGCTGTTAGAGTTAACATCTACATGTATCTGTCTTACTCGGTAGTTTCCGGGTATTTAAAAATTACGGAGAATGCCGAAAAGTATCATCATCATCATAAATGTACCGCTTATAATTAAGAAATATATTTTACTTTTGAGTGATATGCTGGTAAGTATATCAATGTGTGGAGTTTTGATGCGTAGTAATCTAATCAAGAATGCACTTGCTGATCAAGCTGAAAAAAGCAAGGCATGCTCTTAACATAAGGATTTTTAATCTCGACTTGCCAGTAGATTTACAACAAAAGTTATTTTATCAAACTGTATTTCCCAATTCTGACTTACAAGTTACAACTACGAAATATGGGGTTCAAGATTATTTTTTTTCAACTTTGTCATATATGTATGCTATTCATTTTATTCAAAATTAGAAGTGAAGAAATCCGGAAGGGAATGGTTATTGTCCAACAAACGAAGTTATATGGTAGGTCACGTGATACAAACATTCTATTCCGAATACATAAATTGAATTTTTTTGAAAGCTTAACAAAGTATATATTTTAAATTGATAGATTTAAACTTTGTTTTTGCACAAACTTCAAAGCATATGGCTCGAAATTAATATTGTATAAGAGAAACTCTCATGCATTCAAGAATGCTCCCACGTAACTTCGTTTAAAATATGGTACCATTGCTTTTTAGCTCGACTATTCGAAGAATAAGGAGAGCTATCCTAGTCACCCGAGCGTCGGCGTCGGCGTCGGCGTAACCACTTATGTTAAAGTTTGCGTACCACCTCAAATATTTTCAAAGTCCATTGACATATGGCTTTGAAACTTTGCACACTTGTTCACCATCATGCCCTAAACCTGTACACAGGAGGAGGTAACTCTATCAAGAATTTTGACAAAATTATGCCCCTTTTTCGACTTAGAATTTACGTTAAAGTTTGCGTACCACCTCAAATATTTTCAAAGTCCATTGACATCTGGCTTTGAAACTTTGCACGCTTGTTCACTATCATGCCCCAACCTGTACACAGGAGGAGGTCACTCTATCAAGCATTTTGACAAAATTATGCCCCTTTTTCGACTTAGAATTTACGTTAAAGTTTGCGTACCACCTCAAATATTTTCAAAGTCCATTGACATCTGGCTTTGACACTTCGCACGCTTGTTCACCATCATGCCCCCAACCTGTACACAGGAGGAGGTTACTGTATCAAGCATTTTGACAGAATTATGCCCCTTTTTAACAATATCCTCCGGGATGGATATTATTTTATACATGTATTGTCATTCACTGAGAATAGTCGAGCGCGCTGTCTACTGACAGCTCTTGTTTCTTTTGTCCTTTGTGTCTAACGTATGAGACTTGAAAATCAGCTATTACAAAAAAGTGTACCTAATTTTGGATAAACGATACTTCAAAGCTTTTTTCCAACTCATGTCATTAAAAAGGGGAAATATTTTGACAGTTTGAGACATGTGCAAGAATTTCTTGACAACAGACTGATAATTTTGGATTATAAAATTATTTGTTTTGACTAGCAAATGTGATGAATCAGGTCAAGTCAAGTCAAGTCAAATATCTTTATTACACTCATTTCATGTTACATTGTAAACATGAATAGATGCGGTTACATACACAATACAATAATATGAGGCTCATATTGATCCAAACAATCTGCATATGGATATTACACTGTGCTCATACTGCAGTTCTTGACGACGCCTTCATGTCGTAGATGTCCCGTTAAAGTTAATAACTCATAAATCAATCATTCGTGTAGGTGAAAGACACAATTCGTAACGCTTTGTCTAGATGCTTCGTAACTTTGTTTTGTTTCTAATTAATTCTATCAAATAAACCAAAAAGACTCCTCTTGGTTTGTCTAAGTTGGCATTGTCTCCAGCGAGTTCGTAAGCCCACGAACAACGTGAAGGTGGGAGTAAGTCTCGTGAGCTTTATTTACTTATAATCAATATCGTTTTAAAAATAGGGACAAGGAGGTCAAGGTCAAACTCCGCTGCCGGTATACGAACCTATAACCTCCAAGTACATATATTTCGCTCAGTAGAAAGGAACTAGATATAATGACGATCGCAGTCAAATTTAGTTGACATCCAATGACTTCTTTCCATTTATTTACACATTGTTTGGAGGTCGCTGCCACAATTTCGCCGCCGATATTCAAACCCACAACCTCCAGTCATTGAGTGTGCATATGTTTTTGGGGACGATTATGAATATAACTATGGTGGCGATCTCAGTTCAATACCGCTGCCGGTATTCAAACATGCGACCTCCAACCACAGATTACATATACATAGTATTTTAATATGTTTCGTAGTTTGTTACTCGGGCCTTTCACTCGGCCCCCAATGACTTCTAGTTATCAAAGCTGTGCCGTATTCTAGCAGTCGCAGTCAAGCTCCGCTGCCGGCATTTGAACCCTCGACCTTCAAATTTAGTGTTTTTATGTAGAAATGTGTGACTACTTTTATTCCGTCCTTGCCCCTCACCCGCTTATTATTATGTGCTCTGGTTGTTTCTACGATTCTGACCTGGTTTACTGGCAGTTGTTGTTTGTCCATCAGATGATGTTACAAACTAATGATACAAACTGAACCTTTATTTTTTTACTAAATGTAACGAACTTATCTAAGAGTTCCTGTAACATGCCTAAATCCGAATATCTCCGTAGTCTAGCCAAAGATTGCTTGTAACCAAACAAGCCGTCTGTGTTGCAACATACTAAACAAAACATACCCACATGCAAAACTTTCGGTTAAAATTTGAAATTGTTTTTTTGGTTAAAATTTGTCATCTGAAATGAAACCATCTTTCTCATTTCTCGCATGCAATGCACTATCGTATGCAGTTTTCACCACGCACACCACACGGATAAGCCATATTTAATATAATTGTTGTCACAACAGATACTAAATAACACTTCAAATTTTCTTTTCAATTTTGACTTTTCTTTCGGACGAGCTAAGGTAAAGTAATCTTTGGCAATCGCAGAATGTAAATATGAAGCTGTTTCCAATTCTACAGAAGCGCCTTAGAGATCAATTTATTCAACGATGGCACCTCAATTTTTGAGTCCCCAAAACTTGAATATTATGTACAGAACAAAACAGATATGAGCTCATCGAATTTGCCAGAGCTGCGATTACAATCTTATCGAAAATGAATATCATTTTATCATGTGTTCCGCATACATAGAGAATTACGATCAAATTTCCTTCCGAAAGTAAATTGGTGTCACAAAACAACTGTATAATGATACATCTAGGGTAAATTTCTCACAGAGGCATTCAAACTAAGAATTAAGTAAAAAAAAAGAAGAAATATTCGTCGGTAATCTGGCAATGCTTTATACAAAGAAATTGTGACAGATAATGTTTATAAATTAATTCATTTTTATGTCAACAGTTGATGTGTTTACATCTTAGAAAATTTCTGTATTTATATTCCAATATACAATGTATGTGTTGTTAAAATATACGCCGCATGTATTGTGTATTAAATGTATTATGTATTAAATGTGTTGTATTTATTTTGTTCGTTGCCAAAGTCATATATATGATACGTTAGAATAAAGCTATTGTTGTTGAACATAACAGAAGAGAACATCACTTTATTCAACTCTGGTTATATGTTACAGCAACACAAGAGTATACATGTCATAGAAAATTTAAACAAAATATATATCACATGACGTGGTGCATAATTGTTTGTTGTCACTAAAATGCACAAATGGTACTATCAGTATATATTACTGCTAATCTAATGCAGAATGGATTAGTTCGGAGGCGAGAGGGGGTAAATGCCCTAGAAGAAGTACTGGGTAAACTATGCGCACAAACTTTGAAACAGATTATAGGTATTGGTAGGTGCGTGGGAGGATAGAGGATTACACGTGATCGTCTGTGTAACTTATTAGTCTGTCGCGCGTGGTTGGACTTATAACAATTGTGTTAAGTACATGACTGGGTTAACAGTTGTTCATATATATACTTTTTAAATGAAATTGTGTCAGAAAAAGAAAGGATTTAATGATTATGACGGAGTATACTTGGATATATACAATAAAGGTAATATTTTAAAAGTATGAGGGGTTGCGATACTGTTAAGGGTTTCTGCGAGGGTTTAGCAGATAAAATCTGATTACAAGCCAGACATGATTGTACAGTCGTAGCAACTAGAATCATGAACAATATTATATTGCTAGTCTATGGCGATGTCATTAAACACTTCTTAAATAAAGAACTATACATAAAGCAGTTATAATTCGAACAACATTGTCGGTGTGAATATAACAATGCAACTACTTTTGAGATAAACTAAGACATCAATATCTTTAGGTAACTTAATTCAAAAGATGGCTAAGACAAACGCAAATGTGTGCCGGGCGTATCCCAGATCCTCAGCCTCAAACGGGCCGGGGGTTGTCCGACCCTCATCGTCGGAACCCACGGTTAATTCCTGCCGCTTCTCTCCGTCATATACCGTGGGAAAATAGACTGGCAAAACTTCGTAATACATGAATATTCATGACTATTTTTCATCAAATGAAATCGATGCTTACAAAAATAAGAGCACCTCCACAATGAAGAGTATCCTCAAATAATGACCGCCATGCAGAACGTTGAAAAAAATGATTGATTTGTTTTGTCCCGATTAAGGGACGATCATATAGAAATCTGCAATCCGAGACGAGTGATGCACAAAATCTGTTTAAAACTACATCGCTGACAAGCATGGAGGCTGCCATTTTTAATGTTTCCACTAGCGCGGTTTGAGAGCCGCGATTTCATTGGATAGTTTATCTTGAGAAAAATATCAAGAAACCAATCGAAAGGCTTGAATTTACCTCATTAATTATTCATGAGTACGAGATTTCTTCAGTCAGTTTGCCCAGGGTATTCAATTGGATACTGAATAGCCTGGGTTACCGAGGATGTCCGACCCTCTAACTCGGTCGACTCGGGTAGTCGGGAATAAAGCCGACGTTCACGCAATCTACATTTATCTAATAATTACAATGTATGGTTAAATAATGTATACTATCTAGAAAGCAAAATGTTAAATATTTAAAACAGAAAATCACTCTGGCATTACTGCGATCTGTGCATTGTAGTCACCAAGTAAATTTGTTAAACATGTCAGATATTTCATTTTCAAATTCGTAGTTATTATAAAAACGAGACTGTATAGGCGGAACATAAACTGTACCAAATATCAAATCATCTTTAAAGCTGCTCGCTCTCAGTTACCGTTGAAAAAAATATTTTTCAAAAAAATTGACATTCATATTCATTAATATAAAACTAAAGGCTAGGGAAAAAAATAAGCAAAAATCTAGGTAGGAATTTCGCAGAAATCGATTGAAAAGGTCGGTTACACGGCACCGCTACACTATATGTTTATATTGAAATTTCAAAAGCGTTTGCAACGCTTTTGAATTTGGTAGCGTATTTTTTGAAATTTAGAGATACACGCGACATAAATTTATACTGGAGCCTTTTTATATCACCGTATGTTCTTAAATACGTTATTTACATACAGTTTGAAGAACTTTATTTTTTTTACTAAAATCTGAGAGCGAGCAGCTTTAATGTTGTTGTTATGACTAACGGAATAAAGTGTTAATATTATATAAGGATAAAGTTTGAGTTAATGAGACACTCCCTATAACTGGTGTCGAACTAAATGACTTTAAAAGTATGGCTAATAGAATATTTACAAGTATTATTACTTAACCTAACAGTTTAAGCTATACATTCCAGTCATTATCTGTAAAAGCAGCGTTTTAAAATGTGTTGCAGTACCGTAAAACATTCAATTGTTGTACAATCAGAGTGGATATCGATTTATTACAAAAGGCCTTTATGTTAATTAGTTTTGCTAAAATGAAGCATTTTTCGATATATGTTGTTCTTCAAAATTGTATTTATTTATCATTTTACGTTCATTGTACACATTATTTATATCTGCTAGATATAGGGAGTGCCCCTTTAAAGTAACATTCATGCTCATTTACTCTAACCAGCAAATACCAACAATCTCTATAGAGTTACTTCCCTTATACTGATGAGTAAGGCTGTGGAAAGACACAATCTTGTCCGTATAAAGTCTAAGAGGTCATTACAATAACTTCACAGTTCATTTTATCAAGTGGAAGACAGTTTTATCGGTGGATAAATTGAGTTATTTTAAAAGTTGAACGAAGGAAAGTACGACTGGGCAATAATGCAAGCGACAAAAAACTCAGAAGACAGCGACAATAAATATTCTGTGGATGTAATATGCACACTACCCAACTAAACGCATTTTTATACGCCCGAAGGGAACGTATTATGTTATCGCCTCGGTTTCCGTCTGTCCGTCCGTCCGTCTGTCCGTTAGCAATTTCCCTTCCTCTCTGTAACTCTTGAACCCCTTAAAGGATTTCGAAGAAACCTGACACAAATGTTAACGTGCAGAAGCAATGTTCCGGATGGCTGGATTCAAGGTCAAGGTCATACTCAGGGGTCAAAGGTCATATGACTTGTTTTCCCTTCCGCTCTGTAACTCTTGAACCCCGTGAATGATTTTGAAGAAACCTGACACAAATGTTTACCACATTGAGACGATGTGCAGAAGCTATGTTCCGGATGGCTCGCTTCAAGGTCAAGGTCAAACTTAGTGGTTCAAAGGTCATATGACTTTTTTCCCTTCCGCTCTGTAACTCTTGAACCCCGTGAAGGATTTCGAAGAAACCTGACACAATTGTTTACCACATTGAGACGATGTGCAGAAGCCATGTTCCGGATGGCTCACTTCAAGGTCAAGGTCACACTTAGGGTTCAAGCGTCATATAACTGTGTGGATATTGCTCTGCATTTGCTCTTGATTACAGTGCTCTTGTTTTTATTTGGGAGATCCTATTTTGTTTGCTTAATTTTTTTATTGAATTACTTCCCTTTTATGTTACTATCAATAGCATATTTTGTAACTTTTTTATTGTTGGCAGTACGGAAAAACCGAGACCACTTTTCTGTGGTACAACATGAATGGTACCTCCAATTATTTTGGTGTTTTTTGACATTTTTGTACCTGGTTAGGATTTTCTGGTTGGGGACTTAGATTTTTTTATTTCACCAAAGTTGCTGAACATGTTTGTGGGCATGATGTCTCTGCCAAGTTTGATAACCAGCTAAATCAACCTGTTAGTCTAGGCACATTTGGATTTATAATGGCACTTTAATTATGCAAAAAGCCTAAATCAAACAGTTTTTATCCGATCTTCACAAAACTTTGTGAAAATATTTGAGCATAATATCTAGGCCAGTTTTGATGACCAGCAATACTGCTCAAGACACTTTTGAATAATGGCCCTTGAGTTATGGAAAAATGATGAAATAATTTATAAATCTTCTCAGCTCTATAGTTCAAATAGGTGAATTAGCCTTGTCCGTTCTATAGTTCTAATAGATTTTACAATTCCAATGAACTGCCAGATACCGAGTTATGCCTCCTTGATGGGCGTATTTTGTGACAGTTTGACACTCTTGTTTATCATTAGGATAGCTTACAATCGTGTTTAGAAAATTATTTATTCCTACAATTAGTAATGTATGTAAAAATATTAAAATAGTATTGTCTGAAAAAGCAAAGCGTCAAGAACAGACGCGTTAGAAAGCGTCACGCAACAAAAGTGACAGGAGAACTTGGACAAGCCAGGGTTTTCAAATAACGTAAGTGTTCTTTGATGCAGAAACATCACGAACCAGTTCAACTCTAATCGCGAACCAGTTCAACTCTACTGAACCATGGTTGGCTTGACTTAAAAAAATTAGAAATAACCTACAATTAAAATGTAATTAAACAATTTCGAACCGTGCAGAACTTATAATAAATATGTTTAAAAGCCTGTTTTCGTCTCTAGATACATGGTGGTTTTTTAATAGAGTTCAACAATGCCAAACGTTGTGCAACTTACGGAGATGTTTTGATTTGTTCCCCTGTGTATTTGTTCCCTTGTGTACTTGAATTTGATAATACATTGATATCAATACAGAGAACCACTAATTTTAAAACAGTTATCCTGACAAATATG
Source organism: Saxidomus purpurata (assembly GCA_022818135.1). Lineage (NCBI taxonomy): Eukaryota > Metazoa > Mollusca > Bivalvia > Venerida > Veneridae > Saxidomus > Saxidomus purpurata. Next base: position 12,768,919 of record JAFMSR010000004.1, read on the forward strand.
TGTTATACAAATAAAGGAAATAAATCATGTAATAAAAGCGCACATAATGTACCGGCCCGCGCTGTGGTCCGTGTCTCATCCTTAGTCCTGCTTCTGATCCCTGCTCTGATCGACTTGATGTGTATTCATATCCGATGGTAGCCGAATACCCTAGTTACCAGTTTCATAGTGCGGTGTAGCGTCTGTACCGTATCTGCACACCCTGGTCGAACCAGCTTTGTTTCTAATGTTATAAAAGGTAAATCACTGGATCTTTCAGCATGCACAGGCGGTATACATTTAATGCGAGATATTTTAGAATTGATGCTGACTGCATGTAACCATTTGTATGACAGACTTTGACATTTACACCTTCCTAACCCTTGGCGCCGCGCTGATTCCCCTATGCAGGGGAGCGCTGGACCCTAGTCTGATCCTTTCATGGGACATACTAATATTGGATATTGTCGGACTTTATATTACTCTTTTAGCGAACGCCGGACATTCCTATGCCAACCACGGCGAATGCATGGTTTGTTTTTTAAAGTATAGTTAAGTTCATAATGTATCAGCGCACTAGCCAGAGCCAGGTGAGTTACTACAATTTTTCGTTAGAGCGAGATTCCCTTAATCAGGTAAATAACCTGGATCAGCAAGTACACTTCTGCATCCTCTTCGCCATCCGGGACCTCAAAGTATTTGGATGTAGCGACCCTGGTTGCCGGCCGTGCCCGCATCACAGTGTTTCAAGCATTGCCGACATCCGAACCCGGCCCATATTTATACCCTGTGCTTACATAAGTCAATATCGCCCTCCTTTAGCCAGAAATCGAGAGTCTGAAAAGAGGTTCCGAAGTTTGCTAGACTGAGCCACAACAGTACGAACCCGAGCCTCCGCCTGGCGAAGAGTAACATCGGCGGAGTTGATCCTAGTGCCAGCTTTCTAGCAAAGCATTCCTGTACCGACTGATTTAGGTTACCCATGCCTTCGGTTTTTTGTTTTTACGCAAAGTGTCTGAGGCATTCCGATTGTATGTTTTAGTTATTAAAATCTGTCTTCGAACCTTATGTTTCGGATGTATTTGAAGACCTCTAACCTTACCGTGTGTGGTAAGCTATTTTTTTCTATATAAAGCAGGGCTTTTTGTAAAGCTATTAGCTCACATGTGAACGCTTTTTCAAGTTATATTTCTTCATTTTCTGAAAATAAAACTACCATTCCTGCGCCCGCGATTTTTGTTTGTCCGGATTTTTGCTGCCGTCCATGTATATCTGCATACAGCCTGTGAAGTTCGAATCAATGAACCTATTCGCTATTGCAATGTTTCTATTATTGTCGTCTGCTTCATTAATATTTCAACCAGATCCAAAGTAATGTCTAACGGATCTACATGAATGACTAAATCGTATGATGGGGTTGTATATTTAAAGTTTCTATTTCAAATGCTGCTAATAACTGTTGGACCTTCTGTACATACGGTAATCTGAATGTTTTATACTGCTTGAGTCGTTTGTTCAGGTATACGTATGGGTCTTCATCGATTAGTTCATTCACCGGAAGTGAATATGTCCTTGTTTTGTCTTAGTATTATTCTTTTGGGTGTGGAAAGTAACCAACCTATAGTGATAGTTTGGTGTGATTTAAATATAACTGCTCAGAAAGTTTACAAGTTTTCTTCTGTTCTATTGTTTACTTTTAGTTTGCCATAAGAATTACAGAACAGAACAGAACAGAACATCTAGTTTATTTTGACTTGAGCACATTACTCATCGTCATAATATACATGTTACATACATGTAAAAAGCAATGCATGCGTTAAGAAGTAATAAACATATCAGACAATGTAAACTATCAAAAAGAATGATACTGTCAAGCATCCTTTAAATAGTTTCTTGAATAAACAAGTCGTATTTTGTAAAAGTTTGAGAGTGTCAGTAACACAGTAGTTACCTACTTATCATAGAACAGAATTGTATTTACAGTATATTCTTGCCTATTAAATATTATAAAGTCCGATGCGTTTCTTGCCTTTAAAATCCAGTGTTAGTGGTTGCAGAATATAAACTAATGTTATTGATCTATTGGACTGACAGTGTATAATCAAACAAAATCCTACAAACTATGAGATCTAATTTGCGTGAATGAGATAGCAACACAATTATACAGTTCATAAAAGGTCACAATACAAAACACAATATGATACCCTTATTACATTGACTTTTATACTAATACATACTGGTATAGACGTTTTACTCCATATTGTTATCACGCCTTTCAAACGCTCTAATACAAAATATTGCCAACTTTCGCAATACTTATTTTCTATCTGAATTTAACAATTGTATGAATTTATAAACACTAGGGTTAATTGTAAAGTACCTTGAAATATATATACTTCTAAAATCACTATACATAGTGCATATAAGTATAAAATGAAATTCATCTTCGATATCATTGGTCGTACATAATGTACATTTTCTTTGACTTCTTTCAATACCCGATTCAATTTGTAATTTGTGAGAACTAAGAATTATTTTAGCTAAAACATTTCTGTGATTTACATTATCTAATAAGCTGAGATACATTGATTTTTCAAAACATACTTTCATTTCTTTATACAACTGTAGAGATGGACAAAGCCACATATCTGCACGCCACTGTGTTATATATATATCACGAAGACGTGCTCTAAACAGAGGAATGAAATGTTTTACACTAACCGATTCTGGGAATATCCAGACGTCAGGAAACCCTGCATGTTGCAACATATCACGAACTTTAGATGACCAATTAACAACAGATTGATTATTTATGATATCATTTCTTTGGCTGGCTACAGCAGATGATAAAATACAATTTTTACTTTTTTCTCCGTGTAATTTTATCCAATATTTTGCTATCCTTACATACCTTTCTATATAAAGTGGAAATCTACCTAGCTCTGAGTACAGTGATAAGGTATTTGTCGACATTTTAACATTTAATACCCATTTACAAAATTTCTTATGAACACGTTCAATATTTTCTGCCTTGCCAAAGCCCCATACTTCACAGCTATAGTTTAAAATTGATAACACATATGCATCGAAGAGATTAAACATTATTTCTATGGAAACATCTAACTCTTTTGTAATGTTAAGCAAAGAATTCATAGCTCTTAAGCCTTTTCCACATAGGGTATTTGTGGCTGGTACAAATGATCCACCACTAGAAAATACAATACCTAGATAATTAAAACTTTGAACAATTTCTATGTCTTTTCCATCATATGACCATTTATACTCCTTCCTTAATATTCCTGCTTTTCTAAAAACAACTATTTTCTTTTCTAAAAACAACTATTTTGGTCTTGTCAACATTCACCGTTAGATTCCATTTTTATGCCCCCGAAGGGTGGCATATTAAAATCGCACCGTCTGTCCGTCTGACCGTCTGTCCGTCTGTCCGTCCGTCCGTCTGTCCGTCTGTCCGTCCGTCCGTGCGTCCCCACTTACAAATTCGTGTCCGGACTGTAACTTTGTCATGCATTGAAGGATTTTAAAATAACTTGGCACACATGTCTAGCACATCAAGACGACGTGTCGCGTGCAAGACCCACATCCCTACCTCAAAGGTGAAGGTCACACTTGGAGTATGAAGGTTATGGAATCCTCTATATATGCACACATTCGTGTCCGGACTGTAACTTTGTCATGCATTGAAGGATTTTAAAATAACTAGGTACACATGTCTAGCACATCAAGACGACGTGTCGCGTGCAAGACCCACGTCCCTAGCTCAAAGGTCAAGGTCATACTTAGAGTTTGAAGGTAATGGATTCCTCCATATAAGCATATATGCACACATTCGTGTCCGGACTGTAACTTTGTCATGCATTGAAGGATTTTAAAATAACTTGGCACAGATGTCTAGCACATCAAGACGACGTGTCGCGTGCAAGACCCACGTCCCTAGCTCAAAGGTCAAGGTCATACTTAGAGTTTGAAGGTAATGGATTCCTCTATATAAGCATATATGCACACATTCGTGTCCGGACTGTAACTTTGTCATGCCTTGAAGGATTTTAAAATAACTTGGCACAAATGTCTAGCACATCAAGACGACGTGTCGCGTGCAAGACCCACGTCCCTAGCTCAAAGGTCAAGGTCATACTTAGAGTTTGAAGGTAATGGATTCCTCTATATAAGCAAATATGCACACATTCGTGTCCGGACTGTAACTTTGTCATGCCTTGAAGGATTTTAAAATAATTTGGCACAAATGTCTAGCACATCAAGACGACGTGTCGCGTGCATGACCCACATCCCTACCACAAAGGTCAAGGTCACACTTAGAGTTTATAGGTAATGGAATCCTGTATATATGCATACATTTGTGTCCGGACTATAACTTTATTATGCTTTGAAGGATTTTTTTCGTTTCTTTGGCATGAATACCCACAATCACAATTGTTCACATATACACACATATACACACTGTACTTTCTACATCTTTAATGTATAAAATCCATAAAATTTATGTTTTCATCCTTCTTTGAAAAAATTTTGAACCACCATTTTCTCACGCATGCGCATGTTACAGAACAGAACAGAACATCACTTTATATAACTCTGGTTACATGTTTTTAAATGAAATTTTGTCATAAAAAGAAAGGATTTAACGGGTATGACGTAGTATACTTTGACATATACAATAAAGGTAAAGCCATTTTCTTTTCTGTGGCTTGAAATCTGGTTCGAAACCTAGATTGAACAAGCCGAGTTTCAATACAGGATTGAATCCAAGCTAATGCGGACTTCTTTTCTCTGTCTTGGTCAAACCACTGTCCGTTTCTTTTGTATTGAGTTCATAATTTTTTATTTATTCAGGACTACACAGACAAATGTATCACTTATCTTTTAAACCAACTCACTACATACATAAAAATGCATTAGTGTCAATGACATATAAAGATTGACAGACAGACGAACGGCTGAATAACTGGCCTTCTTTTTGATGGGTTGTGAACGTATTAGAGAGGGGTGCGTAAATGCGTGACTTAGGAAAAAGTACATATGGAAACAAATATAATATTTATGTGCGTTTATTTTTCGTATCAATGTTACCGTCATTGATAGGAAACAAATCCCTGAGTTACAGAGGTTTTATGTACCTTTCCCCTCTCTTTTCTTGTCTTCCTGCCTGCCTGCATCATTATACCTTCCTTATTCGCTCGTTCTCTCCATTTTCGTCCGTCCGCCACTCACTCACTCACTTACACGTTATAATTTTAACGCACTCAATAAATGCAATCATTATGTATTATGGGACATTTAACGCATCGGGTTTTTATTTGCCTAATTTTTAATAATTTTATAAACTTTATTAATTAATATATATTCCGTCAGTCACTGCGTTTTTTTTAAATGACTCACAGTACCGTTAATAGCATGTTTCACGTAATACCCGTACAATTTTCCCCAAACTAGGATTGAACTATCATTAGAATATAATCATAAAATTGCATTTATAATAATAATATAATCTTAAACGCTTTAGTTTGGTTTGAAATGAATTTAAACTCGCATATGCACAGTGTACAGCCTCCTGCGTTGACAGCAGTTTACGGCGTTGACTTCGGCTTCAATACAAAACGTGTGATTTTTCTAAGGGTATGTTTTTGTGATTTATTTTGCCCTTCGGTTGTCTTTGTGAGTAACGGCTAAAAGATATTGTTTCGCCATAGATCAAGGAAACAGTGCATTTTTTTCCAAACAGGTACCGCATGTGAGAAGAAAATCCTGTGTAAATATTAGTTTTGCCGAAAACGGAGTGTTTCCGCATTCGGCATAATAATGTGCTATCAACACGGCTGTTCATAATGTGTATAATAAGCTTCGTGAATGCTACGTCTACACACACTTTGTTAGTGCTATGTGTTTTGTCACATGTGATTGACTGTTGCAGTTTGATTTTTTTTTCACATTTGATCGACTGACTATCGTAGAAGAGATCCTTCTCATTTCCTACATTGTATATGAATGTACGTCGAGCATTTCCGGAAACACTGCATCTGCGTTACAATAAGGGACACTGAGCTAGATCTGAATCACACGAATGTATTTGTAGCTGAACAATTTGAAATATTCTAAAAACCAAAACCGATACAAGGGTCCTCGGTGTTTAGGTCTCATCCGAAAGACCATGAGTTATGTTAGTGGAGGGGCAGGGGATCGAACCTGCGATCATGAATTACAAGTCCAGCGCGATACCACTGGATCCGCACCTACATTGTGAACGTATGTATGTATATTAGGGCTTTATCGTTGGTACCGGTTTCCCATATGACCAACGCCCCCAGAAGAGGTTAGTTATTTTAGGTTTCGGAGGATAGAGCAAGATACAGAAAGCGTCCCAAGTCCAGAGACACATCTGGTTCTTATACATGCCAGGTGTAAAGCACCCATACATGGGACCTCAGTTTTAAGTCTCATCCGAAAGACTGTTAGTAGTTTTAGTTGGTCAGCCCCGGGAATCGAGCCCGCAACCCCGAGATTACAAGTCTCGTGCTCTATACCAATTGAGCTAACCGGCCTGACTACACACAGGAGGGGCGGGGATCGAACCTGCGTTCCTGGATAAGAAGGCCGTCGCGTTACCACTGGACTGCTGATCCGCTGCTACATTGTGTACATGTACATGAGTCAAGTGTAGTTATATATGTACCGCCTCCATGATCGAGTGGTTAAGATCGCTTACATGTAACCACAAAACCTCTCACTGATTGAGGGTCAAGGCTCCGAGCCCCGCTATATAACGACCATAACTCTATTTGAGAAAGATGGCAGTTTCTTACGGAGAATAAGTGTCAAATACTGGTCCTTCTCAGGAACGATGGTCAGGTAAATTGTCCGCCTTTTTTTGTCATTTTAACAAGCGGCCAGTTTACATATACATCTTTCCTGGGAAGAACCAGTCGTGATGTCAAGACGTTACATAGTTGCGTTGTGCGCAAATTATTTCTTTCAGTTGTCTGTTTGCATATAAAGTGCATTTTCAGGATGGGTCGGTCATTTCCGGTGTCGTGTGAGATTTTAAAGTCTATGATATGTTATCAAGTACAATTTTTTTAAATGTAGTTTATTATATACGGTACCCTATCAGACTATGAGCGGGTAGCCAAATTTTCTTTTTTTACTTAAGAAACTAAGGAAATATTGTAAATTGTCAAAATTTTGTACGTCTTTCCAAATACAAGTAGTTACAGCTTACACGACAGAATAAAATCAAACTATTTAGTACAAGAAAATTCTGCTAATGCTTTTAAAACAGTCTGTTATAGATCTGACAGATTCTCAAAGTTATATGAAGTATATTGCAACACATATACAAGCAGTTTCTGATCTTTGTGACCGTCGTTTTGTCGGCGCAGCCCTATTACGCTCACTTTTGACCGGAAGTTGGTAACCTTTCAACCCCCAATGAAATGACAAATAGAATATATAACATTTTTGGATTGAAAACAATACTTTGAAAGGCACAGTTTTATTGAATAATACCGCACGAAAAAGGTCAATAAAATACACTTGCGTTTTCAGTCGTTCATGATTAGTACGTAAATAGTTAATATCTATCAACATGATATGATGTTACCTCCAAACTACTGTTTATTATGAGATAATAGTAAATACTATTGATCGCAAATAACTTTTAATTACATAGACGTATTCTCACAAGAGAACGTGTATAATAGTACGGGTTTCTAGCCGCGAAATAAATTCACAAATATGTTCGATTTTTGCCAGCAGCTAACAGTACTATTTCAGAAACGGGATTCGAAACTTTGACCACCGGCTTAGACTTCCGGTGAAATATGCATGACGCTTCGCTCAGAACGACTGTTTATGCTTAGTTACAGCACAGGGGTAATGTCAATATACAGGAGCATTGTGCTGTGTATTTCTATACATAGTAATTAATGATAAATTTCAAATTCCATCCAAATAAATACAGGAAATAGAGAATTACGAACTTTGCTACACACTATCAAAAACGTTCAGTTCTTTTATTAAAGCCTATCCATTTTATTGTTCATGAACAATATTTTCCTATAAGTTATAACCAACAAGAATTAGTATGCGTCTTTAAGTCAGACTAGATTTCACTTTAATGGTCAAATATTGAAATGAGAGAAGTAAGAATTAAGAAGTAGTTGTCAAGAAAGAAATATGATGACCAATTGAAATGAGCTGGGTAACTAGAAAACTAGTACACGTCTACACTTTTCATCATTCGGAACATTTAGGAGAAACAAGTTGGTTTTATACTCTGGCCTTTATGACATTTTACTCTCTAGTCAATGCTAAAAAAAAACGAACTCTTATGCATCAAAATATCGTGCAGATAGTAAATTGCTTTAATCGTCGTACTGTAGGATTTATACGGTATTTTTCATTCCTTATAATAATAAATTATAAAGGCAAATATCAGAGTACCAAATCAATGAGGCTACATGTACATGCATTTTCACTTTGTACACATTTATGCATATATTATTTGTTCATACTTGCATTAATGAACATACCTATATCTGATATTGTGCTGCAAACAGTGTTCAATGTTCTTCTCATGTTTTGTTTATAGCAGCCAATTTAGTTACGACGACAAACATGTAGTGTTCATATGTCAAAATAAATCGAATTGAATTGTTGTTAGGACGTGGGTGTCCTTGGTTAAAATCTCAGCCGAAAAACGAGGAGTGTCCCTTGGACAAAGACACACGCCATACGCTCCTCAGTCCGCCCAGCTGTAAAAGCTTTCTTGTCAGCGAACAAAAAGTAAATTCGTATAAAACATATATCCTTTGAAAGGTTTACACTAAGTCTATTTGAAGTTTCACCTCTTTTTTATCGTCTGTCACTCAGCAAACATTTATGTAATAGATACAGAACGAGTTTTGCTGTAAAAGTGTCTTCTTACAACCGTAAGAGGACACTTTATATACAAGCGCAACCAATGTGTCCGAGGCAAAGCCGAGGAAATTGTTTGCGTTTGTGTGTAAAGTATACTTCTTACGGCTGTAAGAAGACACTTTTAGAGCAAAACGAGTACATGTATCTGACTTACACGACGTCAGTTTAGCAAACATTTTTCACAAAACATCTCTTGCTGGATGAGGGAGAATGAAACTTTTTTTTATTCGTATGCAACTGTGTTGAATCTATAGAGAATACTGCATCGGCCTAATCTCTTTTGTTTGTTTAAATATATTTTTCGCACGGGAAATCCGCCCATTAGAAATGTAGTGGCTGTTTCCCTGCATCATCGAAAATAAGGTGTATTTGAGGGGAAAACCGAAATCCTCCTTCATATTTAAAATAATAATAAATACTTTCAATATTCCTCAGGGAATAATAATTATAACTGTTTTTCTATTTAAAACAACTCTTTAATTCAAATTTTCGGCAATATTGCCTTTTTCAAGAAATTTGTCTACACTTTTTAAATTCACATGTTGATCATATTCATGACAAGCTTAGAAATGAAAAAAACAACAAAACGTCAGGAAATGACGTCACGTCCTAATGACGTCATATACACTAAGCGTCCAAATGACGTTTCCCGTACTTTCAGGTAAGAGTCCAATCACATGAAGAATACACTTAAAAACTAGAATTCAGTTGAAATTAACCGAAATCTATTTTAGTTGATACATAGTCCTGTCTTGAATGCACTTATAAATCATATTATTACACATTTATTTAAGCCATAAGTTGTCCTATTCTAACGCAATACCGATGTGACGTCGTTTCTGATTGGTGACGTCGTTTAAATTTGCGACTATTAAATAACGTATATATAGTCGCAAACTTCAAACGGCGTTTTAATTATCGCATTTAGACACATTGTGCGTTAGAAAAGGGATAACTATTTAGTGATTTTGATATTTTCGACCGTATATACGGTTTTAATGGTCGCAAACAGTTTTAACAGCTCCGGCTAACGCCGTCGCCGTTAAAAATATTTGCGACCATTAAAAACCGTATATACAGTCGCAAATATCAAAATTACAAAACAAATATTCCTATATTATTTAACTTAAATTGTAGATCCTCTCTGCAGCATTTCCCAGGTTTTCTTAGTATTTAATCTTCCGCAGTTGATAATTATGGTCTCAATTTTTGCATGAAAAATAAAAATATAGATTTTTTTAGATAAATAGATATACCATGTACAGTTAAACTTCGTTCGCTCGAACTTCATTCGCTCGAATACAACCGATCGCTCGAACTCGGCCGACGGTCCCGGCAAAATCTCTATATAAATCCTATTGTTCCACCTCCGAAACCTCGAACCCCGATCTCTCGATCTCTCGAACCTGTCTGGCGGTCCCTTCAGATCAATTTCATTGTCATTTACATCCTTTTGCTCGAACACTAAAAGGTGACAGTCTCAATTATCGGGCAAACAATTGTACTTTTGATCAGACATTAACAGACCGGCGTTGTTAAACGGCGCTGGTAAATGAGCAGTTAAAGGTAATCTAAATTTCTTTTACAATGTTGATACATATTATTAGTAGTTGGCATAAATTTAAGGTTTTTTTACACGAAAATGATAGAATTTTTAATGAGTGACGAATTTTTCAGCATGTTGCCGTTAAAAACATTAAGAAAAAAATTGCAAGTTATGTGTTAGAGATTTTATCAACTTTTATTCTAACTAAAATTGGAATTATAGTGAATAAAGTTTTTTGTTTTATAACTTTCCAATGATATAAAACGTTTTGAAATGTCTTTCGTTTAAGAACTATGGGTATACCGGAATCAGAAATCGGTTTTTAGACCCACTCGCTAAGAGCTCTTCAAAAAGGAGGTAGTCAAAACAAATGCAATAATTTAACTGGATTTCGTCGATTTTACCATTTTTTCATGCTGAGACAAATTGTCTGAGGTTCAAGCTTGGTGTATAATACGCACTAATTTCAGGAAACATGGGTTAAAAAGCGTATCATATTCAAGTTCTACATTATAACAACCTATGAATGGCGAACCTCGATGGCTCGAACTACCGATCCCTCGAACTAAAATCGGCGCTCCCTTCGAGTTCGAGCGAACGAAGTTTAACTGTATTTATATAATAATACAACAAGTGAAATTGTAAAAGAATTGTAGAAATGAAGATTAAAATATTAAGCTAAAAAGTTTTTTCTTATATATTTTAAAGGGAATACTAAAAGATTATTATGTCCATAATTATCAAACTTTACATATGGGTAAGACCTAGTTTTACAATATATCCTCCTTACCATGAGATTAAAAGACAATAATTCACCATGTTATGGAAGTACTCCCATCTTGTTACGGTGACAGCAGGTTTATACTAAGATTAAATACTAAGAAAACCTGGGAAATGCTGCAGAGAGGATCTACAATTTAAGTTAAATAATAGGACAACTTATGGCTTAAATAAATGTGTAATAATATGATTTATAAATGCATTCAAGACAGGACTATGTATCAACTAAAATAGATTTCGGTTTAATTTCAACTGAATTCTAGTTTTTAAGTGTATTCTTCATGTGATTGGACTCTTACCTGAAAGTACGGGAAACGTCATTTGGACGCTTAGTGTATATGACGTCATTAGGACGTGACGTCATTTCCTGACGTTTTGTTGTTTTTTTCATTTCTAAGCTTGTCATGAATATGATCAACATGTGAATTTAAAAAGTGTAGACAAATTTCTTGAAAAAGGCAATATTGCCGAAAATTTGAATTAAAGAGTTGTTTTAAATAGTAAAATAATAATATTTGGATAGCACGTATGCGCTTGCATGCCTAGAAGATTACAAGGCAGGCCACTCTTTAATGATGATGAAATATTTCTTAGTGTAATACCATCTATATACATGTACTTAAAAAAGACCACTCCAGTCTGAGAGAAAACAGGCCCATGGCAATCTCTTTAAATTCATACCCTTATTTTGATGCTAGGGAAACGTGCAACGCTTAGACGTTTGGTTTCATTGAATGTAGCTGGTCAGACTTTGCCGAACCAACTCAGTCCATTCATTTGTTTTCTCTTCCTTTAGTTGTAGGTTAGGTTACTAAAAAGAGGCGTATAAATGTTTTTATCGATGTGCAAATTCTTGACAACAATCGTAACCACAGATGCTTTGGGGTCTGGACCTCACCCCCTAAAGCCTGACCCGCGCCCCTGCTCACTGCAGTATCTTTAAATACATCCTACAACTGCGTGTAAGCTAACCAATTACAGATGCAATTCCTTATTCTACTTACCTACTGATCACATGTTTATGGTGACAATGTATATAAATACAATCTTGTATTTATATACGTTTCGTACAACATGGGACAAGAATAGAGTGGGTCGCGAGTCCATACCACAAACATCTGTGATCGTAACTACTGGCATTGGATAACTAAAATTACTGTCCCTAGGTAAACTACATACACAGCTGAAGGGAAACTATTAATTTATACTAATTTATTTATTCTCGATTGCGAAACAGGTTCTTACAACTTAGATTAATCGCTCATGAGAATCATTCCAGATTAAATCAATATCGAAGTCAGAGGGGGCAATGCGGAAATATCAGTGTCTTACTTAAGGACATAACCGCCGTGGCACTGGTGGGGATCGAACCCGGGACCCTCTGATCCTGAGGCAAACGCGCTTCCACTGCGACAATGGGCACTACACACACTGCAGATGTTTGTCAACGAATCAATGGACGGCCGGAGACGATTTAACTTTGTTCTTCTTTACTTAAGCACAATAATTTGGGTTTTCTTAACGCTTTTTTTAATTAGCTGTTTCTTAAGTTGTAGGTTTTGAAATCCATTGGACAATTCACATATCACAGATAGTGGCTGTGTTGTGTTTTATTTTTGCTATTGCTTGCACACATAAAGCCATCAACAAATGGTAAATCACACTGGCCTTCAACGAAAATTTGTTTTATAAACACGATTAAAATCAAATCACATAAAATATATGAAACTATACCGGTAATATGCTAGCTACTTTATCAGTGTTTAAAATACATTTCAGAAATATATACCATAACAAAAAGAAATGTTACGCCAGGCGTTCAAACCGCGATAGGTAGGAGTAAGAAACAAGCACATGTGCGACTGTCCCGGTATTGTAAGAAGCAAGCACAGATGCCACTGTCCCGGTATTGTAAAAACCAAGCACATGTGACACTGTCCCGGTATTGAAAGAAGCAAGCACATGTGCCACTGTGCCGGTGTTGTAAAAACCAAGCAAATGTGCCACTGGCCCGGTATAGTCAGAAGCAAGCACATGTGAAACTGTCCCGGAATTGTAAGAAGCAAGCACATGTGCCGCTGTCCCGGTATTGTAAAAACCTAGCACATGTGCCACTGTCCAGGTATTTTACAAACCAAGCACATGTGCGACTGTCCCGGTATAGTAAGAAGCAAGCACATGTGTCACTGTCCCGGAATGGTAAGAAGCAAGCACATGTGCCACTGTCCCGGTATTGTAAAAAAAACCAAGCACATGTGACACTGTCCCGGTATTGTAAGAAGCAAGCACATGTGCCACTGTCCCGGTATTGTAAAAACCAAGCACATATGCCACTGTCCGAGTATTGTAAAAAACAAGCACATGTGACACTGTCACGGTATAGTAAAAGCAAGCAAATGTGACACTGTCCCGGTTTAGTAAGAAGCAAGCACATGTGCCACTGTCCCGGTATTGTAAGAAGCAAGCACATGTGCTAATGTCCCGGTATTGTAAGAAGCAAGCATACGTTCAACTCTCCAGGTATTGTGAAAAACAAGCACATGTGACACTGTCCCGGTATTGTAAGAAGCAAGCACATGTGCCACTGTCCCGGTATTGTAAGAAGCAAGCACATGTGCTAATGTCCCGGTATTGTAAGAAGCAAGCATACGTTTAACTCTCCAGGTATTGTGAAAAACAAGCACATGTGACACTGTACCGGTATTGTAAGAAGCAAGCACATGTGCCACTGTCCCGGTATTGTAAGAAGCAAGCACATGTGCTAATGTCCCGGTATTGTAAGAAGCAAGCATACGTTCAACTCTCCAGGTATTGTGAAAAACAAGCACATGTGACACTGTCCCGGTATTGTAAGAAGCAAGCACATGTGCCACTGTCCCGGTATTGTAAGAAGCAAGCACATGTGCTAATGTCCCGGTATTGTAAGAAGCAAGCATGCGTTCAACTCTCCAGGAATTGTGAAAAACAAGCACATGTGACACTGTCCCGGTATTGTAAGAAGCAAGCACATGTGCCACTGTCCCGGTATTGTAAGTAGCAAACACATGTGACACTGTCCTGGTATTGTGAGAAGCAAGCACACGTGCCACTGTCCCGATATTGTTAGAAGCAAGCACACATGCCAGTGTACCAGTATTGTAAAAAAACAAGCACATGTGACACTGTTCCGGTATTGTTAGAAGCAAGCACATGTGCCACTGTCCCGGTATTGTAATTAGCAAACACACGTGCCACTGTCCCGGTATTTTAAAAACCAAGCACAAGTGACACTGTCCCGGTATTGTAAGAAGCAAGGACACGTGCCACTGTCCCGGTATTGTTAGAAGCAAGCACACTTGCCACTATCCCAGTATTGTAAGAAGCAAGCACATGTGACACTGTCCCAATATTGTAATAAGCAAGCACACATGCCACTATCCCAGTATTGTAAAAAGCAAGCACACGTGCCACTGTCCCGGTATCGTAAGAAGCAAGCACACATGCCAGTGTACCGGTATTGTAAGAAGCAAGCACACGTGCTACTGTCCCGGTATTGTAAGAAGCAAGCACATATGCTACTGTCCCGGTATTGTAAGAAGCAAGCACATATGTCACTGTCCCGGTATTTCTTCGCTTTTGAAGACCTGAAAAGTATATTACATAGACAACCCTTTGTATACAATAATGCCAGAATACCTAATATTGAAAATGATCTATGATTATAACCGCACTTTTTAAGAAATCATCAGTAATCCGCTGTTTTCATTTTGTTTTAGGAGAAGACAAAAAAAAAAGTTTTATATCCGAATCTATAATTTATAAGGAGAATCTTCTGGACTGTTCTGTATGAAATGAAAAATTCTTAAAATTGAGAAAGCATTCCATTATAATAAAAGTGATGACTTCAATGATGTTGTGATTTACGGTTTGTCTCTAAGTACATCTATGATAAGGATGTTTATAATAGCTAATTTCCTTCTGCAATAGCTAATGTAGCCCAGTTGAATCGCTCGTCTGGCATTAAATATGGTGTTCGCGTTTAATCATGCAATCTTTTCCTATAGCGTGTTACGGTATCAGGAAGTTTGTTGTTGTTCAGGGAAACAACTAGGTATCTTTTATGTCAGCATTGACTGAGTCTGGAGCAATGATATAAACGATAGTACATATTCGTCCCAGACTGAGTCGATTTCGTAAGTGAAAGTAATATGTAAAACACTGTATCAAAGTTTAGGTAAACACCCTATATATATTACTTCCACACTCTCAGTATCACTTGACCGAAATCCTGCCATGCGCATTGTGCGTTGTCCTGTGCATATCTGGAACGCGCCCATTCCTGAATTGAAGATATTTTATGTTGGGTTGAATGCGGCAAGTAAAGTGACATTTCTTCTTCAGTTCTACGGCGAATGATTTTCTTAATTGTGTTTCTTAATGTTACATAATACCACAACAGGTCCGTGTTGCTAGTAAACAAGAAAACCTGTACATATTACGTATCACAGCGGGCCTAGAAACAAAGCTTTCATGTAAATATTTTGAAATTGGAGATGCAAATTAACTTTACAGACTCTATAACAGAGATAGAATAAACTTATATTGAATTTCTAGGTTCGTGTAAAGCAAATACTTGACTATCTGGTTTGTGCACTTACAATTTACTGTTTCTCATTTTCAGTGTATCATTTATGATTTAAAAAGAAACAAAAACATATTCATGAAAAAGTTTTCAATAATCTTTACGCTCTTTTCGTTTTTTTCATTCAGCTTTAATTAAAACAAAGTTAAGACAGCAGTATTATAATATGTTCTACGCCATGTTCCATCAAAGTGATTCTTAGAATATACAATACGATTCCTACCTCTGTCCTCACAAAATCGTTTGTGGTCAAAATGTTTGTAAACAAACCAACGCACATTTTCACGACTACTGACAAATCTCGTTATTTAAAAGTGCATCCCGACCATAAAGCTAACTTTGGCTATCTGTCAGTTTATTAATGTAAACCAGTCTGATAACATGAAAATGTAAACCAGTCTGATAAAAAAGACTATGTCTCGAGCTTTCATTTCAGAAGTATGCGCAACTAGTTTGTAACACAGATCAACTGTTATCATTTTATTAATATACGGTGTCCATTCAATCAAAAAATACATTAATCATTGAAGGATAGACTCTATATTGACTTCTGCATAATACAGCAACAACGCTATTAATTTATTTCAACAACAAATGTCAGGGCTTTTTACATGTATCAGTCGAATACAGTGAAATGCATACATGTACTTTCACCTTTACAGACAACAGCTGCTATCAGTGCTTTTTCGGCGCAGTCGTATTAAGCTCGATTTTGACCGGAAGTAAGTAACCTTTAAACCGCCAATGAAATGACAATTAGAATGTATAACATTTTTTTTTATTGAAAAATTTACTGTGTAAGGCACCTTTTAATTGGAAAATACTGAATGAAAAAGGTCAATAATATGCTCCTACGTTTTAAGTCTTTCTAAAAACAAATGACATGCTTGACATAACTTTACAGATATTTGCAAAATTTTAAAATGATCATCCCCGGAAATGTTTAAAGACAACTGGCTTAAATGATAAAATTTGTGGATGACGGCGGAAAAAGAGCAAAATGTTCCTTGAATAATTTGTATTGAAGTGGCAGCGTCGACGAGTTCTGGTAATATATGCCCCTAATAACGGATGTGCCCGACTTCAAGGTAGCTCCCTAAGCATCTGTTGCATCATTCTCCAGCACGTATGACTCGGTCCTGGCACGCACAAATATTCGTGGGTCGGATCTCCAGTCCAAACAGCAAACAATAATATATTAGATATACATTCAACTCGTAAGAAATTGAAATTAACTTCTTTAGTCGCAAGTATTTCTTTGTATAGATTGAAAGTGTTTTCTCCGTGTTTGGTAGTATTTATTCAGAATTAGACGTCAACACAGGTTTGAATGCGCTTCAGATTCATTTCTCGAATATTCTTCCCAAATTTGAACCATGTTTCCAACTGCAGAGCGAATTTTCTTTTTTAATACGGGCGAAAGCTCGAAGTGCGCAAAGCACCCTTCGCGCGAAGCCCGATCATAGGTAAACGTATATACAAGTAGTTAATTGAATACTGAAAGAAATAAATTAAGTGATTTGGCCCTATACCCATGCGAGATTGGAAAGTGTAGACTCCTTGACGATACGATAACTTACTTATAACGCTGCACCGTCTTTAACTGAATTTAAAGCAACGGTGAAAAATGACATTCCTGACGTAAAACCAAACATGCAAAAACTCCAATGTTAAATTGACCGCCTCGACCTTACGATTCATGTTTCAAAATGTATAAAGAAAATGATTATTATTATTATTAGAAACGATGGCAAACGTATAGTAACACGTTTAATCAGTAGAGTGTTCGAGCGTATTAAAGCGTCTTTCTTTTAACTTTTTTTATCCAGATAAACATGATTGTAATTACGGTATTAATAATATACTGGATTTTTTTTTCTTACTTTCACGAATATGGTTTGTTCTTTAACTTTGTGGCGGAGCTTGCAGCGTTTCCTGGCGCATGCGCAGCGCTTTCTATTAAGAGCGAAGTTTTACTTAAAAAAGACGTTTAGCCTATTTGAAAATATGAGCGTTTTGATTGGTGGGCAAATCGGGTCAACCACTAAAACCATGTTGACATTATGCCATTCTTTCGTATTCTAGTTGTTTCATCGTGAAAAAGGCTTTCTTATTTTTGCAGTATCATTGAAAAAATGGTGCTATATTTTTAACATGTACACATCGATTAAAAAGCAAAGCTAGGACTGTTTCAGTACACATGAAGGTCATTTCCACTGGCTAAGTGGGGCATATTTCTAGTTTAATTTATTTAGCAGACTATTTAGTTTTACAGTAGATTGTTTTACGCTACAAAGCAGTTTGGTTTTAGATTGTAAGACTGGAATGAAATTGCATATGTATGCACAATTCATCTTTTGTTCACACTTACTTGCAATTTAAGTCCGTCACTTCACATTAATTTTAGGGTATCAAGAAAACGTGTCAGTTGCACAACTCATGTGTGTCTAATTTTTAAGATCAAGGTGACACTTTTGTCACAAAACATCATAGGAAATAAATCGCGTCCTTTCGGAATTCGCTTTTTCACATTCTGTAAACGAATTGATTTATATTTCCTGGTTTTTAACTCAAACGTTTGGGATAGGTTGGTAGTTTGTTTCTCAATGTTTAATGCCCCTTCCAACAGCAGTTCAGGTAATTTTACAGGCGAACAGTTTACTTTCGTTCCTTGGAAGAACCAGTCTTATAACCATATCCGCCGTAAGACACTGCCGGGAAACTTTTAACATAAAGAGATGTAGTCGGTAGCAAGGCTCAAACCCATGACATTGAATCAATGAGCGGTTATAGTGATTTCAAGCCAGATAGTCTAACTACTCAACCTCGGTGGCGGATTAACTTTCAGTTTATAGAATTCTACATTTTCTGAAGACGGTCCTTTGCTGTACACATGTCATATCTGATGTTAATGCCGTTGTTGCCATTATGTTACTTTAAACATTAATGAGACACAAGTTGTCAAAGCGGCATTTTGAATTTTGTTTTTATTCCTAAAGTTTAACGTCTCTTTTCCAACTTTTTTTCATGTATTTGACCATAAGCAGTGTTTACTTACACAACTTTCTGAAAAATGACCAATGCTGTAGGATCTCATTGTATTCTGTACTGTCAGTATATAAAGAGTTCAAGCTTTCACTAGACATGTCAAGATTTAAACCCGTCTTTGATGCCGTAGTGTGTATTCATATCCGCTGTACATAGCTTCTATGCTTTTCATAGTTATGATAACTGCGACTGGTTTGCTAATGTAAACAAAAACGTGCACAATGCGTTCATGCAAATCCAAAAGATTCGTGGACAATAATATTACATGTATGTTCAAATGGGTAACACGGCCTGAATAGCGAAAAGTGCAGATCATGATCAACCTGGATGGATGTACAGGCTGATCGGTCGCAAAGGCAGGCTCAATTGTTGCCCAGAGTTCTCCTTCAGTGCATATCGGTGAAAATACAGCTAGTATGGTACCAGTACTTCAAAATACCATAGGAAAACGTCTGAAATAAGCATATTTAAATAAATGGTTTTGCGGTTTTGCAGTTTTATTTTTGTAGGAATAAGTTCCTTGCTTGATTTATGGATCTATATATGACTTTATAAAAACGAAGTGATCTGTACATAACAGTAACACACTAAAACACAAAGCAGATACGAAATTAAAATGTAAACTTTGTCCTCAATTTGCATACTTAGATTGAATTACCGAAACAGCAAAAGAGAGTTAGAATGTCATTCCTGAATACACTACTTTTGAAAAGACAATGCCTATTATTAAGACATAAAAAACAAACGAAACTGGACTGTATCATAACTTTAAATTCACGCGTTCTTGAATGTTTGAAAAATGTTAGAATCTTGCTATGTACATTTTGATCCTCATACAAACACCATGCTGTCAGAATAAACAAATTATGAGGCAGTAAAGGCTTTCCATATTTGTACATTTCCGTACTTAAAAATGACATTTTCCTTGTTAATTTCATCAGTCACAGGGAATTGTAATTAATATGGTAGCAATTATATTTTACATTATTATTTCACTGAATATATATGATTTCTTGTCCCTGTGGTATTCTACTAGCACGATTTCTATTTATAAATATAACAAACATGTTGTCAGCTGTCAGACGGCGTTCGTCTGCTGCAAGCGTTGCAATAAAGCAACCGTGACACACCTTTTTCTACAGGTAATGCAGTTTGTAAATTAAAATTTATACACGACTGACATTCTGATCTACACTAATAAACGACTAAGTAATGCTTTTGGTTTAATTGTTTGTTTACTGCAAATACAGGTACAAGAAATGATATCACCATTGTTAGTAAATTAGCCTGGTCACTAGTTTTTACTAATCAATATCATATGTAACTGTTTTGTTCTAGAGCCAGCCGATCAGTGAACAAAGCAAAATTGTATAAATAGACTGGAAATAGCGCATGAAATATAGTATACTGCATTATAGAAAAAAAAGACTTACATGTACATAAAGCCACATATACTGGTTAGAATATTAAAATCAAATCAATTGTATATTTCAGATCTTCAAGACGACTTGATATCTTTCTACAGGGCCAAGCACCGCACAATTTCTCTGTCGCCTTTGGTGGAAGAAGAGACACCACTTTTGGAATTCTATGTGATGCCAGATATTTATTCATTTAAAGTAAAGAGGACCCGCAGTGGTGTTACACAAGAAAAGACAACAGTTACACCATTACGCAATCTGTTCTATAACAACGACAAAATGTGCCGTAACATATATTTGAGAGCAGATGCTGGGCTTGGTAAAACTGCACTAAGCAGGCGACTGACTCTAGCATGGTGTCACGCAAATAGACCTAACGAAGACGAAAAGCAGTATTTCTCAGCAGAAGAAATCCAAGCCGTAAATGAATTTCATTTCGTTTTTTTATTGCTATTACGCGACAGTTCTAGTGAATGTGACATTGATGACTTCATCATGAATCAAATCATTTCAACGCTTGGGCATAAATATACTCGAGGAGATTTAGTAAACATATTGTGTATGAAAAGATGTCTTGTGATACTAGATGGTCTTGACGAATGGAGCCATCCATCGAATTCCTGCAAACAAAGATTGAGTCCCATTCCACACCAGAAAGTTAGGGAACGTACTGTAGTCCTGACAACCACTAGACCATGGAAGCTAAGCGTGAGTGGTCTACAATCCAGTCAAATCGACCAAAAACTTGAACTAGGAGGACTAAACCCAAAGTCAGCAAATGCACTGAAAGAGTCAGTTATTTCTCATTTCTTCAATGAGAAAAATGAATACCAATTACGACATGAGGTAGAAGAGTTTACCAGAGTTTTGAAAGAAAAACACATTGCAGACCTAGAAGCCATTCCGCTTCTTTTAATGTACCTGCTATTTTTGTGGTGTAACAAAATAGAACTAGGACAAACTCAGTGTGATTTATACAGTCAAATTACAGAACTTTTGCTGTCTAGAACTGTGCAGAACTATATAGAGTTATTACCAAAAGTTGATCTTCCCCAGGGAGAAATCCCGCAATGCTTCAGTGGAAACGCACACTGTATGCAATTCTTCACACTTCTTACATCCTTAGGACAATTAGCATATGAAACGTTATTCAAAGAAAAAAGAGAAGAAAACACGCTTGTATTTGACGGTTCTGTTGCAGAGCAATATCTCACAAAAGACTGTTTGAATTTCTGCCTAAAAACAGGAATTATAACCCAAAGTAAAGTATCAATTCCAGGAACATTGTTAAATCATAAATCAAAAGTGTCATTTGCACATAAAACCATGCAGGAATTTTTCGCGGCATTATACATGCATTCCACCTCTGATCAAACCTCAGTACCAGAAATAGTGCTTTCAAAATGTAAATGCATCAACGACATTCAAGAAGTGTCGAACATTCTTAAATTTAGTTGTGGTATGAATGTGAACGTGCAATCTTTGATTTCACGTGAGATGATGAAAATTATAAATGAAGATGAAATAACACGCAAACACAGAAGCAGCCCTGAGAGATACGAGTCAATATTTGATTTCATCCATCCACTAAAAAATTTCCAGGACATGTGTATTTCATGTTGCAAAGAAATCCCGCGTGAAAATGAAGTCAGTCTTTGTTTACAGGACGTGTTTATTGAAGAAAGCTGTGAGCAATACCGTGAAAATCTCAAACAACTGACGACCAGAAATAAACAAAATATTAGATCACTTTCTATTGACATGGATTGCATGCGTTACTACACACCTTACATCAGTGTTCAGAAAGTTATTGATTATTTCGCACTTAGTGACTTGGAAAACATCGAGAAAATACACTGCCACGGGTGTGAATATGATGAGCTCGATAGTTTTCCTCTATTGAAGAAATCAGTGAAATGTTTAGATTTAATGTGTAGAGAGGGAGGTTTTTGGTATCGTGATCTAAATACATTTAAGTGCAGGGACCTAAAATCTCCTGTCGCCATTGAAACAATGCTGGAAACATTACGTTTGTCAGTGAACGTGACACTCGTGCAGTTGGTAGGCATCAACCTTGGGAACAGTTCTAGAGTGCTTTCATCTGAAATGGTAAACATGAATTATGTTGAGTTGTGGGTTGTGGAAATGACTGCTTCAGTATTACAGGGAATAGTTGACCTACTACAACAACTACCACAAACAGTTACAGTAGATATACGGCGCTGTGTTATAAAACCAGAAAGTGAGTTTGTAACAGTGAAACAAAAAATAAAAACATCGCGGGAACATTTCAGGGTCGTGATGGAAAGTGGGTATAGGTTTAAGTTTGAAACAATCAAACAGGGAGATTAAACACAAACATTTTGACTCGGATACAAAACACAACATTATATGTTACACACGTGTGTACGAATATATTCATTGTGTTGAAGGAATCTCACGGCATATTTTAATACTAGTCTCAATAATAAGACTTCAAACGCAGACCCATTTTACATACGGACATTTTATAGTTATCTGCGCTTTTACGTCTCAACCAGAAGGTGGAAATCAGATATTTCGAAATTATTTTTTCTGTCGTTTTTCATGTTATTTTTTATACTGAAATGATTGGAAACTGTTAAATAACAATAAATATGTAGAAATAATTGACTAAAATACTTCAAAATGCAAAAAAAGTATTGTTAAACCTCTCACGATAACCCGTGTTTACATTTTCAATGGAGATAGAGGTACAACTGCGATATCCAATGAAAACGTTTGAGCGAGTTTTAAATTTAGTGTAACGCCTGTGAAAGGTGTATATAAACAAGTAGATCATGTCGTCAGTATCGGTGTAGCTATTACAACGAAATTAAAGTAGACAAAGTGTATTGTTTCAGCATTTAACTAAATACATAATGTAGATCTATATTTTGTTTTTATTTGTTTATCTATCTTTTGTAAATATCAAACCCCTCATTTTTCCCTGGGTCGGACATAATTCTACAAACTCAAGACTATTTTAAGTTATGTACACCCCAAAAACAAAAACCCCTGCTTATAGCATTGTAATGAAATTAAAAGTGAGTACGAACCAGCGAAATATTCGTGGATTCTGTTGTAAGCCAGGTGTAACCGTACATGGAGTTTTAAATACATGTACATGTTCTTCAAACAAAGAACTGGTTTACAAGTCATGTCTACTCTTCCGATTAGTGGAAAAGATTGAGAACAGCAAATGAAATAATATTTATCCCTTTAAACATGCTTGCCATTAGGCCTACAAAACGGCATTTGCACTAGGCGTATTTTTAACATCACCTCTTATATTTTAAGCACGTGTCTTTCTCGTATTTGGCGGGAAAATTTTGTGCGGGAACATGAAAGAAGATATTATCATATTTGCCGACAATCAAAGCTTCCGACAGAACAATGACATGAAAAAAGTCGTTGCAAGCTGACTAATAACTTTCATTTCCATCGCCGCAGTATTTGAATCAAATTGCTGTTTTTTTCCACGGACCGATATACACATTATTTAGGACCTTGACTTTTTTAAAGAGAAAATTGCTTCTTCCTATTCACGATACAAACAGACTGGGAATAATTTAATATTAAAATAAGTCATAACAAACAAGAGGGCCAAGATGGCCCTTTATCGCTCACCTTGGTACAAGTCCGCTTTCCTGGTGGAAGATCACTAGATAATGTTATATACCAAAAACGTTTTCCTATATACGTCTTTGTGAAACAAATGATCCCCCCCCGGGCAAGGTCAATTTTCACCCCACGGGCATAATTTATACAAACTTTGAAGAGGTCTTCTAGGCAATGCTACATGCCAAATATCTAAGCTCTACGCCTTGAGGTTTCAGAGAAAAAGATTTTTAAAGTTTTCCCTATATAAGCCTATGTAAAACTAAGTGACCCCCGCTGCGGAGTCAATTTTGACCCGGGGGTCATAATTTGAACAATATTGGTAGAGGTCTACTAGCCAATGCTACATGCGAAATATCTAAGCTCTAGGCCTTGTGGTTTCAAAGAAGAAGATTTTTAAAGTTTTTACTATATAAGCCTATGTAAAACTAAGTGACCCCCTGTGCGGGGTCAATTTTGATCCGAGGGTCATAATTTGAACAATCTTGGTAGAGGTCTACTAGCCAATGCTACTTGCCAAATATCTAAGCTCTAGGCCTTGTGGTTTCAGAGAAGAAGATTTTTAAAGTTTATCCTATATATTCCTATGCAAAACTAATTGACCACCCTCGCGGGATCAATTTTGACCCGGGGATCATAATTTGAACAATCTTGGGAGAGGTTTATAAGACAATGCTACATGCCAAATATCTAAGCTCTAGGCCTTGTGGTTTCAAAGAAGAAGATTTTTTAAGTTTTCCCTATATAAGCCTATGTAAAACTAATTGACCACCTGTGCGGGGTCAATTTTGACATGGGGGTCATAATTTGAACAATCTTGGTAGAGGTCCACTAGACAATGCTACATGCCAAATATCTTAGCTCTAGTCCTGGTGGTTTCAGAGAAGAATATTTTTTAAGTTTTCCCTATATATGCCTATGCAAAAACTAAGGGCCCACCCGCACGGGGTCAATTTTGACCCGGGGGTCATAATTTGAACAATCTTGGTAGAGGTCCACTAGACAATGCTACATGCCAAATATCTAAGCTCTAGGCCTTGTGGTTTCAGAGAAGAAGATTTTTAAAGTTTTTCCTATTTGTTGCCATAGCAACCAGAGTTCTGCATGGAATGGAATTCTTTGAACAATTTTGGTAGAGCTTCATGCAAGGAACATTCCTGCATAGTTTTATCAACACTGACCTAGAGGTTTCAGAGGAGATGTCATTTGAATCAAAATGTTGACGGACGACGTACGACGGACGACGGACAATCATCGATCAGAAAAGCTCACCCTGGCGTAACCAGGTGAGCTAAAAAGTAAC
Organism: Saxidomus purpurata; assembly: GCA_022818135.1. Taxonomy (NCBI): domain Eukaryota; kingdom Metazoa; phylum Mollusca; class Bivalvia; order Venerida; family Veneridae; genus Saxidomus; species Saxidomus purpurata. The sequence goes on from JAFMSR010000004.1 coordinate 12,794,208, forward strand.
CGCGTGTTTTAAACATTATTTTGACCTAGTATGTGAAACTTTATGAGAAATTGAGATTAGTGAAAATAATTTCGTCTTCTTGAACTTTAGAGATTTGCAACATGTTCGCTTATGTAGACCTTTGTCTTCCGTTCCACAGGTGCATACTAGTATCTTGCTCTGAAACACTCACTACAGTATGAACTTTTGTTTTCCGGCTACGGTATTTTTGCGAAAACTTAATTTCAGCGTCATAGAAAAATACATTCGAAAACTGGACATGATTCATCATATGGTAAAAAATAAAAAATATGTGCATACATTTCTGTTTTTATAATAAAAGGGAATTTCTGTGGGTTGTAGGTCAGAAATGTCTTTCTAATAGTTTAACAATTTATTTAATTTTGTACTTGAAATGCTTTCAAAAGCGCACGTCCAGAATATGCCTAATTCATGTAACTGATCGTACAAAGCAGCGCTCTCGTCGAAAATACCACATCGGATGTAACAAAAACCAGAGGTTTTGCACAAAATGATGGAACACGTCACTGGTAAGAATTTGTTGTAACAATTGACGATATTCCTGATCGAAAAATCAAAGCGCTGAAGGCGCTGCATTTGTTTGGGTGCCTCTGATCTCACTGCTCTTCTTATATAAAAAAAATAACACTTTGAAATATGACCTGGACAAAATCACAAGGGTAGAGAATCCATGAAATAATTTCAGTAAAGTAACGGTTCGATACTCCATTGAAAGAATTTTTCTATGTAATTGTGAAATTGTGATTGGCAATTGAAGTAAATATGTTTATCAAACAATGGTATTGAGCTCCGAAACGAAATCTTTAAAACGACAAATTCACAGTGACCTTGGCCTAAAAGTTCCAGGTATGATACATTGTAAAGTGTAACTGATGGTACTGAACAAAGCCATTCCTTTTTCAATATCTGATGGTGATGATGGCCAATTGTTTTTAAATATCTGCTTTAAATTGAAGGCAATATATCAAGGATCAGTTCGAACAAATGGCCAATAAGGCCCCTTTATCGCTTATCTGGCTTCAGAGATAATGGTTAGGTATTACTATATAAGCCTTGGTAAAATTTGCTAACCCCGGAATGAGTCAATATTTTGAGCCAGTTGTCATGAATTAAGCAGTCTTGGCAGAGGCCCTCTAGACAATGCTGCATACCAAATACCATCTCCCTTTGCCTTCTGGCTTCTGAATTTTTCCTTTCCATTGCTATGGCAACCAAAGGTGTACATATAAGGGTATATCTGAACAACTTTGATACGGCTTCAACATTGGCTAAGTGGTTTTAGAGGAGATGGTGTTTCAAGGTAAAGGTTAAAGGTCATACAAGAAATGGTGAATGTTCTAATAGTTCCAAGACTAGAGACAGACACCTTAACCTCTACTCCACTACTTTGTGACAGGGAAGAATGCAAGAGACATGATATTAAATCAACAATGGATTTTTAGTCGCATATTCAATCCTTGGAAAGACAAACAAGGTTCAGCCAAATATTGTACCAGAGGCATGATTTGAACAAAGTACTAGATGGAAGACCACTAGAAAATGTTACATACCCAATACCTAAGCTCAAGGCATTGTAGTTTTCAAAAATCACATTTTTGAGGTGATTTCTATACCAAACGACCCCCTGGGCAGGGCATTTTGTGACCCTGAGGGCATGATTTGAACACACTTTGAAGAGGTCCACTAGACACTAAATATCTCGGAAAATCATACATCCTAAAACTGACAGACGAATAACAAGTTGTCAGAGGACAAGCAGACGAAGAGTCTGGCTGCTTTACAGAAAGCAACATAATTATAGTTGCTTTGGGAATATTGATGTAAAAAGTAATTTTGGCAGACAGAAACATGTACATTTGTGTAGTAATGTTTATGGAAAAATACAAATAACAAGTTACAATGCATATAATTTTATGTATATACATAATTACATATGAAGTAACAAGTAACATGACACACCCCCAAGGTCAAAAACAAGCATTATCTTAAGGATCATGGATAAACAAGAATAGACAATGAATTTAAAAAATACCCTGGCAACGCCACATTGACAAAGAAACACCAAAATCGCTCTTCCTGCTGCTATTGGCTAAAACACAAGGCCAAAGGGTCAATTTTGACATGGGGGACATGATTTGTGTATACTAAGCCCATGTTAAATTACCCAGGAGCTGTAAATTTTGACCCTGGGTTCACAATTTTTACAATCTTGTTAGAGGTTTACAAGGTTATCCCACCTAGATATTTAAGCTCTACACTTTGTGGTTTTAGTGAAGAAGATTTTTTTAGTTTTCCTACATAGTCTTATCAAAGGTGACACCTCAGTGCAGGGTCAATCTTGAATTAAGCTTCGTAATACATGTATGAACAATCTTGGTTGATATCCGGAAGGTTACATCACATGCTGAATATCTAAGCTGTAGGCCTTGTAGTTTCAGAGAAGCAGATTTTTCAAGTTTTTCCTATATAAGCTACAGTATGTAAAAACAAGTGACCCCAATGCCGGGTCAATTTTGAACCGGGGATCGTTATTTAAAACCTCTTGGTTAAGGTCCACTGGGCCATGCCATAGCCAAATATCTAAGCTCTATGCTTTCCTTTCTTGAGAATAAGATTTATATTTTTTTTTCTTTCTGTCACCATGGCAACCAGAGTTCTGCATGGAATCAAATTATTTGAACAACTTGAAAATGCTTTGTGTAAGGCACATCCCTTCCAAGTTAAATCATTATTGGGTAAGTGGTTTCAGAGGAAATGTCCTTTGAAGGACAATGTTGATGGATGTGCTATGTACGACAGATTGAATGCGATCCTAATACAATTAAGCTCACTCTGGAACTTTGTGCCAGGTGAGTTAAAAAGTGTTATCCTGGTTTAAAGGGACATACCCTATAACTGATGTCAAACTACATGACCTCCAAAACATAAATACATAGAATCTTTGGAAGTATTATAAAAAACCTAAATGTTTCAGCCATTTTTAAAAAAATCAGCAGTTTAAAATACACTGCAATTACCATAAACTATTCAATATAATATTTTTTGTACAGTGGATGTACAGTAGTACAATAAATAGGTGGATGTGATTTATTACAGAAAGCCTAAATATTTGTGACCTCAATTACTTGTGGTAAAATTAGGCATTTTTTGCCATCGCTTCTTCTTTGAAATTGTACTTATTTATTGTTTTTACATTCATTGACATGATTGAACACATAAACCATTTTTGAGAATATAATCTGCTAGATGTAGGGAGTGCCCCTTTAAAATGTAGAAAGATAACAACTGTGTTCATAAACCAAAGATGTCCCAACTTTGGCAGAAATAGGAATCATAATAAAAGTAATAGCTGAATTTTTCTTTATCAGCTGCTTAGATGTAAATGTTTGAAATTCATAATTGACCCTATATCATAAATGAAGAGTTAGGAAATAAGTAACCAATGTGATTGGTGTTAATGGTCAAAACTGCAAAGTGTCTTTCATAAGTTAATGTCTATTTTTGTTTGTTCACTTTTTTGACAAATTTCCCCGTCTGATGAATTATACACACATTTGCGATGATGATGTACAGATGGAGAGGAGGCACATAAGGGCAAGTTATTCCAAAGTATCATTATATTTCCCAATTTCGAAGAAGACAGTTTCTACATTGTAAATCCGAACTGAGGTTATGTTAACCGTCTTGCTGCCTCTTTCAATTTCCAGTCTAATCATGCTTATTGGCCCTGTCATTCTGGCCATTTCTACATCCTCATTATTTTCTGTATCAAAAGCCCATTTCAACAAGGTGAGGGTCATGAAAGACTTTCACAATTTTGGAGAAACAGTTCTGCATGCTAGTCTTCTATTCCAATTGCCTCAACTTCTACCACATTGACATCCAGGGGCGCATCACATTGCTTCAAGAACAGATTGGAAAATTTAATATGAAGAAACGAATAAATGTGACCTAAAAATCTGATTGGTTAATTGGTCAGTATGATGTCAGTGCGAAGCCAAGAATGGGCAATATCTCTCCTGCTTTTCTTGGCTTTGCACATCCGGGCACTGATTAATTATTTACATTCTGGAAAGGTGATTCAGTGGCTGTCAACACTGGTTTCTATGTTTAACTTTGAATAATACAAAAACAAAGATCAAAAATGAAAGGAGACAACGATCTTTCGTTACCTTGAAACTATCAGATTGTTTTATTCTCAGCTTCGCACATACGGATACTGACAAATTATTTACATTCGGGAAAGGTGTTTCCTCGGCTTTCATCACTGGAGTTTTCAAAATTTACAATACCCAATAATGAAAATGAAAAAATAGACGGTCTACCATTTCCTTGTTACTGTCAAATTGGATTAATGATAATAGAAACTTGTAAAAAGCTTTTTGTTACTTTTGAAATAAAGTTAAATTTGTATAAGAGTCTACGGTACAGACTGAGTTTTCACATTTTACAGAATGAAGAAATGAACACGATCGGATAATCCAATTGGTTAGCTGGTCAGCATGATGCCATGGCAAATCTGAGAATAATTATTATATGTAATTTGTAAAAGCTATTTGCTTCTTTTAAAATAAATTTGAACTTGCATATGAGTCAAAGGTAAAGACCAAGTTTTCACCTTTAACCGAATGAAGAAATAACCTAATAATCTGATTGGTTAACTGATTAACTGGTCAGTACGATGTGATAGTGATGCCAAGAATAGTAAATTCTAGACCACCTAATTGTGCGCCATGGCTTTTTGCTATATACGATGGCCGCTCTTCGGGTCTGTGAAAACAGTCATCAATGTTATATTAATTATTACTTTGTAAAATTGGTCGTTCTTGTAGTCGAAATATTGAAAATTAGCGAAATTCGACCCAAAACGAAAATATCTCAGAATATGCTCAAGTCGTCACTTAAATATTTTGACTACACATTGGGAGACTCAGGACTAACAAAAAAAATATTTGCATGAAAAACGGTCAGTTAACTGTACAGTATTGTCATATTCTGTATTTTTACTGTGAAATGACGTTTGATATTTGTAAGAGTTGACTTTTTGAACCATACGAGTTGACCAATTCAGGTATGAAATGACTAGGTTCATGTAGTTTCGAAGCCAGATATGGGTACGAGTTGACTTATGTACGAATTGACCTGTAAGCTTTGTCAGCATAACGCAGTTTTTAATCATGTGGCATGACAAGTGACACATCAAGCATGCAGTATATAAAGGTTCTTTTGAAATATCTGCTAAGTTACAAAAATACTTACAATATAAAGAAACCTAGACTCTAGACTAAAGTGCGTTCGGACAATTTTGTTCGTACAAATGGCGCAAGAACTCCTAAGGGAGATAATCATATTATCACTATACCATTAAGTCTCAATAATTAAGACTCTAAACGCAGACCCATTTTATATACGGACATTTTATAGTTATCTGCGCTTTTACGTCTCAACCAGAAACCACAATGAAAGATTTATCTGAAGGGTCACCAAACAAACACAGAATGTAAACACGAGACTTGATACATGTAGCTTGACCTACTTAGAACTGCACAGTTTGCGTTGGTCTTACAGATTGGTCGCACAATTGAAAAAAATTAGGCTATACAAAGAGTCAAATGAACGCAACACAATAAACAATCACAAAAATAAGTGTAATATAAAAAACAGCTACATATACTCACGTTTGTTTACACGGTCATTAAAAATGCTCCGACCTGTGAAGCGGAGGTATGATCACATATGTCCAAATTTGTACAGTTGGGCGGAATAATTTCACATTATCAAAGTCACTACAATCATAGTTAAACATGGCTCCATTATGATCGTTGATATATCTATTCTCGCCAATTCGATATTGTGTCGTTTAAGATTAATAAGTATTAGACTACTTTTTTGAGCGTAGACAAAACCCGACAGTGAAGTGTTAATGGGTTGAGTAAAGACCCACATGATGCTATGATAAGATCACTGCGCATTTCTATATAAAAAAAATTATTTATAGTTACAACATTACGTTTAAAACTTAGTTTGTTTTGCATTGAGATATTATATTATTATTTGTTCAATCATTTAATTTTTTACCCTTATGATCATAACATATTTTGAAGAATGCGATCTTGTTGTCGGAACTATTTCGTGACCGATGTGCATTTGTACTGCCGGAACTATTTGCAACTTTTGTACTTAAGGAAAGGCTTTTGAAAAGCAAATAACAAGCGTCAAAATAAGTTAGCCTCGGAGATTTATGTAAGACAAAATCACTATAATTTCAGAAACTTTGGGTAATACACGACAGTATTACGTCAATTTTGTATTTATTCCAGTGGGTACAATGTATTTGAATTTGTTCGATACCGTTTGATATGAATCCGTTTTTGGTATTTACCTTCATTGTTTCTCTTTTACGTCACGGTGAGTCTTGCTTTTAAAATCGCGGATCGTTTCAACAAAACAGCCTCAAAATAATATTACATGTACGGAGTATTACACACACAACAAAGTGATAATTGAATAATTTAGAAAATTTACTCCTCACCACGCCATGATCAAATAATCTACGTAAGGGTCCGTAATCGTAAATGCATGGATTGTAAGGTCACGTGATTATTTTTTTTACTCAGATGGTACAAGAACATGGTATCTGTCAACATGAATTCCAAATGTCAAACTTAGAATACACATTTATCAAAAAAATGTTACCATTCATTAAAAATAAATTATACTTCGGTTTCTATCCAATATGGGACGACTGTTATTGCTCCAGATCAAACATAAAACAATCGTAAAATGCATGCCTTCTACAGATTCTTACAACATATGGTAACTCAACCAAATACCTATAAACTAACGATTTATAGGTCTTTCATTCCGTGCAGTCACTTTTAATAGATGATTCATAAGTAATTACATGTATTTATAATCTAGTAAATAACGCTGTCCAATAATCGTACAGGTTTCACAACAGTAGACAGTATAGTATTTTACATAATGTAAAGTAGCGTGTTATGTTAACTGCTGTTAATTTTTTTTGGAATGAGCAATATGCTTGCAATCAACTGCAACTGAAGCAGAAAATTCAACCCTTTCTAGGCATGTAAGTTTCATATTGATATGTTTGTAAATTATTGCCAAATATCGCGGCCCAATAAATTTTCTTGGGCATTGCATAGGAAAATAATAAAATATTTCCAACACAGTTAGCCGGGTTTCTGGTTTGTACTCTGAGGCTGGATAGCGCCTAGCAAAAATTATAACGATATTCACTTATTTGGACTAACGTGACATATGTGTAAACGTGTGTAAACAATCAAATAGTTTCCATTGATAACATGTACTGTAAACAAACAGGATTTAACTCAGTGCAAATATTTCGGATAAACTGTATATTGATTTATTGTGTGGATTATAAGAAAATGGATTAATATGGATATAATGTACTGAACCATTTCTGGAACAGGTCTCTGTCCATATAGCCGCTTTCACTGTAGCCAAAAGGCAGCTGTCTGGTATGCCGTATGTGTACCTTCTGTGCGGCAAGGATCCCTATGTGTGTGAGGAAGAAAAAAACACCAATGATTCAAAATTTTATTGACATGTTAAAAACCGGCCAGTTATCTTTACAATGGTTGTATCTGATACAGTTATATTCTTCCGGTTAATCTATATTGATTACTTGAAGATTAATGTTCCAGTTCATTTCTTTAAATTGCAATGTAGTAGAGGTATAATACGGCGCTTGTTCTTCATTTCCATTGAGCTAGCTTTTATGGCGACGTGTTAGTGTCCGCTAAGGGTACAGAAGGACCCGAATTCGAATCCTGCTCGGGGCGAAGTATTACAGTAACATGAAAAAGGAGCTTTACCTGATATATTATGAACGATGGCAGAAACCTCCCATCAGCTGAAATGCACAGATGTGCTGTAATATGATCATTAGTTGATGTCTTCCTGCGGAAAACATGCTGACCCTTGGCCCCAAACTCTTTCGCCCTGGGTGTTTCTTTTCCGCTAAAACCAGTCTCGTCACAATTGAATATCTGCACAGGAAACCATCGGTAAATGTATGAACTGTTATGTTTTCTTTTAGTGATTATTTTAACAATGGGACTTCAACTCATTTTCTTGGTGGTCGAATTTCGATGAAGTGGACTGTGTACTTTTTTGCGCGGACATGTTTAAACTCGGAGCTCTAGAAGTTGCAGGTTTTACCTTCATTATTCTTATTATTCAAAGTTGTACACATTGTTGAAAATGTCATTCATGTTTACCTGTGATGGTTTATTTATAACACCAGATTCGTTTAGCACTGAATACAGCATGTTAAAGTATTTGTCAACTGTCCCTCTAGTTGACATACTGGCCCGTTTTTTGTCAAGGTTTTCTGGTTTCCTTGCAGACAATTCTTTGTGTCGCAAACCAAATCTGTGAAACCAACCATCAGATGGACCACTGGTCATATTAAATGTTGTTGCTCTCCCTAAAAGATAATAACCAAATATACATGTACTGCGTATACGAATCCAGTGTTCAGGCATGGACATTTTGATATATATGTATAAACGCAAATGACCTTTATCATGTTACAATTTGTATGTCGGTTAATTAGATCAAACACACTCAAACAAAATGGTTATGAAAATCATATTTTAGTAAAAGTTTTAGAAAATCAGCATTAATTTACATAAAATAGAACTGAACCTTTAAACTTAACATATGTACAGTAATCATACCTGACTTTTTAACAATATCCCGTACAAAACATCTTGTCATGTCCCTTGTCAGTGGGAAGCCTTGCCTAGCCATATACAACAAATAATAAACAAGGGCCGTTTCTTCAGCAACTGTAAGATTGGTACTGGGGCCAGATTTGGTGCCCTTTAACTTCTTCTTCAAGTGGTCATGTAGAGTTGACTTCGGAACTTTGAAAGTTCGAGAGGCAACTCTTAATTTCATTTTCTTCTGTCTGATGGCTGACAGTGCCTGTTGCATCTGATCTTCGCTAAACTTTCTCTTTTTGGCCATGCTAAAATAACAAGCAAAGAGAGACAACTGATATATATACTTTATTGTATCGTCGATATTTGCGTATGGATTGTCTCCCTTTGTTTATAAAATCGAGCGTGACCCGTCTTACCATTCGGTTGCTGACTGTAAACGAGCAGTGAATAATCTAGGTTTTGATTTATATGAGTCCCTGGGACGCACATTTTTCAAAACAATGAGTCCCAGCTATGAAACAATGAGTCCCTTTCCGAAAAAGTCAGAAAATAGAATCGGACATCCCCGCCGAATTATTTTTGTTGCGAATCGCCGCTTTGATGTTGTTGTTTTTTTTCAAAATATTATTGTTTCTAAAAGTATTGAGTTACTGAAAATATTAATTACCTTTTACGTAGATTTAAAATATTTATTTCCGTTAAAAATCTGCTGTAATTAGTCGAGGTTTATTCTCCAATTAGCATTTGTCACTCGCGAATGTCGCGGTAGGTGTGAAAAATACAAACATTCATAAAGGATGACAAACTAACTACGTCAACAATCTCGAGCTATGTGACACCACTGATTGAGTAACGTTTGATAATTTGTGAATGCGAAAAGTATTTTCAATTAACTTAATTAACATTTATAAGTTCCAACTATTCTTTACGTAAAATAAACGTTATGTTTATAACAAAATCGTGGCGCTTCAAGCCGATTTATTCTAAGTGACAATTTTCTTCTACAATGTATTTATTTTAAAGAATTACCTTTGCCGAATAAAATAATTTCTACAGCGACTCCTTTTACTCATAAAGCCGCAGGTGTTACGAGATCAAAGCACGTACGCCGACGCTGTGTTTTGTCTGATCCAAGCGAAGCACGTGGCATTAAAAAGACCGAATATTTTGACAGGTAGTGACAAGTCTGTTTATTTTGGAATTATAAAATCTAGTTTGGAATAGACAATGTATAATATCAGTAAGTTTTATTTTGGTTATGCACTATCAAGCTATACAAATGTACGTCGGTCGGCAAATATTTTCGAATTTAATAAATGTACAAAAGTAAAAAATACGTGTATACAAATTTTCACGGAAAATAATTCTAATGTCCTGTTAGCTGTCTGAAACACCAATCTAAGTACCGCGATTTTACACCCGCGAAGTGCCGCGATTTTTTAACGATTTCATGTGAAAATTCTTCTAAATAAAATACTCGCAGGAAACGCAAGTTCCTGGACGATATTTTTTTTATACAAACTGCCGCAAGCATTTACCCAAGTCTCGCTTTTCACGTGCTTGCGTCCTAAATGACTTACATATTTCAAATCTTTGCGTCCTTTGCATTTTTTGTGCGTCTATGACGCAGGGCTAGATTATTCACTGAACGAGTGTTTATTCTAATAATTTTATAACATATTTGTATGTGTCTTGAAATAATGCACCAGTAACTATTATTTTGCATGATACTTTAAAAATCGATATATCGTCTGCATTCCTCAATAAATATTTAACATGAAAACACTGTCAGGGCCTCTATGTTTGCGTATGCGCAGTGATGAATTTAAGCCCCCACGTGACAAGAAATGTGCGAAATCAAAACAAGAAAGAAGTGGGACACATATTAAGCAAAATAATCAAAATTGTTTACCTTTGTGATAAGTTTTCTGTACTGTCATAGAAACGGAAAGCGTCTACATGATTCAGGTATCTTCGTTACACGTCGGATCAAATGATAGCGGTTTAATTACGGGTAAACTGAAATTGTCCGGACGATTGAACGTCCGGTTAACATGTAGGACACCAATACAGGTATAGTCCTCATATGATAACTTGATAGCGCGTCATAGGATTAGGTTCAACTTGACAGGTAAATCAGGTATAACGGTTATCTCTGTACCTGTTATGGAGAATATCACATAAATAGTTAACAAATCGCGGAAAAATAATAATTGCCTGAATAGCTCCATTGGTTAGTGCGTAGACAATTTGATCGTAGTTTTGACGGTTCAGGTTCGAATCCAAGTGAATTTAATTTTTCATGAATCTTTTTGTTTTCTTTTCTTCTTATTTTGGATACTTTATTTTTCATTTATATCATGTCTAATATGTAAACCTTTCGTCAATACAGAACTCGTTTTGCCAGATTTTGTATGTAGATATTTCATACCCTATACAAATGTATGAATTAATTTTAATGCATTGCTTCCATTCTTATTTAGAACTTTACGAGAACAGATGTTAATATTTCCATGAAATGGGTTAACTCTTGAATATCAAAGAATTTAAACGGGATTTAGAAAACAAAAAACAAAAAAAAGAAACCCTAACATTCTGGGATTCGAACCAACGACCTTGTCATAAAATGATGCAATTTCACTGCCGTTACCACTAAGCCAATGACTAGTTTTATATTAACTATGTGAAAAACAAATACTTATTGTATTGACAAAAAGCTGTCTTACCTGTTTTGGTGTTTTCATAATACCAGCAAACGTAAACATCATGTGACGCAACTTTCAAGTTATCATAAAAGGACTATAAGTTTGATTTATTTATTATTAGTATTTTTACTAGACACAAAATGCACATGTGTTAGTATTTCTTTTAAAGATATAGAAATTGGATCTAGACTAGTTTAACTGTGTACACAAAGTGAGCATGGTGAGCACTGATTTACTCATGTGTACTAGATCAGTGTTGAAAACCCCAGCTGAAATATGTCCGTCCGTCTGTCCACGTCCCAAAAGTATGTCTGTCCTTGCCAAAAAAATACGGTCGGTCGGTCGGCAGTATTTTTTTCTTTAAGGTTTAGTCTCACTATTTCCACTTCGAAGGTAGCCTCAATATTTCGACTGCAAGACAGACCAATTTTTCAAACTGATATTACACAGATGTTTACGGGCGGCCGTCGTAAATAGCAAAAAGCCCTGGCGCACAATTAGTTGAGCTACTTCGAAGGCAAACCGATTTGACAGGTTGACATTTTAGAGTTGTCCGCCTTCTACAAAGGTGTGACAGTTATTATAAAACATCAGATCTGTGAAAGGGGTAATACTTATAGCAGATATGTGCTACCGATACCAAAATTGTTCAAATCATGACCCCAGGGACAACATAAAATGAACCGGCCCTGGGGGTCACTTGATTTTACATTGTGTACGTGTAATTGATAGGATTTTTTTCAAACTTCTCTGAAACCACAATTAAGGTCTAGAGCTTAGATATTTGGCATCATGCATGTAAACCTCTACCAAGTTTGTTCAAGTTTTGACCCCTGGGTCAAAGTTGATCCCGCTCTTGGGTCACTTGATTGTACAGTTTACATCTACATTGTAGCTTATGTAGGATTCCATACAGTCAGGGGTGTAACTTGTATAAGTTATTTTGAAAATAACTTCTGTAGCCCGTAACGCTGTATTATCGGCTCATTTGTGTTTTACACAACACCAGTTTTCTTACGTCATTTTTTTAAAAAAAAAAACAATTTACTCAACATGCAGCAACATCAAAGACATGTGTTACGTCCATATACATAAGTTTTACAAAGTAGGTCAAACTAAACAAACTACCCATACACCTGAGTGATTTAGATTTCATCAAAGGGAAAGCACTCTATATTATCGGCGTAAACGAACTATGGATCACCTTATCCGCTAAAAATACGGACGGCAATGATTTGCCTTGTAAAATTATCTGCTATGGTTCAAACACTTCCAATATCCAAAGAATTAAGAAATATAAAACTCAATTTACAGAATATATTCCAACTTTAAGTGTGCAAGTGTGCAACAAGTTCAAACTGTTCACAAAATTCTAGTCAAAGTCTTTATAAGTTTATAAAATATCCAAATTAAAACATTAAATCCAACCATAAATAAACTACCAAGAACAGAAATAAACACATTGACAGTCATGATGTGTTTCTTTTTCATAGTTAATGGCTTAATCCCATACTAGGAATTAAAGATATACATTGAGAAATATTGAAATAATTGATATTCTTTGAAAAAATCATTATTTCTAGCTGACTTTGATTAGTATTTCACAAGCAAAAACAGACAGAACCGCCTTTCCATACCATAAAAAAATCAGCCAGAGTGACGTCATAGCAGACGATAAACTTATCCTGTAATTATTATTCAATAAATAAACAGTACTTTGGGAGATATATCGTTGAATAACACCTGGAAAGGTGTAAAAGTAAGTAGCTTTTGCAAATGAACACAAACTTTCAAGTAAATGTAACATTTCTAGAAAAAGTGAGGTGCTTGATCAAGCGTGAACTTCCAGTCACAAATTTGCATATGATATTCACCAATAGAGGGCGCGATTACTCTGAAATACCCGAAAGTATGATTACGCCGATATTAGGAATGCGCCGATAATATGGAGTTATAAGTGATTTTTGAAACATTTTGCTAATAAAACTACTTCCCTTTGCTGAAAGAATTAACTCCCTTGAAAGTTGAGGTCACCAAAATAATGGAAATATCTTAAAATAACGTATACAGGTTACTAATCAACATTTCAGTTTTTCTTTAATTCCTTCATTGACTAGCAGAATACCTCTGCAAATACCTTTAGATAAGAGGAAGAAATGTAGGTTCTTTCTT
>JAFMSR010000004.1:12808319-12847977 GCA_022818135.1 Saxidomus purpurata
GAATATAATTTTATTGTTTCGTGTTGCCTCCACGTTTAAATCATAATCAGCAGCGCTAGTTGATAAGTCTGATAGCCGTTAAGGGTCTCCCCATGCATGTTAGTTAATGACATACATATTTTAAAACAGTGAATATCACATCATATCCAGTGCCTTACAATTCCATAATTGTATATTATTGTATGCTAACTAATGAAATACTACATGATGTATCAGTTGAATAAAAAGTGATGATTTAGATATCATATTAGTCACAGTGATAGTGATATAGGTCTGCCGGAACTTCTTTTTTTTTCATTGATGAATATACATAATTCAGGTTTTGTGATAATAGTGTCGAGCTCATGAAAATATTAAAATTGTATCACTTATCTAAAATCAGTGTTTCTCAATATAACAGTTACACTTATCCGTCAATATAGAAGTGGCATGCACAGACAGACAGACAGACAGGCCTCAAGACGACAAGCGATGCCGGTATAATACAGGCGTTGCCTATCCTACCAAGTACAGGCGTTGCCTATCTTTCGTTGATCAATCTTTCTATAGTGAAAACCTTCGCTTTATTTTAAGAGATTGAATTCTAATGAATGCGTATAACAACAACTGACAGTACAATAGATATTAATTCCTAAAAGCTTCTGTAAAGGAAATAAACTACAATACTTCTACTGTCGGTTATCCGTGTAGGCTTTGCAAAAATATATGAACATCTTGAATAATTATTAACAGAAAATGCATTGTAATGAATGCTGATATATGCTTGAATCATAAGCAAGTTTTCTTATATAGATATAGAAAGATTATATACATCAATTAATGATAAAATACACCATGATTTCCACGGGCAACACGTGCGGTAAATGACGCACGCGGCCAATTACAATGAAATGTAACTACGCGCCGAACATAGTTTTTTTTAAGACAATGTCGTGTTTATACCAACATAATTAATGCTTCCCACTATTTCATCGTTGATTAAAACACAGTCAGTCGATCGGACCAGGACACATTTAGTGCTTCTAAATTATATTTCATTTATGGGTTATTTGTCTTATGAACAACAAATAATGAATGTCAAGTAAAATTCTTGGACAGAAGGTATGGTCGTGTGTCTTCAAGGAATTGTCAGTATTTTGTGTTATGTTTAGAAAATAGCAATATATACTAGTATATCAACTAATAATATAGTATAGCACGTGAGCGCTATCGGCCAATCAGGATTAAGTATTTATGACAGGTATACAATATATACTAGTATATCAACTAATGATTGACACTCACAGACTTGCGACGCCAAAAAGCTTCGATCACAATTCTAACAACACCTATCTTTAAAAAAGATGGTCAGCGCGATTTTGAGTATATGAAAGAGATGGGTAGCTAAATTTCATAGTAAAAATTCCTGTCAAGTTTTATCTGTATGCAGTCAGACGGTGTCAAATGTCACAGGGTGAAATAATGTTACCCGGCCGCTTACACAATAACTCCCCAAGTACCGTGACATGTTACCCGGCCGCTTACACATTAACTCCCCAAGTACCACGACATGTTACCCGGCCGCTTACACATTTACTGCCCCAAGTACCACGACATGTTACCCGGCCGCTTACACATTTACTCCCCAAGTACCGTGACATGTTACCCGGCCGCTTACACATTTACTCCCCAAGTACCGTGACATGTTACCCGGCCGCTTACACATTTACTCCCCAAGTACCACGACATTTTACCTGGCCGCTTACACATTTACTCCACAAGTACCGTGACATGTTACCCGACCGCTTACACATTTACTCCCCAAGTACCGTGACATGTTACCCGGCCCCTAACACATTTACTCCCCAAGTACCGTAACATGCTACCCGTCAATATTTAATAAAGTCTATAAATTATCAAAATTTAGGCAAATAAAAAGCAGATGCGCTAAATGTCTCATAATACATTAATGAATTAATTATAGAGTATGTTAAAATTATAACGTGTGAGTGAGTGAGCGGCTGACGGACGAAATTGGAAAGAACGAGCGAATAAGGAAGGTATAATGATGCAGGCAGGCAGGAAAATGAGAGGTGGTGAAGAAAAGATAGAGGAAAGGTACATCAAAGTTCTTTTCCCGTAACTCAGGGATTTGTTCCTATAAATGTAACATTGTTACGAAAAATAAACGCACATAAATATTTTATTTGTTTCCATATTTTTTTAAATTATTCAGGACTACATAGACTAATGTATCACTTATCATCCCAAACAAACTCACTAAATACATAAAAATGCATTAGTGTCAAAGAGATACCGGTATAAAGATTGACGGACAGACGAACGGCTGAATAACTGGCCTTCATTTTGATAAGTTGTGAGCGTAACAGAGAGAGGTGCGTAAATGCGTGACTTAAGTAAAATACACATCTTATTTTGAATTTTATCATTTTCATCATAATGAAATATTAAACACCACTAAATTAGTGTAAAGATGCCGCTTCACGAGAAAACCATGCAGACTCGATAAAAAGCGCTCTAAATCAATGCGATTTCATACGCAACTCTATGTAAATGTTTTTCCTAAATTTTTAGAACACTACATGTAAAAGAAAGTAGCCGTTCGATATACTTGTAAATTTTAAAAACCGTAAACTAAAGACAGTCTTTTTAAATTTATTAATTTTATTCTTTCTAAATTAAATGACGTAACCAATCAGGATCGACGTTACGATAGTAGTGCGTTGTTACTTCAATTTTGAAACTTTCGTAAGTTAAATGTTAACACATTTGGCATATGGCAACTGTTATATTGGTAAGAAGAATCTGACAAAGGACTTAACATCACTTTTGATATGCTTCAATGGAAACATTCGATATTTCTTACTGTTATTCTTCCAAATATACATGGGTGATACATAATTCTTTGACAGACATACACTGATGAGTTCTCCATGTACATTATGTGACGTTCTTGAAATGTATTATTATTTTTTTAATAATTTATCACAACTAGTACATGTAGTGACTTTTTCTGCAAAACTTTTCAGAAATAAAAAGCAGCAAACATGACAGTTCTGACATTTTGTATTGTCCAACAGGAACGTAGACGTTCCTGTGTCCAACTACAGAGAAAAGTAATTATTGGAAATAAATGTTATCAGCACCTTTTTCGTAAGAATAGAAAGATGCGAGAACAAAGAGCGGGACACAGATCGCAGGTTGTGGGGGATGGGGAAGAGTATAAGTGCGGGTTGTGAAAGATTAGGGACAAATAATGTGATCCCGACTTTATGATTTCATGCTTATGAAAAGGCGGTCGTACAATGAAGGCCTTTCTTTCTTCCTATGTTTTTATGAAATGCAATACTAATTTCAAATTTATTATTTTTTAGATTGTATTTGTGAGAAATTGTGTTTTTCAACTAGTATTTTATAAAATCCTAATTATAAAACAAAATGAGTTGGATAAACAAAGTTAAAATATAAACATATCTATAAAGCTACCATATTAAATGTATTCCTAATTTGTACATTAATATAGTAAAACATGTGAGGTACAAAAAACAGAAAAATACACCGAAATATATCCTATACATGTATTTTGTTGCGACGATTCACGTATTCGCTGATAATAACAATCGTTCAAGCCTACCCAATAGGTGGTTTGAAAGTACAATGGCCACGTGCGCGTCTCCAATCCTGGATTAGAGAAAAGAAATTGGCCATCGAAAGCTGGTTTGGACACTGTCCAAGGCTCAAGACCAAGCCGAGATTACAGAAAAACAATCCGCCAGTGGCTTGAAACCAAGATTAAGCTTCAAGCCAGGGAAAAGAAATTGGCCATCAGAAACGTTCCTTGACTCAAACTCGAACAGAAAGTTACCTTTAATCGGCTAACCGTCGATGCATTTCCTCCAATGAGGAGCGATTGGTATTCATAAACGTAAGGAAGGGTATGTGCGTGAAGTTAGCTGCCAGTTGCCAGTTGCCAATTCAATGCCAATTCAATTGGCAACTGGCAGCCAACTTCACACTCTTGTTGCCAATTCGTCTTCACTTGCAAATATTAACTAAAAACAAAATTGTTAAACCACGCGAATTGGCAACTGGCAACTGGCAGCCAGATGCCAATTCGATTTTTATGTAAAAATCTTAATGCAAAATGAATTGGCAACTGGCAACTGGCAACTGGCAACCAACTTCATATTCCAGATGCCAATTCAACTTTCACTTGCAAATAGCCAATTCGTTCAACCTCACGAATTGGCAACTGGCAACTGGCAGCCAGATGCCAATTCGTCTTCTGTCAGTAATTGTGAATAAAAAGCGAATTGGCAACTGGCGATTGGCACCCAGATGCCAATTCGATTTTTAGCTCGACTATTCGGAGAATATGGAGAGCTATTACAGTCACTTGTGTGTCGGCGTCGGTGTCGGCGTCGGCGTCGGCGTCGGCGTCGGCGTTGCTTCTTTGGTTAAAGTTTTGCCTGCTAAGTACTATCATGCACATATCTCAGTAACCACTTATGATATTGACTTGAAACTTTGTTCATGTCTTTAGGGGTGTCATACAATCAAGGCAGATAACTCTTGAAAAAATTTAGTACAAATTATGGCCCTTGTTTGACTTTGAAAATTTGGTTAAAGTTTTGCCTGCTAGGTACTATCATGCACATATCTCAGTAACCACTTATGATATTGACTTGAAACTTTGTTCATGTCTTTAGGGGTGTCATACAATCAAGGCAGTAAACTCTTGAAAAAATTTAGTACAAATTATGGCCCTTGTTTGACTTTGAAAATTTGGTTAAAGTTTTGCCTGCTAGGTACTATCATGCACATATCTCAGTAACCACTTATAATATTGACTTGAAACTTTGTTCATGTCTTTAGGGGTGTCATACAATCAAGGCATATAACTCTTGAAAAAATTTAGTACAAATTATGGCCCTTGTTTGACTTTGAAAATTTGGTTAAAGTTTTGCCTGCTAGGTACTATCATGCACATATCTCAGTAACCACTTATGATATTGACTTGAAACTTTGTTCATGTCTTTAGGGGTGTCATACAATCAAGGCATTTAACTCTTGTAAAAATTTAGTACAAATTATGGCCCTTGTTTGACTTTGAAAATTTGGTTAAAGTTTTGCCTGCTAGGTACTATCATGCACATTTCTCAGTAACCACTTGTGATATTGACTTGAAACTTCGTTAATGTCTCTAGGGGTGTCACACAGTCAAGTCAGATAACTCTTGTATAAATTTAGTACTAATTATGGCCCTTGTTTGACTTTGAAAATTAGGTTAAAGTTTTGCCTGCTAGGTACTATCATGCACATATCTCAGTAACCACTTATGATATTGACTTGAAACTTTTTTAATGTCTTAAGAGGTGTCACACAGTCAAGACAGATAACTCTTGTTTAAATTTAGTGCAAATTATGGCCCTTGTTTGACTTTGAAAATTTGGTAAAGTTTTGCATGCAAGGTACTATCATGCACATATCACAGTAACCACTTATGGTAGTTATATCAAACCTTGCAATAGTGTTCAGGGTAAATTTTGTATCAAACAATTAATTTACCAAAAATTAAATCTATAGTTATAGATTTTGACTTTTTTTATGATTCAACTTTCCTAGTTTATACTTAATAGTTAGCAGAATTTTGTTTTGCTATTACACTGATAAAAGTTTTGTTTTATTAGCAAACACCCACAATAGTCGAGCGTGCTGTCTTATGGACAGCTCTTGTTATGTAAAAATCGTACAAGGTTTCGACCAAGGGGATTGTGAAGTACACTCGACGCAATCATCAAATGGTCAACAACAAAAATTGGTGTAGGAATGGGGGTCGGGTTGGTTCTCCCCCTCCCCGCCGAGTCAGACCAGGATATTATATTTTAACATGAAATAGAACTTGCACGATCAGGATACAACAGTGTAATTATATCACTCTGTTTTATTTCTCTGATTTCAAAGTTGCATCTTGCTAAATTGTACATATTAGCACAGGGATTCACTGAACGGTATTAACCGTTTTTCCCGAAAACACTGCTTATTGAGGAAAAATCACATTTTTTTTATTTTTCTTATAGAACAATATCTTAGAAATATTACCACATAAGTTTCAGTTTCATCCGCCCATTCTTTTTGGGTATTTCAAGAATTTTAAAACACCCACTGTTTGTTGCAAATACCTTAATTTTGCTGTCAAGACCCTTAATTGGAAGAAGATGAATAACAAAATAAAACAGCACAAATGAAAGTATTTTATGTTTTTAGTTCATGAAAAACACCGAATAATATACTCAACAAAAAATCAAAGGGTCAATTACATATAATTTAAATGTCTTGACAGACAAAACCTTGAATAAAGTAATTACTAATTATACTGTGAGACACTTGCAATGAAACAAATATATAGTCCCGTTATTCTATTGTTACTCCCATTTACTAACCTGTGTTAACAACTCACCCTTACTCTTGATAAGGCTATAGGCATTGGTGCTTTTATTCTGTTTTACCAAATGCGAGGTCTTATCGTTTGCTTCAGTTCCGCTGAGTTTGATAGCGGTTTACAAGCAAAATTTTCAAGATAATCTTTAGGAAATTTTCCAACATAGAAACAGATATTTCATTTCTAAATCAATCTACACAAGAAATTAGGCCATACTTACCTTTTAAGTCATTTTACTATCCCGCATTTAAACATGCACGAGTAGAATTTCTTCGCTAAAGTCCTGTAAGCGTGTATTTGACATTTTGCAAAACTTCATGCTTAGCAAAACAGGTATACAGAAATTAAAAATAAGAAATAAGAAACAGATAGCATACAGTAATGTCTAAATAGTTTGGACTTATAACTTACCGTGCAAAGTATGACTAAAACAAGGGGGCGGAGGCGTAGAGGTTTTGTAAAGGTGACTTGCGCTCATCCCGGAGGTTACGGGTTCGAGCCCCACTGGGGTCACGACCGTACCTCCTCATATGACACCAGTACTGGTTTTTCCAGGAAGCTCACTCGAGAGTGACTCGATAAGTTACATGAATAAGACAGTGCGAGCTTACGTACATACTCTTACATGACTAGGACAGTGCGTCCGAGTTTACGTACATATACTCACATGACTAGGACAGTGCGCCCGAGCTTACGTACATATACTTACATGACTAGGAAAGTGCGTCCTAGCTTACGTACATACACTAACATGACTAGGAAAGTGCGTCCGAGCTTTCGTATAGTCTTACATGACTAGGACAGTGCGTCCGAGCTTACGTACATACACTTACATGACTAGGACAGTGCGTCCGAGCTTACGTACATATACTTATATGACTAAGACAGTGCGTCCGAGCTTACGTACATACACTTACATGACTAGGACAGTGCGTCCTAGCTTACGTACATACGCTAACATGACTAGGACAGTGCGTCCGAGCTTACGTACATATACTTACATGACTAAGACAGTGCGTCCGAGCTTACGTACATACACTTACATGACTAGGACAATGCGTCCGAGCTTACGTACATATACTTACATGACTAAGACAGTGCGTCCGAGCTTACGTACATATACTTACATGACTAAGACAGTGCGTCCGAGCTTACGTACATACACTTACATGACTAAGACAGTGCGTCCGAGCTTACGTACATATACTTACATGACTAAGACAGTATGTAAATGTAAATTATATTCATTCAGTATGTTATGTGGCTAAAATTTTATTTACGTGCTAAAAACTTCAGTAAGTTCGTCAGTCCGTCTAAAAAAATTATCCGGGTTCTTCTTAGTAACCACTGGTCGGAATTTGGTAAAACCTCATAGAAGTGTTCCGTACAAAGCTTTGTTGTGTCCTATCTTCCGTATGTTGTGCGTATCTTCCGTCTGTTGTGCGTATCTTCCGCATTTTGTGCGTATCTTCCGTTAGCGGTGCGAATCTTCCGTATGTTGTGCGTATCTTCCGTATGTTGTGCGTATCTTCCGTTAGCGGTGCGTATCTTCCGTATGTTGTGCGTATCTTCCGTATGTTTGCGTATATCTTCCGTATGCTGTACGTATCTTCAGTATGTTATACGTATCTTCCGTATGTTGTTCATATCTTCCGTATGTTGTGCGTATCTTCCGTATGTTGTGCGTATCTTCCGTATGTTGTGCGTATCTTCCTATGTTGTGCGTATCTTCCGTATGTTGTGCGTATCTTCAGAGTGTTAGCTCGAATATCCTTCATTGAGTTATACTGCTTTTTTCTTTTTCATGCATGTCGTGTCCACGCTATTTCTCAGCAACCTGTTGGGAACCTCACTGAATTGAACAATATGCATAACCCTTATCATTTGCACTCTGAAATTGCTCTATTATTTTTACATATACAAAATATGTATGTACATATACATGTAGTATCAATACTGAGGTTTGCCCGCGTCATTTCTCAGCACATACGGGGGTTGAATTCAAATTCATCAGAGTTATTATTACAAAGCTTAGTTGCGCATAGTGTTTGCATGATGAGGCAATATAGTTCGGTTATCAGACAGGTCTATCAGGCAACATAGTTCGGTAACCAGACAGGTCTGTGAGGCAATATAGTTCGGTAATTTGACAGGTTTATGAAGCAATATAGCTCGGTAACCAGACAGGTTTCAACATATTTCTTTGAGTTACTTTTCCTGAATGGTTGATATTTTGTGTATGACACGCTCTGCTCCTTTGCTCAAGTCGGATCAACAACAGACCTACTTTCCACAGGGAAACTTCTGCAAATGTTTGAAAACTTCGAGAAAGGGAACTTTCAAAGGTTTCAAATGTAACATGGGTTTATTCTTTTAATCTGTTTTCATCTTCCGCTGTAAGGCCCTGTGTTGGACGGGCTAATCGTGGCAGTGTTGGCCCAACCGTTGTGGCATTGTATGCCCAACACTGTCATTTTACATATGTTTAATTGGACAAACATTGTCTCAAAACTGCTATTTGATCAATAAACTCACTGTTGGGCAAACAAGGAGTGTGTCAGCGGGTCTGGGGTTTTACAAGTAGCTCACTGTTTCTCTCTCATTTTGTATTCATTAGGTTATAGAAACGCTAGGCAGAGGATATCTCTTACTGGACTTGTACATTTTTTAACATCTAAATTTCTTTCTCCTTTTGTTAAAAATAAGTTATATTCATGAAAACTTTACACCAATATGAGAAGTACATATACACACGCAGATCCGGTAAATAATGATACCATCATCTTTACATCTTGCTTTAGTTACATGTATATGTAATCGCGTTTATTTTCATCAATTTTAAAATCAAATTTGATCAATCACGTGCTACAGTGCATTAATTCTTTACAGCCTCCAGCGAACTCCTGGCTGTACGTTGATTTAGAAATAATAAATGTGTCCCAATATGTTTTGTCGTTAATTAAATAAAAGTCAAGAGTTTGGATTCGTAGAATTAAATCAGGAGTGTGTAGCACGAGTGATTTACTTTGTCGCATCCGTACGACTGACTGTATCTTAACTGGGAAATATTTATTATTTCGATTCTAAAACGATATTGTCTTTAAAAAATACCCAGAATTATGTCTATCACGTACCAACAGTTCATTGTGTAATTTACCGCACGTGTTACCAGTGGAGCACGTGGTGAATTTAATCGTAAAATAATGTACAGATATTCGTACTTTTCATCTATATTTATAAAAGCAGAGTTGTGGATCGTGCTAGAATCAACGACATACAGAAAATAAAAACTAAAAAACGAGAAAATCATTATTTCAATAGATCCAAACATTTCTGTCTGCGCTGCTGTTGAACAGTAGAATGCACATTGTATCTAGATCTGTTAAATTTGGATCTCATCAGAAATTTCAGGGAAAATATGTTATCATGAGTTATTCTTTTCAAGTCAAAAAACAAATGTATAATGGTTAAGCCAGATAAATTTCTTACATAAGCACACATAATTAGAATTCTGTAAGATAAAAACTCGTTTGGAATATGTCTTTATCATACTAAGTAATTATGACAACAGAAACAACAAAAAACAAGAGGGCCTAGATGGCCCTATATATCTCACCTGGCTACCATTGATTACGAGTATATACATAAATGTACAAGGTCAATAATCCCGCCGCACACTTTGAATTCTAGACAAGAAGATTCTTCAAGTTTACCTATTTAAAATCAAGTAAACCCCACACTCTAGGAAGGTAAAAATCTATAGATGTACACTTTGGAAACTCACTGCCAACAGAGTCAGCCCACTTGAGAGAGAGAGAGAGAGAGAGAGAGAGAGAGAGAGAGAGAGAGAGATGCCACTTGTTACAGGACTTTGTTAATAAAGGCTTTTCAAAAGTCAGATCACAATTCGACGCATTAGTCTTTATCATGTACTTTTTTTTGTAAAATGTATGTAATATTTGTAAAGTTTAACTTCTAAATCGCTTTCACTTAAATAAGAATTATTTAATTAAAAATTAGTATTATTTATTGCAAATGTCACTCAGTTATCTGTTTAATTGAATATTAAATTGTATGGACTGCCTTCCACTTATTTCATTTCAAGCATGTTTAGATACGTGTCTTAAACATGATAAATGGCCGGTTTGTGTTTGCTTTTACATGCACGCGATATTTTCTATTTTACAACAATATAATATTTCATATTGTCACCATGCCGGTGTTATAATGTTTATCTAATGACTGGCTTACAGTGTCGTATTGTGAAAACTTTATAACTACTGACAATTGAATTAGAACTTCCTGCTTGATATGAACGTTTAAAGGGAGAGTATACCCACTATATTTCTTTATTTAACTAGCTTTAGTTATTTTTCGTGTGTTTCACTGTATCTGATGAAATGATTTTGTTTTCTGTCGGAAATGCTCGGGCTCCCTCGTGCTGTCCCACCTGCAACGATAGTTTTTGCGTCAGTGGAGTGTCTAAGACCTACCTCGTATTACATGTATTACCTAGAGAGAAGAAAGCGGCTTTAACTTTGTCCCATGTTTAAGAAAATCAGACAGCTCCGTTTATTTTTGGGTATCGTGTCCCTGCCTTTAAGATTTTTCTTCTGTTTCTACTATTGTATTTTGGTTGGGATTAATTTTTTACTGAATGAATACGATAATGCATGTCTGCTCTTGGAATGCATGGTATGCGTTTTTTTTTTAAACTGAATTAATCAGACATTTATCTATTACATTGTGACAGTTAAAGGGAGAGTATAATTTATCTTAACGTTGAGAAAATCGTTATAAGTTCTATCAAGTATTTCCCCTTAGAAACGCGGGATTGCTCATAGTGAAAGTGGGAATAAGATCTAAATTAGAGCATGTTACGTGGACATCGTACTCGTGGAAGGGGGAATAGTTACGTGAGTTACGCGTTTTCTAAACTTCTCTATTTTAATCTCGTTTTAGTTCGACCTACCTACACACTAAAGATTCGTTCAAATCTGTTTTTCAAAACATATTTTCGTGTTTAAACAAATGTTTATGTTTCCCATAGATTGTGCTAGCATTATTTCTTTTCACCACTGAGCAAACGTGCACTGGATTTCTATTGGACGACAAATGTGAAACTCCACCTCTGTGTAGTTGCCTTGGAAACGTTGACTTTAGGTGCTACGGCGCGAATTTTACAAGTATTCAGACATTTGGAGTTCCTGGCGTCATGAAAGCAAACTCTACGCTATACATAATTCGCAATTCATTTTTCGATTCTAACTCTCGTTGAATTGATGAACAAGGGTAGAACATGATTCCCGAAATTTATTGCTTTAGACAGAAGTATAAATCTATGTAGCAATTTGAGAAAATCTGTTGAAAATGCTGATGAGCTTGGTTTTACGGCACAGCTACACTATGTGTTTATATTAAATTTTTAAAAGCGTTTGTAAGGCTTTGTTATTTGGAAGCGTATAATCAAAAGAAATACAGGATTTCGTGAAATCAAATTATACTGGAACCTTTTTATTTGATGATTCATTCTAAAGTCTGTTAATTTCAGACAGTTCGGATAGTTTTGTGTTTGAACCAAAATCTGAGAGCCAGCAGCTTTAAGCATAACTGATTATTTTAATCAATACAAATTCAGACAAAACCTGAGTAAATTCCTTTAATGTATAAATAAACCTCTACGATTGTCAGTTCACAAAAACGGATTCTGGTTTGGTCAAGTAATGTCCCGCTGTATATTTCAAAATATATGTATAATTATATGTAATATACAGCTAGGCCCTACATGTGTAAATATTTTTAAAACTAATGGTGAAACATATAATTTCCTTTTCACATAGTCCAAATGTCTGAAATACGTCGTATCAATGTTTACGTCATTTATATACTGGTCCCATGTTTTCTTGTACAGAATCTCTTCTAAGCAATCCAGAGCCAGGTACTCGAAGTCTATGTTAAATTTATTTACGAATAACCCTAAATCGTTATAGGCTTTGTTGAAGTCGCCGACACCCAGCACACAGATATTCCTAACGAATGTTCCGGCACAGCCTCTCACAAACACAGAGTGACTCATCTCCCAGTTTTTGTATCGCATCAGTGATGGTTTTAGCGGGTATTTTTCTGCTTCACCTGAAACAGTAAAAAAAAGAAAATCCTCGGTCATACAAAAATTAAACTTTCATCGAGTTCATGAAGCATATTAACAATAATTGGGATGTGGGAGGGGATCTTTGAAAATGGAGCATATATGTCGTTTAGTTGGTGACTAATTGGAGAATAATTAATAATTATCAAGTACTTATCATAATACGGAAAAAACCAGGTTTTTCCCGCCTATAGGATACACGTAAATTAAGAATTATTTATGAATTGAATGTCAAATGAATTTACAATAATTTCAATAAACGTCCAGGCAAGTTGAATTTCGGTTCTACGTTACAGAAACCATTTTGGATTTTGCTTTCCGGTGATAGTGACTAAAACATTTCCGAAAACAACTCTCCCCCTCCCCCTTTTTTCGTTCTTCAAAAACCAGCTAATCGCAGGTTGATAAACTTAATGCTTTCTTAAAACTTTAAAAAAAAAGTTCATCTGCTGTAAAAGTATTTGCCCAATTTTGTCAGGAACGCTGAATTGGCGCAGCTCCCGCGCTGTACGGAGGGAAGTAACCGCTAAGGCGAGTTTGCCGCGGAGCGTTATTCAAAAAGCGTCTATTAACCACGATCTGTAGCGTTAGTTTAACAATATTTTATTTATCAAATATCATGTAAGTACAATATATATTACAAAGACAAGGGATCGAGTAGTAAGCTAATAAGCTTTTTTGGAAACTCTTTCCCTGTAGCGTTGTTTAGTGCCCCTGTCAAAGTATCACGTTTTGGCCGCCACGTTTAGCTACGTTTGGAAACGTGGCTACGTGAGCAAACGTAGAACAACGTGGCTGAAACGTGAGCAAACGTGACAAAACGTGAACTGGAAATTTTAATTTTGTACATGATTAAAATTCGTTGGCGTTTTCCCACAACGTACTACAACGTGGCAGCATCGTGGCGAGAGCGAGGTACACCGTAGTATAACGTAACATAAACGTAGCACGTTTGAGTATGTTTGTGTTCAGTCTACGTTGCTGTTTGCCTGGACGTGTTTGTTTGTGCACTACGATGCTGATTTTAGGTCAGAAAAGCCTGTATTTTTGCATTTAAATTGTTAGAATATCTTAGACGCTATTCAGATGTACATCTCTAACAACCTACAAAAAGCCATCCTCGGTAACCCAGGCTATTCAGTATCCAATTGAATTATGACGGAGAGAAGCGGCAGGAATTAACCGTGGGTTCCGACGATGACAAAAAGCGGACAGGTAATAAGGACATGTAACAGTATTGTTTACAGTTGTTATATTGGATGAAAAATATGAAGTACTAAAGAGCCACTTGATATTGACACAGCTATCCTTTGAGGTTACAATGAACAAAATAAATACACAACTAATTTATGTAAACCACTGACTAAAATTGTACCTTATTTGAACTAAAAAGGGGCTGCTTTTTACAACCAAGTTCTACTATGGATCCTTACCAGAAAATGTTTCGATTTATATACACGTTGATGTAAGTTGACCACGGCTTTTTCGGGTACATAGCCAGATATTTTGTTATTTATCAGTTTGAAAGACTGCAATGTTCTTCATGCAGGAGTATCCCTGAGATGTCCAGATTGTATGTGAATCGCTTGACAAACTCTCCAACATCTTTTATTTCTCATTTAACTTGGTATAAACTATGTTCATCGCAAAGCAAAAACTGTTCCTAAAAGTTTGATTATCGCCGGTAAAAGTTCTGTTTGAGTCCATAACAACAACAACAACTATATTTGTTATTACTAAAATTATCATGGAGGAAAGTTCTTATTATAATATTAACGATATAGTATAACATAGACTTGAAAATGATGATTTACCAGTTTAGGTATACAAACAGGGATCTGTAGAATCTTCTGGGCTTACTTTTAAAGAGGCACTCCCTACATATAGCAGATTATACTCTCGAAACATAGATTATGTGTTCAATGAACGTAAAATGATAAATAAATACAATTTCAAAGAAGAACCCAAGTTGTGCAATTAATGTGTGGATGCGATTTATTACAGAAAGCCTTTATATTGATTAATTGTGGTAAAATGAGGCATTTTTGCCCTAGTTTCGTTCTTCTTTGAAAATGTAAATATTTAATATTTATTTATCATTTTACATTCATTGAACGCATACTTTAGTTTCGAGAATATGATCTGCTAGATGTAGGGAGTGCCCCTTAAACATTTATACATTTTAGTCATTTGCTTTAAGTACCAGCTCTTCGCCTTGCTGTGTCTGTGCACAGTGCATGTGTGCATCGCGGGGAACTGTATGCACTACTCGCAATGAGCGACCCATTTACACATGCGACACAAACAACATGGCGTTACGATGGATTGGAATCAAACTTACCAGTAGAGGTTAACGGTCTGCATTGAAAGCAAGGATGGGCAGCTGGTCTTTACGTTAATGATGAGATGGTAAGCCAATTAGTTTGGGTTGTATTCGCGTGTCTCACTATTTCTTGTCACGAATTACAAAACCAATGTGAAGACAAAGAATGTAAAACGCCGGTTCGAAAATATATGATCTCGCTTATTTATAATGCATATTCCAAATTTGTAGACGCGAAAATTTCCTGATTAACCGTTTAAAACTTAACACAATACTCTAGGTTTATGAATAAAATTTTATCTAAATGTGTTCCTTATATCCGGTGTATGTTATATCAATATATATGTGTTCTGTTCTGTGTCAGTTCTATGCATTGTACCCAAAGGGGCTAGTCACGTTTGATTTTTTTAACATGATATATAGTATGTATAGACTAATGTATACTATGCTAAAAAAAATCAAGCGTACCTGGCCCCTTTGATTGTGCCTGGCCCCTTTGATTGTCATTTTCAGGCACAGAAGTGATTTGCAATTTACACAAATTTTGATTGCACTTTCAACATAAACAATTAAGCGTTTTACATTGTATGTATAATTACTTACTTAGGTACATGATACATGTAACTATTTCTAACCTTTTAGAATTAACAGCGGATAGTTTACATCCAAGAAGATGCAGAAGTTGCCAGAATGTCATGCACAAATTCCAGGCTGACAGGTGCTTACATATTTTTATATTACACTTTTATGTGTAACATGTAAATTACTTGTAGGTCTCAGGAAACTCCGGGTTACATGTACAGTCTGCCTCCGTTGTCGAGTGGTTAGAGCCGCTGACTTGAAAACATTGTCATCTCTCGTGGGTTCGAGCCTTGCTACCGACTCCCGTCCCTTTATGTAAGAAAGTTGACAGTTGCTTGCGGAGGATAGGAGTCTAGTGCTGGTTCTTCCCAGGAACGATGGTTATGTAAACTGCCCGCCTGTGGAAATCACCAAAATACGGTTGGAACAGGCGGTGAACTCCTACAACAACAACAACAACAACAACAACAACAACTCCAGTTATCGCTCGGGAATTGAGTGTCAAGAAGGCCACTTTTACTACGAAAAAAAATATTATTTTATTAAAGGTTTACTGAGTACTTTTCTATTATGAGTGTAATAAAGTGACGGATTCGCTCGTTACATGTAATCAAAAAGAAATGAATGCTATACGTTCTATCTTTGTTTAGGTACGCTCGTCATGTGATTCGGCATACAGCGACAAGGCGGCATTCAAAGCATAAGAAATAGGTACCAGTCACTGTGCAACAGTTAAAAGCATTCATTGGCATCGTGCTTAACATGGGGTTAATAAGAAAACCAAGTATAGAAAGCTACTGGAGCAAACGACCCAGTCAGGCGACACCTTGGTTTAGCACCGTGATGTCCAGAAATTGTTTCAAAATTGCATTGAGGTTTTTGCATGTGGCCGACTTAGACAGAGTTAAACCCCGCAACAGTGCCTTCTATCGGTGAGCATAAGTTTGAATGTCAAATACGAGTGAAAGTTTAAGTATTGTCACTTTTACAAATCTTTACTTTGATTTGCATGTTGAATTGTATTGACAGTAATTATACATGTACTTTGTACTTATAGAAAAATACATGGAGTAACTAACTTTTTTTAAATTATCAGGCCGGATTCACGATTCAAAGCATTCCTGGACTTTGCAAATCGGATGTTTATTATGCACTATACACCGAGACAAAATGTGAGTGTCGATGAGACGTTGGTTGCCACACGCGGCCGTACTGCGATGTTGCAGTATATACCATCAAAGACCGCAAAGTTCAGTTACTGGCAGAAAGTGCGACTGGTAATATTTTCGTATAAGATATATTATTATTATTATTATTATTATTATTATTATTATTATCATTATTACATTAGCTGATTAACTAAATAAAGATTTATTTATCTATCTCATTATTTTATTACATGTACAAGATTTTTCGTTGGTAAATGAACAAACTGCAAGTATGTTTTTTTTTTCATTTTAAAAACCCATTACATTACATTGTTTTGTACAGGTTACATTTTACGGTTGAATTCGTTCCTTGGCCGAACATTCGAGCCAGCCATTGCAGGCTTGCAGGGAACTGCCGTCGTTCAAACATTACTATAGCAATGTCAGCTGTTTGGGAAATATTATCACGTCACAGTCGACAGTTTCTTCTGTAGCCTAGATTTAGCGAGAAGGCTGGTTCCACTTCGAACTACGTAACAGTTGCTTGTCGAAAAACACATTTCATTCCAACTGAAGTAAAATTATCCTAATACATGTACTATTCACATTTTTTATTGCGATTCGTTTTATCGTTATATTTACTGCACCTTACCTAGCAATACAATTTAGTAGCGATGCAGCGGAGAACAATTAACAACCACAATTAAATGCAGGTACCATGCGCAGCAACATACCTATGATACGCATCATTAAAAGCAGCAAATCCAGCACCTGGTGAGTCTGTCTACGCTCGACAAGGTCAGATCCAAAAGTCGTGGTCGCCAGAAGCCCGACAGCCATTACAGCTCGATCTGAGAGGGGTATGCCTGCCGTGCTGCAGCACTATAATATATGATGATGGGCGGAGTTGATTACGGAGACATGCTCATGAGATTTTATAATGCCGGAAGGAAAACAGTGAAGGTATGTCGACCGGTATAGGTTTAACGACAAGTTAAACATACATGTATACAGTATATGTTACGTTACGGACTTGTAAACAACTGGGAAAATATGTAGGTGACCGCATATCTCAGTCGGTAGAATCTTCGCCCTTCAGCTAAGGGGCACCGGTTTGGCACCAAACGTGTGACCGTGAACCTTGCACTATTAGAATTCCACCATGACTGAAATTCTGAATTTCGATGGCGAATGTTTAGTTTCGCAGGGGTGTATACAAACTTGTTCGCATGTGGGAGAGAAAATATATAAGCCGCCATATTCGCCTAAGTAAGCGACGGGTCCTGTCAGACTGCACATGTTCCTCACCTGACATAAACCAGATCAAATTGTATTCTTACATGTTGTTATATAGCCTAAAAGTAGCTTATTTATTAAGTAGACAATGAATTGTGTATTGATACAGGTTTCGAAGAAAATGGTGCTCAACATTATTTTTCGGATGGCATTAAATGCGTATGTAATATACGAACAAACCGTGGACAGTCCAGTCAGCAGAGAGCGGTTTTTACAGCTTCTTGTGGAAGAACTCGCTGAAGAAGAAATACAAGGGAGAAGGCATGTACAACCGAATAGGACCCGGCGGAGAATGGATCATGCACGGACACGTCTTGTAGCATTGCAAGGTAATACATCTGTTTAGTAGTACATGTACAGTTTTAGTTTTTCTTCAGTTTTTTATTTTGTAAATTTATTTCTTTCCTTTCTTTGTATTCTTCCTTTCTATCTATCTATTTCATGTAGTCCTTACCACAGCTCACATATTTTATTCCCATCTTTATTCCATCGTTTTATAGTTTATACTAATTTATTTAAGCTCGATTGTGAAGAAAGCTTTGAGCTTATAAAGTCACTCTTGAGTCCGCCTCCTGGAAAAACCAGTATTGGTGTCATATGAGGAGGTACGGTCGTGACCATGGTGGGACTCGAACCCGTAACCTCCGGGATGAGCGGCAGACACCTAAACCTATGTCCCCGTATTTCGAAGAATGATGGTAGGGCATAAACCTTTATCCATGTAAGTGCGTTTGTCAATGTGTACTGTCTAACTTCAGTATTGTAGGCGCCGGGATGCAGGAGGGAGCGTCAAAGAAGTGGTTGGTTCGAATCCCGCCAGTTGAATTTGATATCGTCTTTAACAATCCTTTCAGTTCCGCTCGAGTACTAACTCAATCATTGACAGTACTTTAGTTCAGATGGAAGATATTAGTCAACAAACAAAGCAAAACCTAATTAAACAGAGCCCTAAACTTTGATAAAATTTCCAGATTTGTTTGTGTGTAAAGTCATTCTCTTGTAAAATCATTGTCCCACAACGGACACAAGTGGTATTTTGTTACATCCATTATTTTATTTTAGGTCCAAACCAACAGCGGATTGCTGCGTCTGCAGCAGACGATCGGAACATCGTCGCCGCTCTAGACTCGTCTGTTCCAAGTGTGGACGCGGAGTGCATCGCCGTTGTTTTCAGCAACATGCCTGTCCAGAAGAGTAGTGACGTGTGTTACCATAGTGATTTTTTCATTACAGACTGACATTGTGTTTTATCAATTGAAACATTTCACTGTAATTAGGTTTTATACAGATCTGTAAGAGAGAGAAAAATAAGCTTTTATACTGTTTATCGTTTCGCCGTTTTTTATATGTTATTCTAATATCTCGGTAGTCGCATATGTCATTCATTTGAGACTAATAGAAAGTGTTGACAGATATAAACTTGATAACAAGAAATTATTATAGAGTCATTAAAGTTGATAACAAGAAATTATCATAGAGTCATTTAATTTTTTAAAGTTGA
The DNA here is from genome assembly GCA_022818135.1 of Saxidomus purpurata. Lineage (NCBI taxonomy): Eukaryota > Metazoa > Mollusca > Bivalvia > Venerida > Veneridae > Saxidomus > Saxidomus purpurata. Next base: position 12,827,760 of record JAFMSR010000004.1, read on the forward strand.
ACGTGTTGGCATTACAGCTCTTGTTTCTGCATGCAATACCGACATATGCAATGTGTAACTGATGTATTACATGTACATATTTGTATTACAAGATATAGAATCTACACTTTGGAAATAAAATATTATCTTTTACTATTAGTAGCAATGCATACCAATTTCGTCCATTAAATTCAATGTACAAGGTTTCGTCAAACGGAATCTGCATAAAAAATCAACATCATCGTACACGAAAGACGTCGTCGTTCTTCGCGTTCACTTTCTAAAGTTTCAAAAATTTCAAGATATCTAGCGGCCATTATTCTCTATATGCAAAGAATGTTTAATTTTGTATAGTTCACATACACCTGATTTACATGTACTCAGGTGCATATACATGTACAGTTATTCGTGTTTTCATAGTAGATAAATAATCGTTCAAGCCTACCCTATAGGTGGTTTGAAAATACAATGGCCACGAGCGCGTTTCCAATCCTGGATTAGAGAAAAGAAATCGGTCATTGAAAGCTGGCTTGGACACTGTCCAATGCTCAAGACCAAGCCGAAATTGTAGAAAAGAAATCCGTCAGTTGGCTTGAAACCTAGATTAAGCCTCAAGCAAGAGAAAAGAAATTGGCCATTATACAATCCGTTTGCACGAACATTTTTGTCATGGTTATGATTCGAGTTATGTCCGGGTTATCCAAACCTGGTAGGGACCAGGTTTATGAATCGAGTTGAACATTTAAATATGCAAAATGGAATTATATTAACACAAAAGAGCACTTACAAAACGTTTATGTTACAGAAAGTTCCTATAAAACATCTAAAGAGACATATTAAATTGAACGGTTAGCATATACTTATTAAATGAAAAAAATAACGTCTTAAAGGTTGCGACACAAATGCTGGTTGCATTAAAGATTCATGTAGTAGGATTTAAGTTTGTTTGAATTTCATATCGATTAATTTACAATCAACCTGGCCCGCGAAAACGCATTTAAATATTATAACTGGTGCATGCATCTGCATTTTACCGGATTTATTTCCCGACATATCACAAATGTTATTCCTCTTAATTTATTCTCTTTTTTGTATAAACAGTAAAACCTGTGAACAAAGACCACTGCCCGGTAATAGTAGGACAGGCTCTGTTGACAGGTGTTCTTTATTTAGAGATGTTTAGACAAAGCGGAACAATACACGATTTTCTATCTGTTGTTCTTTATTCAAAGGTGGTCTTTGAAACTGGCTTGAGTGTAGGTTTTTTCTTATTGACTTAATAAATAAAATAAATTCAAAATATTTTTGTATAGCGATTGCAGTGTTGGCTGAGGACACTGTAAATTAAAGTTCAATTTCTTAGATGTTGCTGTCAGCCTTATTTGCATCAATATACATGTATGTTCTGTTCGATATTACTATGGATATAGGTCAAGTATAACATGCGACGTTAAAATAAAACCGTTAAGGTGTGAGAAAAGGTAAACATCTATGAACAACGACCACATATGAAAAAAGAGCAAACCTGGTAAAAAACAAATTCACTGATTGTCTCTTAAAGAGAGTTCTTTCATTGTCTTTACTTAATGGTTTTTACCAAAGAATTGGCTGTATTTTAAACGAAGTATATACATGATTGTAATGAATAGACTCTAAACATTATAGGTTCGTGATGTTTTTCTAAATTATACCTTCATCAAGGTACAATGATAAGCAAAAATGAAAAATTTGCAAAAACACATTCATGTCTTGTTTGACATCTTGTATACTAAATACTACTACGTGTCAAATTTAATGTTTTAATTGGTTCTTTTTCATATTAATCCACAATTTGAAATTTGAAAGTGGCTATATAACATATGTTTTTGAACCGTGGGTTGTCCTAAATGCAATGTTCACATATTTTCATCACCAAATATAGCCATTTGTTTGTAAAAGTGATCTGGTATGAAATAAGAACCAAAAGCTTAGTGGCTTACATATTCGAATTGCATGAAATCTGCAGATCCAACACATTAAACCGATGTGCGATCATTAAAAGTCGAATCTCTCTTTATCGCGAGCGTGATGACATCTGGAATGAGTGTACGAGAGCGATTCAATAAGCTACGGAGCTTTCTTCGTAATAGAACTAAAATGAATTCGTATACATGTACATAAAAATGCATAGGCCTATTTTAGCATAAAAAACATTATAAATCGCTATCTGTTTCCGGCCGTATCATTTAGGTTATTTAACAGCTGACGTATCCAACCAGAATCGACGTCACAAACAGAAATACGTTTAGACGGTGATGTCTTGAAAAATGTTTAACAAAATTTATGACAAATATGTTCTATTTTAAAATAAAGAATTGACATTTGCTCAAAATCTACAGTAACTGCTTCTTTGGGAAGGCTATAATTATGAATAATTGTTATAAGTCTTTTGTTGATATTCTTTTACATATATTACATCTTTATTTTCGTCACTTCAATGATACACAGACGTAGAAATCACATACATAAATATGTACATGTATATGACAATACGTATTAAAGACCATTATTCACGCATCTGAAGTCACAGGTTGGTAGCTAAAACACAAATGTTAAGCTTACTTAAGATATAATTGACCAGTGACACGGGAAAATGGGCCTTCGGACAAAATATTTGGAAACTAGCTTGCTTGCATATTTGAACAAACAATATTTCAATATCAATATTGGAAAATTTCAGTTACCTACGTTCAGTACATACAAAACTACAACATTTTGAAAAAGTATACCTAAGGCATCATTGTTCACTCTAAAAATGACGTCACATACCACAATTTGACGTCAAAACTCACTTCAATTTACATGGGCAGTAAACTATTCCGGTAATCATTTCCTAACAGCATCATCTAATTTTGGTCGCAACATTATATACTCTTTCAATATATATTATATCTGGTGAACTATTTCATGTCTTCTTTCCACAATCTGCCTTTTTCATAGGGTATAGCCAAGATTAGAAAAAAGAATAATTTCAAATCCCTGTTGCCATAGTAATTGTCTTGGAGGATTTTGAAGCAAATTGTATGTTTCTGTTGAGTAAAATATAGTAGCTATCAGTTTTTATCATTGGTTTTGCATTTAAAGAGGGTGACAAAAATTTTAATTTTATGGGTTTTTTATCAATTGTAATTGTCGAATAATGTAACAAATGTCCGAAGGTACATTTTCGCGCGTCGAAGGTCAATTGTATTTGTGATAAATTGACCATATATAAAATTTTATTTTATTTTAACCGTATGTCGATGGCTTGAAAATGCAGTAAGATAAGTTCATATATTTGATTCAACTTTACATTGGAAAATATCCTTAAATAAATCAAAGTTTGTAAATTAAGCTTCCCTAGAATTTGTTCACTAACAGATCCGAAATGTTGTTCTACAAGCACGAAAAATAACGGTATCGTTTCTCAAGTATGTTTTCTTGCATAAGACATCGCTATTTCCTCTCCGTTATTTAAGAAAGGATAAAAAAACGTGCAAACGGACAAAACCAGTACATAAGACAGAGTTATCGGCGAGTTATTGAACTCCTTCTTAGCTGTTAACCTCTAGGTTATATATGAGGTCTTCGTGCAACCGGGCATAAAACAACTTTGGATTTCTGTATCGGGTTTTCACCAAATTTAACCTGCACGGGGAAAGTGGGAAGCGTCTCGATGTTAGGTTCACTGTTGGATTTCTCATATCAAAACCGATAGAGCGCGATGTTAAATTTCCTTTGTATTCGTAACCCATGCCATTCGGATTCGGTGGGTTACGGCGAGATGGCGGCGGGATTTTGAAATGAAAACTTATGACAGGAAAAGACAAAATCAATTCTTGATTCATGATGACACAGAATTCTTGGCAAAGGTTCGCTCAGATAAGAAAGTATGACGTATTAGCGTACATTTATGTTTTTTGCATTTTTAACAAAATACTAAAAAGACTGGTGCACCAAAGTTTGAATAAATTTTTTAGACAGTAATAATTATTCCCCGTTCCATTGAACTCTAGTCGACAAGAACTCATGTGATGTAATACTTGGATTGAATTTAGATCATCGTTTCCTGGTTTAAACTTTGTTCGTTTACGGCTGAATTTTTATCTTTATTTTGCGACGCACAATTCAAGATAGTAACGACACTTATATGTATTTTAGGTTATTTCTTAAATCTTAACGCTGCATTTTTAGTCGAGGTATATCACCTCTTACATATTTTAAAAGTAAAAGAAATGCTCTAGAGTGAAGCTTTAATGACGCGTTATCGGTACATGTAATAGTTTTGGTTCAATTATTATCTTCTTACTTAAATATTAGTATCAATTATATCAACATCTTTTACTTTTACAAATGAATATTGTCTCAAGCGAGAAATTAATTTTATTTTTAATGATAGTGAATCGAACATTTTGGCTCATCAGCAGCTGGATTAGCAGTCAGTCCTTACATTTACTTTTATTTTTATTTGATGATATGGCGATCCTTTTCTTGCAAAATTCACTCCCATTGTCGTCCAAAAAATGAAAGGACTAGATGAATTAGCCCTGTTGAACGCACAGATCTTCATATTGTAAACATAATTTATATAATTTAAAAATATTAACATGAATATACTTAACTGCAGTATTGAATTCATCATCATGAAAATTTAGAATTATGTTTTTGTTATGCATATGTATCCTTTAATTTATAAAAAAAATTGTAATGTCTGTTGTTACAAATTTAACCTGAGAAAATTAAGACACAGTGTATAATACTATTGTATTGAAAGAAAGCACTCCGAGTTTAATGTAATAATTATCATCTAGCATGGTGGCCTAGCAATCACGTTTTCCATTAGTATCTTTATTTATATTTTTCAATTAATTTAAAAAGAATAACCTTTTCCAGAATGCTTACTTGTCACTCAACATGTAAATACACATGCTTGCACGAGAAAATCACAATATGTGATATACCTGTTCTGTTATTGGAGAGTTACGTAAACCTGATGCAAAGAAATCCAATGTTGTTACAAATCAAACCGTTACAACTGCAGGGTTACTTGGTTGGTTACCTAACACCGGTGTTAAAAATTTAACTCGCTGAAGTTGAGAAACCGGCCTTAATATGAACAGAACAGAAAAGAACATAAGTTTATTTGTTTTCGACTTAAACATACAATGTTTCTCGTCAATACATGAAGTAGTAATATTTAAAGATCAAGTTATATAATAAATACATTACAAAAAAGTGCACTAAGTGCCAGAGGATGATGATACATGATAAAGAAAAAAACATATAACAATTATAGGGTTATAATACAATTGCATATAAAGATTGGTCTCTTACTTTAACGCTTTAACAATATATATATTGCCAGATTATTTAAAACTTTTTTATTATTTGTTTTAAGCAGCTCTATAAATTTCCACATACTAGGTCTCTTTACATAACGTCCTGGGATAAATGATTTTCTTAATTCTTTGTACTTTTCATAAATAAGTGTAAAATGATATTCGTCCTCAATCTCAGAGTTGCAAATAAGACACATTCTTTCATTTCTTTCAAGTTTATTCCTGCCGTATCGGCCAGTTTCTATTCTAAGTTTATGAGCCGATATTCGAAATTTCGTTAAACTTATATGCAGTTTTTTTACAGAACATTCATTATCAAACCAGTCCGCTCTATTGACAGGAGTTCTATGCATGAAACCAACTGTAGTCTTGATTTTACACTCGTTCTTAAATAACGGTGAAGTTACACTGCTGATTATATCAACCAATTTATCTACACATCTATTTACATCGTTTCATTTAGATCTGTAACTTGCTGCAACGTATCATTTAAAGCGGGTAGTTTAGATATTAACTTTCTTCTAAATACGTCTTCTTACAATCATCCCATTTTATCGATGACAATCCTGTATTTGACGACTGCCCTTGCTCTCTTTTAAAATCGTTCACTCGAAAGAGTCAATAATAACGGTGCATGGTCAGAATAACAATTAAAGTCAAGTACTTTACAAGACAAATTTTGATGCAAAGCATCAAAGGCGCTGCGCATGTTTTTGAAACATGATTTAAAGGAATCAGTGTCATTTTAGAATATCAGTAAACAACCTATCAACGGGAAAAACCAAATACATTATGTTATATGTAACTGTTATCATAATAAGTAAAAAAAACACATTTACTACAGTTTAACCAAAAAATAAACGAATCATAAAACAACCTTCCGTATAATGGTACGATGACGCCCATTAAACAAGGCTACAGCTCGTGGTCAGTAGACGCTTTTCGACGCAGACGAAACCCACGTGATTTATTTTGTCTTTACTATTGGTCAGTTGTTAGCGATGCTTTACATAACTTTCATTGAGACCCCATGTATCGCATAGTTAGGTGAACGGTCTTATTTATAATGCCTACATTTTACTTTAGTATGTAGTAATTAAAATGGGTTTTCATTAATTGTTCACGTTGACAACATATGTATTTAAACTTCAAAATGTTTAGAGAAAGCAAAACAACTATCGAGACGTTTTTTCTGAACTTTGATGAATCTGGCCGTAGGGTCCGTAAACAAAGCAATAAAAAAACCGTAACCTTCAAGTTTGTGGAAAAGTTATTAAATATCCTATGAATATGTCAAAAGTTTTGAATTAACGGTCGAAGACGTATGCATCTGGTATAGTATTGTTTGTAATCAGTTAATACTATTTATTTATTCATTATAGGGAGTTTGTTCAAACATAATAGTACGTAGTTTTTAATTACAATAATAATGTTGGCTGCTCCCTATTCGATTATGCAACCCCATGGTACAAAATTAAAACCTATTCAATACTGGCACTGTGCTTCCGCACAGCGCCAACAATCATTGATATACTGATGGCCAATTTCTTTTCTATGGCTTGAAACCTGGTTTGAAACCTAGATTGAACAAGTTTTCCTGCTTCGTTATCAAATAATCTATTAGACTACTGCCTTTGTCACAGTACAACGTGCATTTCCCAGCTTCTAATCGTCCGTTACAAATACGAAGACCGGAAGATTTGAATAAATCGAGTAACTGTAATCCTTGAGAATTACTTACTTTGTCGTCGGACATGCGTATAATTGGTGCATCTGGGATATAACTGACGTCGTCTAGACCAAAAATATTTGCATCACAAGAAATGTAGTCAGATTTTTTACCGACTCTTCCATTAAAATCACCTGCTACGTATACTGTGCCTTTATTTTGAAACTCCGTTATATCAATTTCTAATACTTCAAGTAGGTTGCAGTTAACTACATTATACGCAGGCGATGATTCTCCCCATATATACACTCCGCCTAAATACACATCATTTTCAAAACAAAAATATTCTTTGTGTAATTTTAGCCACAATAAAGTATCATGGTGGTTCCTTACTATAGATAAGCCGGTTTTTAGACAACTTCTATAGTACAACGCAATCCCACCACTGTTCCTGTTGGCATTTTTATTCTGGAATTTCCTGTAAAACTTATGTGATTCATAACCATGCAATGAAATGGCGCTACGTTTGTTCGCCCACGACTCTAGAAGAAAAACTACAGTATATCAAAATGCGACAAATATTCCGCAAATTCTTCATCTTCGAGTTTCTGTAATGTAAGACCATCACCCTCATTTACGACCTATTGAACTGTACCGTATTTGTCGTCAGTGTACAGCTTTCCGTTTACAATCAATTTATTGTACTTAATGTATGCATCCTGTTTGTCATTTCGTGCTTTTTTGAGAATTGGGAACAGCCGTCGCCAATATGTAACACTGTACCAGGTCAACGTATATAGTCTGTTTCTAAAAACCTATAATAGGTAGTGAGAGTTATACATGACCTGATTATAAAAAGAAATCGTTGTTCAGTCCTAAAATTAAACCATCATTACTTTCACTCAATTGGATTTCATTCTTTATTGAAGGGTATAGGCTAAAACATATACAAATGACCGATTTTTCTTGTTTTGTCGTTTTAAGACTTCAGGATACCTTATTACAATTCTTGAATTATTCGCCTTTCTATGACGAATTTTAGTCCGTGTATATTTAACAGTTATTTAAACAATATATTTGGAATTTAAACACTGACATAAATATGCAATAAAATGGCTTAAAGGTGGATAATCAGATTTTGGCCATGTAACAGATTTGTTTGAAACTTTAACATCTGATCATTTACAGTCATTTGTGTTCACTTAGCGCTTAATTCAAGTAAGATTTCCACTAGAGGTATTTTTAAAATTTGATTTCCCTATCCTGGTTGCCCAACCAAGATAGAGTTATTTTATCATAAGTACAAATTTGATACATATACTTTGCCAAACGAATGATATAATTATAAGATCTATCGTATTATATTTGTAAAATAGTTGCATTAACAATTATATATTAAGATGGAATTCATTAGAAATGCAAGTTTGAAAAATTATTATTACCTCCCTTTACCTATCTTGGTTGCGCAACCAAAAAAGATTGGATGTAACCAATTTTATGTGAAATATCTTCAATCTCGAACAGATTGTCTTTATCAGAGAGTGTTGATAAAAGCTGAAGTTAACCCACACCTTCACCCATTACCGTATGGATACGGGTTTTATCGCATGTGCAAACAGTGCAGATCCAGATCAGCCTTGAATTCATGAAAGAATTCTGACTGAAAAGCAAACATTGGAAATCCTGATCAGAATGCACGGATATGCAGGCTGGTCTAGATCTGTACTGGGTCGCAGATGCGATAAAACCCGTATCCGTGTGTTTATGGGTTAAGAGAATATCTCTTGAGACCTTCGAAAACGTACCTCGTGTTTTACATCGATGTAAATGAGATGTGAAATCAAAATTTTAAGTCCTTTTCAGCGCCGTATACTGTATTGTATTGTATACCGTATTGTAAACACAAACAAACAAACGTTCGAAAAGGCATCAAGTGATGTTATGTTTTACGGTACCACATTCAAGGAATCTGGATACAATTATACAGCAATCTCAAAGGCATTTGCAACACTTTTAAACTACAATGTGTAAACGTAAGAAAGAATATGCATGCACGCATGATAAAAAATCTAGAAATTATGCCAATTAACTTTTTTAATTATTCACATACTTTAATGAAAACATTTTTGACACAAAGCTTTGACACAGCTGCTTTAAAGTATAGTCAGAACAAGAATCGTTATGTCCTCGCATACTTTTTGTGGTGTGTAATGACTGGTCAACATAAAACGATTGAGTGCCTCATGCAAGTTGCAGGTATGTTAAAAAGAAAAGCGTATTCTTAGAAAGTAAAGATTAGATCTACATCCACATTTCAACTCTTCTTTTACACTAATGTGTAAATGCAAAATTAGCTTCCATTTCTAATAATTATTTACATTATTCAACATAATTAAAATCATTTTCATTACTATCGATGGATTGTGATACTTGTACAGTGATACTTGTACACGAAATAATGATATTAATGTGTAGGAAGTTAGCAGTAGCAGTGAGCAGTAGCAGTGAGCAGTAGCTAAATTATAAAATGTGAAGTTGGCAGTAGCAGTAACACAGCAGTAACAGTAGCTTGGCAGTAGCAGTAGCTTGGCAGTAGCAGTAGCAAAATCATAAAACGTGAAGTTGGCAGTAGCAGAAGCTTAGCAGTAGCAGTAGCACAGCAGTAGCAGTAGCTTAGCAGTAGCAGTAGCACAGCAGTAGCAGTAGCTGAGCAGTAGCAGTAGCACAGCAGTAGCAGTAGCTTAGCAGTAGCAGTAGCTGAGCAGTAGCAGTAGCTTAGCAGTAGCACAGCAGTAGCAGTAGCTCAGCAGTAGCAGTAGCAGTAGCAATAGCACAGCAGTAGCAGTAGCTGAGCAGTAGCAGTAGCTTAGCAGTAGCAGTAGCAGTAGCAGTAGCAGTAGCTGAGCAGTAGCAGTAGCTTAGCAGTAGCAGTAGCAGTAGCAATAGCAGTAGCAGTAGCAGTAGCTCAGCAGTAGCAGTAGCTTAGCAGTAGTAGTAGCTTTTAACTATCATAAGCAATAATATGAAGTAAAACTTCCAAAATATGACAGTTCTAAGTTAAAACGTTGCAGTTTATAATAAACTATAACAATTATTGTATCATAACAAACGGGATAGAGTGAATCAATCATTGTACATGTACATGTAAGTGTTATGTTTCATAAAGAAAGAAGAAAAGGTTAACGGGTATAGAATGGTGTTTTCTCAGGTTTTCTAAGGATTTGTTTATGTTCCTTTAATTCTGCAATCGATGACCGACTGCTTCCGTAATGCTGGTCGAACACTTCCGAATGCTCCAGGTTATCGATAAGTTTCACGACCGTTCATAACTACGTAATTTAATATGATATTTCTTAAATTTTAACTCTTCCCTATTTAACAGCGGAGATTTTCTGTGGTTGGTGTTATTAATCAGTTTCAGTTTTCAGTTTTTTATTCAGCAATTCGTCAAGTACAAAATTAAATTGTTCTGAGAATCAGGATAGATTTTCAAGACTTTCCGTCCTTGATTTCAGAGCTACATTTATATACTTGCTACATTTAGAATTGATTTTTTCTATGTAGATATTTACAATTTACAATGATACAAAGATTGTAGTATCGTGTCCATAGATGTAAAAGTACGATCTACGACATGATTTGTAGCTAAACATATATATTACATGTTTCGATGGTTGCCTTTTGCAGTATCGGAATACCAGTGGAACATTTAGCATTGGTCACCGTCAGAAAATGTCGCTGCACGATTTCCTTTTGTCAAATTACTGTATAAATTAAATCTTATTCCGCCGATTTACCTCGGCACTGGAGCGGTCTACTTAAAAAGTACAAAAAACACACATGACCTCGAAATCGAACTGTATAATACATCAAGTAATTTTTAGAGCAATCATTGCATCTTCATATTTGAATATTGACAGTTTGTAATTTGATGATGGAACTCAAAATATATATTTTATTCGATATAAAGCTGAAAAGGTAATACATGTTTATCAGTGGGAAAGAACTATTAAACAACCTCGAGATTAAGAGGCTTTTTTCTTCTATCAATGTGCATATATGCTTAACAAAACTTGTGACCATGAACACACAGAAGTATCATATTGGTCACTTTATAAATGATACTTAATTCAAATTTTAACGATTTTGAAAGTGAAACTGATTCTTTACTTAAAAATTGTGAGTTGTGTGCGTTTACACTTTTATAAAAAAAGAGTATGTATGCATTTGTCAAGAGCGGCTATTATTCTGTTCTTTACAAGCAAATAACTAAAGTCCGCTGTCGAGTGACTATGTCACTGACTTGAAATCACTGTAAACTCTCAAATTGTACTGACACTGATTGAGGGTTATGGGTTCGAGCTCTCCTACCGACCATGTCTCTTTATGTGAGAAAGTTGTCAGTTTCGTACGGGGGATCGGAGTCTAATACTGGTTCTTCCCAGGAACGATGGTCAGGTAAACTGCCCGCCTGTAAACAACTGAAATACTGTTGAAAACGACCGTTAAACCTCGAACAAACAAACACAATGGGCCAGAACTAGTTCTTTTATAATTTTGTCTTCGGGGTTATGTTGATAAAAGGCAGAACGTTTTTTCTGAAAAATCAATTTTTGACTATCATTCGACATAATATTTCTTATAGTAGATAAATTCGGATATACATGACTTGTACATGTGCATAGCATGTGTGGGGGTCTTGTAAAACACAACAGACACTTTTCCAAAACGTACGAGGTGCATGAAAAGTTTGTAACTTGATAACAGAACGCAGTTCAGATTTGTTACTGATACAAGTATCTTAGAAAACAGCAACTTTTCATTGACGATTACAAGGAATATAATTGAACAACAAGTATTAGAATTTCTAACAAAAATGCTGATGATTGCCGTCAGCCGAGTGTTCTACTTCAGTATGAATAGTAGAAAACTGTTGACACCAAGATGAAGAGTGTGCTGTTGACACCAAGATGAATAGAATTTTATCAAGGTCCGTCCATGAGAGCATTTGTGTTAGCGTATGTTCGTGGATGAGACCACGGCATATCTCTCATCATGCCTATATTACCGAAATGAGCTTTTTGGAGTCAAAAGTAGAAGAAATTTTACAATCAATAGTTGCCAAAATTGTTTTGATTGGTTGCCGAAAGTGAGTCAACCGCGGCGACCAATGAGATCTGTTTGTGCGGTTGACCCAGATAGTAATAGCAGTTCTGAATGTGGTGATCCTTGTTTTCTGCCCGGAAAGTACTGTTTGTAATGGGATATACCCAATCCCTAATAGCAAATCAAGGTGCTGCTAACATCGGCCTTTACGTAAAAGTATTCGGATCATAGTCTCTTTTTAAAGCTAAAATCTCTGGTTTCTGATAGACAAAATGTGATCATAAGTTTACTCAATGTGAGTCCGTTACAGGCCTGAAAGATGAGTTTGTTCTCGAAATAAAGTTTTATAAGCACGGGATACGAAACTCTCTTTTTTCATGATGGTAATGATTCAGAAACAAATCTTCAAACTTCACAGAATACACCATGCAAATCTCTGCCAATGATTGAACCATTTTACACAACCTTCACACTCTAAACTGTATCTTGTCGGAAGTCGGTCTGGAGTGATTATAAAAATGTAATGTTTACATGGGTGATTGATGTTTATTCTTGAATCTATATAAGGTCAGATACTCCTATTGTTTTCCCCATTGATTTACATTATAACTCTAGTCAAAAGGGGACCCTGTATCATACCCACCTATAGGTTGTTGACCGATGAAATTACATTTTTCGAACAGATTAGTCTCTCAGGCACCAGAAAATGCTGTTTTTATATGGGGTTGACCAACCCAGTTTTTTACAATTTGGCAAGGGAGACAACCACCCCACTCAGTCAGGTGCGATTAAGGGGACTAAACCGCATGTGTATACCTTCTATTCATATGGCGATTTCAGTGTCATTTATTATGATAACCAGTCCTAAAATATTCATTCGCGTGCAGAAGACACTGCATTTTATTTTTCAAACGAGTTTTTTGCATTTGTAAACACAACCTTTTCTTCCAATCAGGTAATGTCTCATTTAATCTTACGGTTTTCCCTGTACTTTTTTCAGCCAATCCCTGAGCCGGACTGCAATAGGATCATCTGACCATAACATCATCGATTCTTAAAACACGGTCAAATTTTCGAAAATGTTGAAAGTAACAGTTAATGATAACAATGATCATACCTACATCTCATGTAGACTTGTTGGCGCTGTGCGGAAGGACAGTGCCAGTATTGAATAGGTTTTAATTTTGTACCATGGGGTTGTATAATCAAATAGGGAGCAGCCAACATTATTATTGTAATTAAAAACTATGTATCATGTTCGAACAAACTCCCTATAATGAATAAATAAATAGTATTAACTGATTACAAACAATACTATACCAGATGCATACGTCTTCGACCGTTAATTCAAAACTTTTGACATATTCATAGGATATTTAATAACTTTTCCACAAACTTGAAGGTTACGGTTTTTTTATTGCTTTGTTTACGGACCCTACGGCCAGATTCATCAAAGTTCAGAAAAAACGTCTCAATAGTTGTCTTGCTAACTCTAAACATTTTGAAGTTTAAATACATATGTTGTCAACGTGAATAATTAATGAAAACCCATTTTAATTACTACATACTAAAGTAAAATGTAGGCATTATAAATAAGACCGTTCACCTAACTATGCGATACATGGGGTCTCAATGAAAGTTATGTAAAGCATCGCTAACAACTGACCAATAGTAAAGACAAGACGAATTTTGATGCAAAGCATCAAAGACGCCGCGCATGTTTTAGAAGCATGACTTGGACAGGTTTCTCTATAAATGATCATTACCTCTGTGTACTTTTTGTTTATGAAACTGATTCATAAAAATAAACTTTTTATTAGTAACTAGCATAATACTAAATCCTTGTGTTACCTCTTTTTTCACAACATTAATTATTTTCGGATGCTAATTTTACACTGGCTATTTTTAGATAGACAAAACTATTTATAACCATGGCTCCTCCCACAATTTCCCTGACTACAGGTCGGTTTATAGGAAGCAGAGGCAAAAAACCCTGTGCAAATATAATTTACACCGGGTCCAAATATTGTGAAAAATAACTATTTGTAAAACAGATATACCAGCCCCTCCCTCCCTGTAGCTGGTAATGTGGATTATTCTTTCTTTCTATTCCCGAAGCGTATACACTCTAGCAATATGGCGGAAAGAGATGAAATCCACATGATTAATTATGCTGTGACGTATACATTTTACAGAACTACCATTGGCTGAGTATTGTTTTTATTTACAAATGATGGAATGGAATTCCGTTAGGGCCCTACGTATTGCATAGTTGGGTGAACGGTTTTTCTTTACAGTTTCAATATTATAGTCTAATATGTAGTAATTAAAATGGGTTTTCATTGATTTTTCGCGTTGGCGCCATGTATTCTATTATCTGAGTGGTTTAAGATAGCAAAACATCTTCCGAATCTTTTTTTCTGAGCTTTGATGAATCGGGTCGTAAGGTCCGTAAACAAAGCTATAAAAAACCCGTAGTCTGCGAGTTTGTGGAAAAGTTATTAAATACTCATTAAATGTGTCCAAAGTTTTGTAATAAGGGAAGAAGACGTAAGTATTTTGTACTTTATTATTTTCTTAATGACTTAATACAATTTAATGATTCATAAAAGTCATTTTTCATACATACAGAACATAGTTTAGATTTACAATAATAATGTTGGCTGCTCCCTATTTGATTATGCAACCCCATGGTCCAAAATTGAAACCTATTCAATACTGACGCCGCGATCCCTCGCGGCGTCAACAAAATTAATCACGTGGGATTCGTCTGCGTTGAAAAGCGTCTACTGACCACGAGCTGTAGCCTTGTTTAATGGGCGTCATCGTACCATTATACGGAAGGTTGTTTTATGATTCGTGTATTTTTTTGTTAAACTGTAGTAAATGTGGTTTTTTACTTATTATGATAACAGTTACAAATAACATAATGTATTTGGTTTTTCCCGTTGATAGGTTGTTTACTGATATTCTAAAATGACTCTGATTCCTTTAAATCATGTTTCAAAAACATGCGCAGCGCCTTTGATGCTTTGCATCAAAATTTGACTTGTATACATGATTGTGTGCATTCTTTGATAAACCTCCTGTGTTATCATCACACAGTAGGAATTTTACGTGCACGTGTCAAAAACAACGAACGAGATATCAAACTATGTAAACTATATAACTGTCCACTCGTTATATTAAAGTAAATAATGCTTAGTTAATACTAGTAAATAGAAAGTTTTTGGGCGAACGTGCGTACAAAATTTATTATAAATGTACTAAGTTGATTGAATCTCGTTTAAAATGAGTCGGGGGTCACAACTTTGGGTGAAAAAATGGGAAAATGTTCAGTATTTAACGTTTCGCGTAGGAAATAATGACGACAAAAACATCTAAAAATTTATATGTGCGTATTTCGGAGATTGAAAGCGGCTAGCACATTGTGTGTTTGGAATAACAATAGGGGCATTTTTGAACCAATTTTGCATGTAAAACGTCGATTTTACACCATTGACATTCGACGTCGCGTTCTAGGAAACGGAGTGAAAAATAGAAAAAAAGTAAAGAAAGTAAAATACTAACAAAATGATAGAGAACCATTATGCAAAATTTCATTACAATCGGAGAAAACTCGCCTTTTGACGTCTGAGAACGTAGTTATTACAGTTTGACGTCGTCGTAAATGAGCCGTGGAGAGTATTCGTTCGATTACTAAACGAATGACATTTTTATGATTAGATATTCCTTTTCATTGTTTAAATCATAAACAGTTGCATAGCATTTAGCATGTTTGGAATCCCTGTTCCATGGCAAGACAATAATAATTTATTTCCACAGGTTTTCATATAAATAACTTCGCCAATGATTACTGATTTCTTATTATATACTTCTTGATTATTCATTGTATTTCATAACGCTACAAATTCTTTAATTTTTCGTATGCAAGGGCTCATACATTTTAGACGTTATCAATCCGTGGTGTAATAACTGATCCTCAGCCGCAATCGACCCGAGTGCTGTGTTGACAACAGTACAGATGTACGCAATGTATATAATTTAGTTACTGATGACTTCAGTCGGGAAATTTACATCTACAACAATTTTGTGGAGAAGGAAAAAATAATATGTCAACACTCAAGTGTACATAGTCGCAATCTCTTCATCGCCATTGAAACAAATGCCTGTACATGGAACTTTTAGTACATATGTAGGGAGGCCCATAATAAGTAATGCGTGGTCGAGTCGGTAAGGTAGCTGACTTGTAATCACAATGATCATGAGTTCGAGCCCGGCTACTAATCACGACTCTGTGAGAAAGTTTGCAGTTCCATACGCAGGATAAAGGTCTCGTACTGGTCCTTACAAGGAACAATGCTGAGTTCAACTGTCCGCCTGTACATGACTGAAATAGTGTTGAAGAGCGGAAGTTTTACTGAAACCTAACCTAAAACATTTACATAATTATCGCGAAAGTGGTTTCTTATATTGCCGAGTACTAGCATATTTCTTTCTGATGTACATGTCGTTTGTTCATTTTAACGATTCGGTACAAGACTTTCGATTTCAGTGTAATCATGTACGCACATTTACCTATCATGGTTGTTGTTTCGTTTACCTACGATGTACAAACTTTAGGAAAAACTTTCTTTTTTCACAGTATCTTAAGTCATTTCTGTTGAAAAGTTTAAACAATGGGTAATTGTTAAACACGGATTTACCAATATCATTGAAAAATAACACGTAAAGAAAGAAGTCATACAGTGTCCACTTGATAGTCTCGTTCCCAGATAACACTAAATTAATTAAATTATTACTTTCGCACCCATCAAATTCAAGTAAAATGTTATTAAAAACCATATACATGTACATGTAGTTCATACAGTTTAACATGTCACATCATAGCATGTAATTCATAAAATAATCTTTTATTCCCGGGCTCCCCTGACATTCGAGAAATAGTCAAAGGTATGCCACTATAATGATTTACATTTTCAATAACATATACTATCATTGAAATCAGACGGACATATCCATACTAAATTGTTATTACTTTATTAGCACCGCGCATTCTGATGTTATAAACGCGCAACATTTACGTTTATTTATAATGATGATGAATGATGATTTAGAAATCTGAAAATCTACTGCTACTGCTACTGCTGAGCTACTGCTACTGCTGAGCTACTGCTACTGCTAAGCTTCTGCTACTGCTACTGCTGATCTACTGCTACTGCTGAGCTACTGCTACTGCTGTGTTACTGCTACTGCTTAGCTACTGCTACTGCTGAGCTACTGCTACTGCTGTGTTACTGCTACTGCTGAGCTACTGCTACTGCTAAGCTACTGCTACTGCTACTGCTGAGCTACTGCTACTGCTACTGCTGTGCTACTGCTACTGCTGAGCTACTGCTGCTCTACTGCTACTGCTGAGCTACTGCTACTGCTATGCTACTGCTACTGCTGATCTACTGCTACTGCTGTGCTACTGCTAAGCTACTGCTACTGCCAACTTCACGTTTTATAATAATGTTACTGCTACTGCTAAGCTACTGCTACTGCTGAGCTACTGCTACTGCTGTGCTACTGCTACTGCCAACTTCACGTTTCCTACTGATGAGCTACTGCTACTGCCTACTTCCTATACACGATTAATATCTTATTATTATTAGGTCACGCTCGATGCCTAGTAGATACAGGGTTTGCACACACAAAGATGCGCTACAGAAGGCATGACTGCGAGACTCTAACTCAACTAGCATCTATTGTAGACCAGTCCTCAGTTACAAACAGTGCAGTAACATATCCAACTTGGAGTTGGCGAAAATCGAAACCTTTTCTTGAGGAGTTCTTCAAGAAAGTACCAGGAATCAGGTATATCATCTACACAAAGTACTTCTTTAGGTGGTGCATATATGTTTTATAATGATAACATAATTTTAAATAGGAGTTCTTTATATCAGATTTTGCGATCTACCTCTTGTAGAATCAACGTGGTTAACATTTTACACAATCGCTGATATACCATAATGTTTGCAATCCGTGCACGACATGTGAGCGTACCAAATCGGAATGTATGAACGTTTTGAATGTTTGTCATTAAAATTTGAATATTTATTACTAGCTCGCTCATTTTCATTGTAAACCTGGGATCGTTAATGTGAGAACAAGTCAAAACGCCGAGGAGGAGGAAGTAAAGCTGCTCAAGAACCCAGACTTCCGTTTTACGTCTGCTGATCGACCATCCGTTGTTCAAGCTGCGGGCCTTACTGACACCCGTCGCCATTACCTGGCACATTCTGTTAGACGATATGTCCGTGAACAATGGCATGACTACTACTCATAGATAAGTGTAATTTAATGTTAAAGTAGAAATTATATTGAAATAAAAAAGAAATGCTCAACTTTTTTAATACTTTCGTATTAAAGGGGGTAATAACAACATTTTATAAAAGTTAATAAAATGTAAATTACTAATAGGGATCTAACTATATGTAATGGGTCTTCTCTAACAGAATATACAAAAAGTAAGAATTGTCATCAAATGTTGTTTAAAGGGGCACCCCTATATCTCGCAGATTATGTTCTGGAAACATAGATTATGTATTATAACTAAACCTAAAATTTCAGCTATGCAGTCTCAGTCATTATCGATAAAATCAACGGTTTAAGATATACTGCAGTACCGTAAACCATTTAATAATCTATGTAGAGTTGTAGGGTGGATGCGATTTATAACAGAACTCCTCTATATTGAGTAATTGTGGTAAAATGAGGCATTTTCGAGTTTATTGAACGCATACTCTATGTTTCGAGAATATAATCTGCTAGATGTAGGGAGTGCCCCTTTAAAACATGCTGCATTGAAAACAACAAGAGAGTCCCAGGATTCAAACCGATGACAGGTAACATAAGGTGTTTTGGGCAACGAATCAGATATGTGTCACATACAGCTCAGTCCGATAAGCAGTAAATAGATCTGTATAAATAATTGTTGGCATGGGTGACTGATTCTATAAGTTGTGGTAATGAATAAATAAGTCTCAGGAGTTCTATATCGACAACAAAAAGTGGTCTTTATTCGCAGTGTGGTCTTTATTCGCAGTGTGGTCTTTAACACAGGTTTGATTGTACTGTGTTTTATTTCGTCCATATTTTTGTTTTGCTGAAAAATACTCTGCTGTGTTTTAGAAAGTTACCGTTTATTATAGGATACAAACATTTCTGGGAAGGTCGTAACCCCTACATTCAAATCACGCAAGAGCATATACGCTGAACTGGGTTTAATATATGGGTTTATTAGTCGACCCGTTGGTTAAGCAGTATATAATTTTGTTATACTAACAATAGATTGATGTGCACATGCTCGTTGCTAAGCGATTATAACGGAAAGCTCAGGAGTCGTCAGATTGTAAAATTTGTTCTTAAGTTCATCAAGTTAGTGTCAGGTTGTAAAAGACAATAAAATTCATTAAAATAAACTTTAAATCATGTACTCAGCAGGGATCACAAGCGTGTGCTATGCAGCTAAGGAATCGGCAGGAAGAACATTACAGTTTTGAGCAGTACTCTTACTGCTTTGATTCCGAATACACGGTGGAGGAACCTGCAAATCCGACACCGCTGGTGCGAATGAGCGATCGATGTGCGGGCTTCCGGAAACCGATGTGCGAGCTTCCGGAAACCGATGTGCGGGCTTCCGGAAACGGATGTGCTAAACCAAAAATTGTTGACAACGCCGTACGTTGACTCAAATGTACAAAAAGTTCGTATACATGTACATGTATAACGTAATATAAACAAATACTTGATAGGTTGACTACATATAATAATCACAGCTTTGAACAAAAATATGTGTCTGAAAATGTCCATCAACGAGATCTCTAGCTGCACTGAGATAAAAACTCTTGATGAGAAATACTCGTGATCCCTGTACCCCCGGCTGGCTTGGATTTCTCTCCGGACAAGAAACGCGGGATGTTCTCGTTTCATGGCACACAAAAAATAACTGCATGTATGTTTTACTGAACGGTTTAAATTAATAAGTACATAAACATTTTCCCAAGCTCTCGTTAATTATAACGTAACTTCGCAACACTGTTATACTGTACACTGTACCAAA
>JAFMSR010000004.1:12848477-12870782 GCA_022818135.1 Saxidomus purpurata
CCCCCAAACCCATAAAAATTGCCTATATATTGTTGCAACGGGAATTAAGCTCATACAACAACAACAACAGCTTCATTAGGGTAACAGATTGACGGTGTGATGTGCTGCAGTAATTTTTATTTGCGTTCTTTTCATTACGACCGTCAATACAATCAAAATTAAAAACCGCGAAAAAAAAAATGAATTAGTAATATAGTTAATCTATGATGTTTTAAATTGGTACTTGTGTGGTTTGAGAAATCCCTAAGTTTATTTCCGAAGTACGTATTACATTTACGTATTACGTTTAAGTTAGAAAGGTCTAATACCAAGACAAAACAAGGACATATTCACTTCCGGTGAATGAACTAATCGATGAAGACCCATACGTATACCTGAACAAAAGACTCAAGCAGTATAAAAAATTCAGGTTACCGTATGTACAGAAGGTCCAACAGTTATTAGCAGCATTTGAAATAGAAACTTTAAATATACAACCCCATCATACGATTTACTCATTCATGTACATCCTTTAGACATTACTTTGGATCTTGCTGAAAAATTAATAAAGCAGACGACAAAAAATAAACATTGCAATAGCGAACAGAATCATTGATTCGAACTTCACAGGCTTTACGCAGATATACACAGACGGCAGCAAAAATCCGGACAAAAAAAAGCTCGGGCGCAGGAATGGTAGTTTTTTTTTCTTCTTTAATTTTAATATTACATGAAAAAGCGTTCACATGTGAGCTAATAGCTTTACAAAAAGCTCTGCTTTATATAGACATAACAAGAGCTGTCCCTCCCAAGTGACGAATGCCCCCGAAAGAGGTGCCTCACAGTCTGTGTCCTCTCCATGTGCTCAATAAATGTGCTATGTAATTTTAAAATCCTTCCATGCATGACAGAGTAATCATGCATACAGTATTCCATTACTTTAAACACTAAGTGTGACCTTGACCTTTGAGGTAGGGACTTGGGTCTTGCACGCGACACATCCGCTTGATGTGCTAGACATTTGTGCACAGTTATTTTAAAATCCTTCAAAGCATAATAAAGTTATAGTCCGGACACAAATGTATGCATATATACAGGATTCCATTACCTATAAACTCTAAGTGTGACCTTGACCTTTGTGGTAGGGATGTGGGTCATGCACACGACACGTCGTCTTGATGTGCTAGACATTTGTGCCAAATTATTTTAAAATCCTTCAAGGCATGACAAAGTTACAGTCCGGACACGAATGTGTGCATATATGCTTATATAGAGGAATCCATTACCTTCAAACTCTAAGTATGACCTTGACCTTTGAGCTAGGGACGTGGGTCTTGCACGCGACACGTCGTCTTGATGTGCTAGACATTTGTGCCAAGTTATTTTAAAATCCTTCAAGGCATGACAAAGTTACAGTCCGGACACGAATGTGTGCATATATGCTTATATAGAGGAATCCATTACCTTCAAACTCTAAGTATGACCTTGACCTTTGAGCTAGGGACGTGGGTCTTGCACGCGACACGTCGACTTGATGTGCTAGACATCTGTGCCAAATTATTTTAAAATCCTTCAATGCATGACAAAGTTACAGTCCGGACACGAATGTGTGCATATATGCTTATATGGAGGAATCCATTACCTTCAAACTCTAATAATGACCTTGACCTTTGAGCTAGGGACGTGGGTCTTGCACGCGACACGTCGTCTTGATGTGCTAGACATGTGTACCTAGTTATTTTAAAATCCTTCAATGCATGACAAAGTTACAGTCCGGACACGAATGTGTGCATATATAGAGGATTCCATAACCTTCATACTCCAAGTGTGACCTTCACCTTTGAGGTAGGGATGTGGGTCTTGCACGCGACACGTCGTCTTGATGTGCTAGACATGTGTGCCAAGTTATTTTAAAATCCTTCAATGCATGACAAAGTTACAGTCCGGACACGAATTTGTAAGTGGGGACGCACGGACGGACGGACAGACGGACAGACGGACGGACAGACGGACAGACGGTGCGATTTTAATATGCCACCCTTCGGGGGCATAAAAAGCTTACCACACACGTAAGGTTAGAGGTCTTCAAATATATCCGAAACATAAGGTACGAAGACAGAATCTAATAACTAAAACATGCAATTGGAATGCCTCATACACTTTGTGTAAAAACAAAAAAAAAAAACGAAGGCATGGGTAACCTAAATCAGTCGGTACAGGAATGTTTTGCTAGAAAGCTGGCCCTAGGATCAACTCCGCCGATGTTACTCTTCGCCAGGCGGGGGCTCGGGTTCGTACTGCTGTGGCTCAGTCTAGCAAACTTCGGAACCTCTTTTCAGACTCTCGATTTCTGGCTAAGGGAGGGCAATATTGACTTATGTAAGCACAGGGTATAAATATGGGCCGGGTTCGGATGTCGGCAATGCTTGCAACACTGATGCAGGCACGGCCGGCAACCAAGGTCGCTACATCCCAATGCTTTGAGGTCCCGGATGGCGAAGAGGATGCGGAAGTGTACTTGCTGATCCAGGTTATTTAGCTAATTAAGGGAATCTCGCTCTAACAAAAATTGTAGTAACTCAAATGAGAAGAAACACCTGGTTCTGGCTAGTGCGCGGATACATTATGTACTTAAACTATACTTTATAAAACAAACCATGCATTTGCCGCGGTTGGCATAGACATATTATAACTTAACCTAAAAGTTTAAGCTATACATTCCAGTCAGTATCGGTAAAATCAACGATTAAAATATGTTGAGGTACCGGAAACCATTCAGTAATCATGTAAAGTTGTTGTTGTACAATAAATGGGTGGATAGCGATTTATGATAGAAGGCCTTTATGTTGACTATATGGCTAAAATGGGACATTGTTTGATATATTTTGTTCCTTGAAAATGTATTTATTTATTATTTTGCGTTTATTGAACACATTATCTATTCTTCGAAAATATAATCTGCTAGATGTAGGGAGTGCCCCTTTAACGAACAAGTCATTTTCTCAGCTATCAACTACAGTCGACTCTCGTTATCTCGATTTTTTTGGGACCGAAGAAAATAAGTCGAGATAACGAAAAATCGAGATAACCGAAGTTGGATAAAATATGCTCGATAGGGGATATGAGGGGGGTAAGGAAGATTATTGTTGATAGAAAGACGTTTGCTTCTTTCTACCATCTTATGATCTGTGTAATACACAGGTTGTGAAACGAAACTAGATCTTAGGTTTAAATCAACTAAATGTTCAATTCATCTGATTTATGTTGCCTTGCACCTCGGTGCCGAAAGATTGAATTTCCCCCGGGTCCTTCTCCAAAACTCTCAGCGTTTGCCGATCCATAGATCCCCCCGGGTTGCTTACTGGGCCCTTCTCTAGATTGTTCGACTGGCACTCGGACAAGTTCGTGACTTCCGCCCACCGACATGACTCTCCCGTTTTTTTCAATATCGAGATGTTATCTGTCTAATTGTTCTCAGTTTTGACACAATTCAATACAAATTACCAATTCCGCATATTACACAGCTTACGTCGCAAACAAAAACATAATTAATTTTGGGTCGTTAACCGAATCACTGATTGAATAGCCGCGCGTGGTGTTTTTCGCACCTCTGACAGCAGACGACAATTGAGCGAATATAATCGCGTGCAGCTTTTCGCACCTTGTTTGGCAGGTGATAAATGTCAAATCGAGTTATCGGATGTCAAAATAGCGGAAATTTCATAGTTGGGGATCAAAAATTTAGTCGAGATAACGAAAAAATTGAGATAAACAAATCGAGATATCCGTAGTTGATTTATATAGAACAAGAAGGGAAAAAATCGGGACCGAGAAAATCCAGTCGAGATATCGAAAAATCGAGATAACCGTAGAAGAGATAACGAGAGTCGACTGTAGTATAGCTTATATTTTGCGATAATTGCCGAGAAAAGTTACAATACCGTTAAAGCTGCTCGATCGCATATTTTGATGAAAAAAAAAAACTTCAAACTCTATAAACTCTGATAGCAGCCCCGGAAGCTATTTTTGGAGCACGCGTTCGATTATTGTTTCTGCAGATCCTGAAAAGCTTTATTTGCCGAATTAAAAGCGGTTCTGAAATGCGTTTAGGGAATGGCAACTTATCTATCGTCTCTCACCAACGCTTTTATCTTCAGAAATTAGGACAAAACGATTAAGTTTTTTGAAAACTCATCATGCTTTAAATACATTCAATAAAAGTGTCACTTTGTCTGTAAGACAACCATTACATTTGGGTTAATGCATCTGGACGGACATACGGGCGAACAAAGCACGTTGTGAGATCATCCCGTTGGTGTTGCTATGATCTTTTTACTCTTCTATACAATGTTTTACAGCCATAATACATGACGGAATGAACCCGGAAACCACACAAAGCAAAGTTGCACAGAAAGCCTAACACCCTAATATATACTTGTAAAGTTGGTATGTGCGGTCGTACAAACATACCTTGCATCGTAGCAAAATGTATGATCGTGCGTTCATCAGAAGATGACTGTGTAAGCATTTGTTCAAATACCCAACCCATGAACTTTTGCAAAAATATATTTTTTTACCCACCACTACTATACTCAGCAAAACTAGAAACGTCCCTGTTTTATAGCCGGTGAAGCTTTGTCTGTGTAGTTGCTACATGTTCAATGTACATGTATTTTAAACCCTGGCGATGTTCAGAATACGATCGTGTACAGTTTACCCGATACGCACGGTTTACATATCGGCCAGTAACCGGAACGGTCATTTGCACGTTTTGCACGTGCACGCTATACATGTCATCCATATGTTGATTCAGTTCATGTCGTACCATTCATGCGATAGGCGCTATTCTGAAAATTAAATTTTTTCTTTAATTTTTCACTGTTTTCGATATGCCATGGCTTTCCGAAAACGAGCGAAATCGGGCAATTGGGATGCTTGCGGGTGGGATGTCCGCCAGGGTAGTCGCGCGTCGGTTCGGGTGCTGTCGGAAGACGATTGATCGTCTTGCAGCCCGGTACCAGCAGACTGGGGCTGTTCACGACCGGCAGCGACCTGGTATGCCTCGTGTAACGACGGCTAGAGCCGATCGTTTCATTACGTTGACGCACTTACGTCAACGTCAATTGGCAATCACAGTAACTGCTAGGCAATACGGTGTCTCAGGGCAGACCATTCGCAACCGGTTGCATCGTAACGCCCAACCAGTCAGGGCACGCCGCCCCTACACTGGTCAGATAATGACCCAACGTCACCGTGCTGCCAGGCTGTTATGGGCGCGACGTCATCTGAACTGGAGAAGGGCTGACTGGAACCGAGTTTGGTTCACCGATGAATCTCGGTTCACAGTTAGTCATGCTGTCGGAAGATTACGGGTATACAGGCGTAAAAATGAAAGATTCGCCGATTGTTGCATTGTTGAGAAGAACAGGTTAGGGGGAAGGAGCATAATGGTCTAGGGTGGGATCATGGGAAACCGGAAGACAGATTTGGTTGTTGTACAGGGCAACATTAATGCACAGCGTTATGTTGCAGACGTGCTAAATGCATATGCCTTACCATTTATTCGTCAGCATGGTCCTGGTGTAACATTGATGCAGGACAATGCCCGCCCTCATGTAGCCAGGGTCACCACTCAATTCTTGCAGCAAAACAATGTCAACGTCATGCCATGGCCCGCGGTTTCCCCGGATCTCAACCCCATTGAGCACATATGGGATCAGCTGGGCCGCAAAGCACGAGCTAACCATCAGATTGACAATGTTCGCGATCTTACACGGGCGTTACAACAGGAATGGAGGAATTTGCCCAACGCACTGGTATTGTGTTACGTTACGTCGATGCGGCGTAGGATCATTGCATGCATTCATGCAAATGGTGGCCACACTTGGTACTAACGAGATTTACTGGATGTGCCACATTTCTTATTGAAATTCCATCTCTAAACATTCAATAACACCTTTCTGAGTTTTTGTGATTTTTTATTTTGACCCCTACCTCTCTTGACCGGTTATCTCTCGAAAAGTTAACAAGATAGCCAAATGCAATTAATTGGTTTTGATACAGAATTGAATGAACTTGTTTTTCTATTTTGATCCATAAAAGTAACCCTTTTGGTTTTCGATAAATCTTTCCTGAAATATGGAGGGACGTTTCTATTTTTGCTCAGTATATATATGTGTGATTCTAACACAAAGAAACAACCATGCTGCTTCGTCAGTGTTTTTATATACACAAAAATCATACGATATATAAGACTTTGTACTTAAACTTTATTATTTTCCTCACTATGGCAATTTCTAGAATAGCGCATGTGCAAGTGGCATCTGCACAATGCATTAGAATACATTGAATCTTTCATTCACATTCTGCAGATGATAAAATATCTAGAATAGTTTTTTTAAGAAACAAGAGGGCTATGATGGCCCTATATCGCTCACATGAGTACCAGTGCGCTTACCTAAGGAAGTAACTTGATACTAAAGGAAGTCAGTAGTTGCTAGGGAAAGTCACTAGTTGCTAAAGAAGTAACAGGATACTTAAATTCACTTGCTACAAGGAGAAATCAGTGGTTGCTAAGGAAATCACAGGTCACAAGGCAAAGTCAGTGATTGCTAAAGAAGTCAGCTAGTTGCTAAGGACGTCAATGGTTGCTAAGGAAGTCACTGGTGGCAAGAAAATACTAAAGGTTGCTATGGAAGTCATTGGTTGCTAGCGGAGCTACTCACTGATTGCTAAGGGATTAAGTTGTAGCTAACGATGTAATTCTTTCCTAGGGAAAGTCGCTTGTTGCTAAGGAAGACACTGGTTCTGGATGCTAGAGGACTAAGTTGTTGGAAGTCAATGTTCGCTAAGAAGGCACTTGTTCACTTTGAAAGAGGAAAATCCGTTCAATATTTCTAACTTTTGAGAACTACAATGATTTCAGTAGAACCAGTTTATACTGGCGCATAAATATAAACAAGTAATATCTTTAAAAAAAAGATGGTCGACGTAGGTGACGTAATAAACACATTTTGTGTTTCAGAAGGCTCCCGGGCAGTACACTGCTTATTCCGGTACCGAAACGCTAGCCAATAATCAATGACGCTAGATGTCCGGCCCCGGACAACACCTCGTTGAATACAAAAGTTGATCTTCGTACTGTCCAGAAACCTTGACATAACGTGTTCTGTTTTTTCTTCTTTTGCAACATGATTTATTATAAATAACTATAATATAAAAAAATATACACATGTTGTGTTTCAGAAGGCTCCCGGGCAGTACACTGCTTATTCCGGTACCGAAACGCTAGCCAATAATTTGCAGATTCTGATTGGTCACATTATAACGAAGTTGGTTAGCAACGCGTCCATACCAACGGAAGTTCAAATCAAAAGTATACGACTAGGTCGAAAAAGATTTTGGTAGATCAATAAATAGTAAATTTAACAAACACGTAACCGAAAACTAGTTATATCTATTGATTTAAAGTGCCAGGAGCAGGTTAAATACTCATACAGTCAAACTTGTGTCAAAGACAGACCACCCTGCGAGTAAAGACAATCTGTCTAAATATCTTTTAAATAGTATAACGATGTTAAACTTGATATAATATTGAAATTAATAGATATTCATTTATATTTTTTACAGATCTATACCGTTTTATTAATCATGTCAGAAGAAAGAAAACGACCGCGTCGCGTTTTTCATTTTTTTTTTGTATCTTCATACGAATACCATTATTTGATACTATAACAACACTTTTAAAGCCATGAGAATTATTTTCGTGTTTCTTAAAAAGAAATTATTTTGTGTACAAGCAACAGCAGCGTTTAGAAATGATATTCTTTATGATTAATATATACTTTTACACGGAAAAGTAGAAGAATAAATGAATAAAAACTGCCCGTACACCCGTTTGTATACTTCAAGTTATAGAAGTATGTTAGCATTTTTAAAGCATTTTCACTCTTTTCATTTATCTCTCAGTATTATGGCAACACTTTCCAATTTTTATTATTAATTTTTTTTTTCACCCGTTTTTTCATCATCTGTTTTCAAACTGATTGCGGAGCTATGTACACGCGCCGATGTACACGCGCCGATGTACACGGGTCCGTTTTTCTAACTATTTATATTAATTTGCTTTCTTCAGAATATGTTGCTGACATCGTAAAATAATCGTTAGTAGATTATTTTAAAGTCATGATTGATATGTTATAAAGCTGTAGTAAGTTAGTATAGGTCCGTGTCCGAACTCACGCTGTACTTGCCTTTACTATTTATCATTATTTGCTTCCATTTTCAAGTTCGCTTTGACATTTTTCAAAACGTTTTATTGAAATTTACTTCATCCCTTCTTTATTCTTTTGTTTAGATAATAAAGTAATTTAAAGTAATTTACAGTTAACCGTATATATTAATAGTTGATACACAAAATCCGCTGTAGAAGTGTTTCTGTTTGAAGAAAGAAAACTCCCTCAGTACCACGTATTTTGCTTTATTTTTTTAATTCTAATACAAGTACGAATTTATTTATTAAGAAATACATTACTAATATTTTGTTGAAATGCTGAATGCACAGTTTTATTAATTTCTGTAATCATGCATTTATGTACATTCATGAAATTGTAAATGAAGCCTTCGCCGTCGATTCTTTTCTCCATATTATAATTTCATCATTTTCTACAATTAAAGTTACAAAAATATACTTATTTAAGTAAGGATATAATTTATAGTTTAAATAAGTTAATTATTTCGCACAATACACGCTAATCATATAGGATTATTCATTCATGATACATCAAAACAGTAATACGCTTCCGTTATCGGGCCGAAACTGCCCCCTCATTCGCCGATCGATAACCGTTTGTGCTCTTTAACGCTGAAGAGTACGCAAGAACGATAAGTCTGTGAAAAACCCGTATTTCATTGAAAAATACTGCGCTATATATAGTACTATGTACTTTTGATATAATAACCAACGTTAGGACTGTTTTTCGTACAAATAACGGTCAGTTTCGCAGGTAAGACATCTTTCTTGAGAATATAAGGGCTGCAAGTAAATCTACACCCAAAGTGCTCCAGGGACTTTAACTATCGTACATGTAATAATAGTCTACCAATTGAAAACCGCAACATTGTTTGTGTAAGTGTGCGTATTTCAGTAGAGAAAAACGTCATTGAATGCAATAGATTCATATTTCTGATAACGCACATTTCATCGAGCCACACCGAAACAGAACTTATTAAGTTTAAAACATAGTATTACAGAACCTATGCCATCTTCAATGGTCAGTGTTTTGGAAAATAACAGTATGGAGTCTTATATATATTTGTAATTGGTATAGTAGTGTTAATAGAATAAATAGTGTTACGCTCCAGACAGACAACCCACCTAACCTAATAATTAACTGTACAAGTACTGTACAGTTCCGGTTCTTATTTTAATGGTGGACCAAGGTTTCCGCAAGGATGGTAGATATACAAATCGGATCGTTTCAGAAATTTATTGAATGAAAACAACAATCCATTTAATATAACGGCAGTGCATGCATGTAACTCAGTATCACATTAATATGATTGTAATAATTGGAATGCCCTTGAACATACATATAGCAAACCTCCGGGGTATATATCACGAAACACAATGTCCATTAATGTACTTGTCTTGACTAGATATGTTAATTAATTTGTTAATTAATCATCGCTATACAACAGATCTGTAAGGTATTCAACGCAGAAATTTCCCAATAAACAAATAGTATCTGTCTGACTTGACTTCACTGACTTAACATTACTGACTTGACTTGACTTTACTTGAAAGCTAACATGTAGAGCTTATCAACAAATGTTTTATAGTGACTGTACAGTAAATGCACAGTTGCCAACAGGAAAATGTCTCTTGTAAATAAATAGATATCAAAAAATGTAAAAATCTGTCAAACTACAGTCTAAACTATAAATGAAGTTTGTTAAAGTCTTACTTAAATGGTTGAGCAACTCAGAAGTTTGGTTGGAACTCTGACTTAGACTGACTGCAGATCACAGAAATCTGGCCCTTTTATACCGCTCAGACTTTAGTGCTAACAATGTCTGGGCACAGTGACCAAAGATTCAGGGTGCAGAGTACTTGGTGCCCAGATTACAGATCACAGTACTAATGTGCCATTAATTTCTGGACACAGTTCCTAAGAATTCAGGGCACAAAGTTAAACCTTAAGAAAACATAAGCACAAGTGTTTTAAAGGAAGATATGAACTTAGGCAATTTCTTTGCAAAGTTTTACAATAATTAATTACAGCTTTTAACAATATTATACGGTGGCACAGAGGTGACATGTGTATGTTTTTATTTATCTCGTGCGCACGACATACTAAGTCGTGCGCACAACATACCAAGTCGTGCGCACGAAATACTATGTCGTGGGCACGAGATACTATGTCGTGCGCACGAGATAATAAAAATGTCGTGCGCACGAGATAATAAAATCATGGGCACGAGTAACTATGTCGTGCGCACGAGTTACTAAGTCGTGCGCACGAGATACTATGTCGTGCGCACGAGATAATTAAGTTCTGTTATTGATTTGATGATTACAATGTAGGGAACTGATTTATGCCAACGTATTTCTGCTATCAGCCATTCTCAAACAATATTCCTGTATGTAAAGTGTATTCTGATTGGCTAGTTATGTCGTGCGCACGACTTAGTAACTCGTGCGCACGACATAGTAACTCGTGCGCACGACAAAGTATCTCGTGCGCACGACATAGTAAATCGTGCGCACGACTTAATTATCTCGTGCGCACGACATAGTATCTCGTGAGCACGACATAGTATCTCGTGCGCACGACTTAGTATGTCGTGCGCACGAGATAAATAAGAACACACATGTCACCTCTGTGCCACCGTAATATTAAGTACCATTTGATGGTTTTCCAGAAAATAACTTGCACTAACTATCAGGTAGATTATGTAACCAAGCACCGTTACTAAAAAACAATCCCATAATGCATTGCATAATACAATAACATTCACCGGTTCCTGTTATACAAAATTTCACCGGGAAAGCAAAGCTCAATGATTATCAAATGAATAGAGTAGCACAGATGACATGAAGTTCATAAAAGGTTACATTAAGGTCAGATAATATGTCTCAGACCGACATTTTCCTTGAATACATGTAAGTAGTTCAGATGATTCTCCGCTCACGAACATGTATTATGTCATGAATGTAAACAAAACTGGATTTTTCATAGAGTTTAGTTTAACTCAACAACCAATACAAGTTATAGCATTCCAAAAGTTCCTTCTAGGGCAAATCTTTCTATATACGATGGTGCTTCAAAAAGTAATGTTACTAGATTTATAAATTTAGACTGTGAATAGTACCTCAGATGAAATTATTCCAACCCCTCAAAATATTCCCCCTTAACAGAAATGCACTTTTGTAATCTCGCTATCCATTTCCTAAAAGCACCAAAGTAGTCTGCCCTTGGTATCTGTTTCAGGCACTGATGCACTGCACTTCCAAGTGCATTTCTGCTGTCATATCTCCGCCCAGAAAGAACTTTCTTGAGCCGAGGGAACAGAAAAATATCGCACGGACTTAAATCGGGTGAATACGGAGGATGCTTCAGGACATTAACGTTTTCTTTGTTCAGAAACTCCACTACCCCCCCCCCCCCCGACTTTTATGAGCTGCTTTTTCTGGTCTGTGGTAAGCAAATGGGGGACCCAGCGAGCGCATACCTTTGTAAGTCCCAAATGTTTGGTCAGAATAGCATGGACGCTGCCTTCTGATATCCCTACCATATTGGCTATCTTTTCCACCGTATATCTCCCATCTTCGTCTACAAATGCCTTCACAGCAGACATGTTTTTATCTGTAACAGATGTCTTTGGTCGCCCTTTTCGACCCGCATCTTTAATGCTGGATATTCCAGCTTACCGGGAAAGGCCCATATATATCATTCAGTTCGTTATAAACTTATTTTGGCGGTATACTTAGAACAACACGGCCTTTTATGTAGGCACGTATTTCTACTTTATTTTTGTAAGACAGCAACTTGCACGGTGTATATGAGTAACACACATATAAAAGTGGATTACTTTGTCAAATGTTCACCGATTTGCCTGAGGTTTTCGTGCTTATGTAGCTATTAAATTGGCCTACTCGGCTGAATAGAATTATTGAACCAGAACGCGCGTTTTCACTATGAAAAGCCATAAGTAACATTACTTTTTGAAGCACCCTCGTATATTATTGAAGTACAAAATACGACGCGTCTAAGCAAATTAAGGTATTGGTATTTGATTGATAACGTCTACATTTCTTTAATACTCCACACACCTGTTACTACGTTACGCTACGCTACAGTAACTCTCCGACATCTGGTCACATGATAAGTTCGCGCCAATACTTCCAGCTCAATATTAGCATATTTCTACGCAATGCAAACGATATTTAAATTAACATTCATTTCAGCTATTTGTCAAACTAGCAATGTAAAATCAAACGCATTGTCGGACGATTTCTGCAAGTTCAACATACAATAGTTTACCAAGTGAAGTTACTGCAAAATAAAGGGAAGTAACCTCAGTAACGTAAACATATACCGTGTACGGAAAAGAACGGTTATTGATTATTAATTGGTTTCATCCAATCGGCAGAACGCATTTTCAATATCACAACGCTTAACTTATAACGGAAACATACCGCAAAACGGCTTACGTGATGCATTGTTCAGTCAAGTGTGTCTGTACAATTCAAACTGTTCCTTCCTTGAATTGTCCAGTTGTTTGCACCTTTTCCATTGAAAGCAATATTTAGCCAATAATAGAAGTTGACAAGAAAAACTGTGATACTACGTATCACAGCGGACCAACACACACAACTGACATGTAAATATTTTGAAAATTGGTGATGGTTGATGTTGAGGCATGGCCCCAAAGGAATTCAAGGAGACCTATTCTAACTTGCGTTGTTTGACTAATGCATTCCTTTTATCGCCGCATTGAACTAACAAGTTATGATTATCTTTAATAAATTGTTATAACAGATTGCCGAAATCACCGTATTAAGATATATGCCGCCACACCTTCTTGATTTCAGTTTTTTAATTAGATTTTGAGAAAAACGCACCTGCACCACTGTACTCACATGGAAGAAACGCTTACTTTTGGCGCAGATTAGTCTATTTTAAACACCTATCTAGACATGCAAATAAATCTACACACAAAAATTCAACTTGGTCAATATATAAACGTTATATTATAACAAGGCCTTTCTTTTTCGTTTTGAAAGACCTTGATTATAACAGGAACGGTCGATAGCTATAGAGTATTCCTGATTATAACCACGATTTCAATAATGTCGTGACATATTCCATATATCCCCACCTTAAATTACACATCAGTCAGTCCCTTTTGTCCTGGATGAAATAGAAGGTACGAGTTGACTACAAAGGGAACGAGTTGAATTTTTGATCCGTACAAGTTGACCAATTAGGGTACGAGATGACCAAGGTACGAGTTAACTTAGGTGCGAGTCGATCCGAAAGCTTCTGGTTGAACAAGCAGAAACTGACACAACACCACATCTACTGACTGACTTGTAGTATAAAAACTTTACACTGACGTGTAGTATAAAAACTTAACTGTTATCGAATAATATGAATCGATTAATTAAAGTCACTGTCTGAATTCTGAGGTAGGACAGTATATGAAATATTGTTACTGTTTTTAGAACACAAACGCTTACGACAACTCTGTAGAAAATAGACTGTGTCTATAATATTCATCTCAGAAGTATCTCATTTTTTCAATGATGAGAGACACATCTAAGTAACGAACGACAACTCGTGCGTTCAAGAAAAAAAAATGTGTCTACAGTATTCACCTCAGAAGTACCTGAATTTTTCAACTAAGAGAGATAATAATGCCAGTCTAGATCGCTTCATATATGTTGCTTTCTATAAATATGAGCTACGTTCAATCTGATGGATGAATTTAGAATTAAGGGGTAGCTCAGTTCGGTTTTAAATGTAGCGGTTTCTCCCGTCAGAAACTGGTTACAATAAAATGAGGATTTTAAAATTTTGTATGATTTCCACAGGGACATGCCTATATGAATCAAGTTTTTTACCTTTTATCTTGTCGCTTTCTTTCGTCTCTTTCTGATTTGAAAGAAGTTCTTCTACTTTTCGAACATCTTCTTCTACTTTCTGAACACTGTCCTTTACTTTTTCAACGTCATCATTCATTTCCTTAACATTTGCTTGCACTTGCTCAGCATATTGTTTGACTTCAGTTATGTTTCCCTTTAATGAATGAAAACCTTCCGTCACTATTTTGACGCCTTTTTTCACTTCTCCACCTTCTTCTTTCATCTCAGTTATTACTTCTTTCACATTCTTAACATCCTGGGTCACTTTTTCAACATTTTCGTTTGCTTCTTTTGCTATATTTCCAACTTCTTTTACATCAATATTCATGTCATATACATTTTTCGTCAGTACTTCAACACGTTCAGTCACTTTCTTTACGTCTGTTTTAATAATAGGCATTTCTTTCTCAAAAGCTTTCTTTTCTTTCCGGGCATCTTCTTTTACTTTCTGAACACTGTCCTTTACTTTTGCAACGTCATCATTCATTTCCTCAACATTTGCTTGCACTTGCTCAGCATATTGTTTGACTTCACTAATGTTTCCCTTTAATGAATGAAAACCTTCTGTCACTATTTTGACGCCTTTTTTCACTTCTCCACCTTCTTCTTTCATCTCAGTTATTACTTCTTTCACATTCTTAACATCCTGGATCACTTTTTCAACATTTTCGTTTGCTCCTTTTGCTTTATTTCCAACTTCTTTTACATCAATATTCATGTCATATACATATTTCGTCAGTACTTCAACACGTTCAGTCACTTTCTTTACGTCTGTTTTCACAAGAGGCATTTCTTTCTCCAAAGCTTTCTTTTCTTTCCGGGCATCTTCTTTTACTTTCTGAACACTGTCCTTTACTTTTGCAACGTCATCATTCATTTCCTCAACATTTGCTTGCACTTGCTCAGCATATTGTTTGACTTCACTAATGTTTCCCTTTAATGAATGAAAACCTTCTGTCACTATTTTGACGCCTTTTTTCACTTCTCCACCTTCTTCTTTCAGCTCAGTTATTACTTCTTTCACATTCTTAACATCCTGGATCACTTTTTCAACATTTTCGTTTGCCTCTTTTGCTTTATTTCCATCTTCTTTTACATCAATATTCATGTCATATACATATTTCGTCAGTACTTCAACACGTTCAGTCACTTTCTTTACGTCTGTTTTAACAAGAGGCATTTCTTTCTCCAAAGCTTTCTTTTCTTTCCGGGCATCTTCTTTTATTTTCTGAACACTGTCCTTTACTTTTGCAACGTCATCATTCATTTCCTTAACATTTGCTTGCACTTGCTCTGCATATTGTTTGACTTCACTAATGTTTCCCTTTAATGAATGAAAACCTTCCGTCACTATTTTGACGCCTTTCTTCACTTCTCCACCTTCTTTTTTTAGTTCCGTTATTACGTCTTTCACATTCTTAACATCCTGGGTCACTTTTTCAACATTTTCGTTTGCCTTTTTTACATCAATATTCATGTCATTTACATTTTTCGTCAGTACTCCAACACGTCCGGTCACTTCCCGTACGTCTGTTTTAATGAGTTGCATTTCTTTCTCCAAGGCTTTGTCTGATGTCTTCCATCTTTCAATTTCAGCTTGGATTCTTTGTTCAGCGACAGGTTCTAATGGACTGTGTTTGTAACTGTCAATTGTTTGTTGCAAGTCCTGTACAGGATTCCGGACAGTAGTGTTAAGTCTAAGAAGAACCTGTTATACAAACGGTGACGATTGTCTTAAATTGCGCTGATGAATAATATCATTTGCCAATTTGTAACTACTCTACAAAGAATAAAATAACATAACAAGCAGCAGCAGTAGTGGTAACAGAAGCTAAAGTAAAGGTGGAAGTAGTAGTGGCAGAAGTTTCAGTATTACTCCTGGTAATAGTAGAAGACGTGTTGATGGTATTGGTTGAATTAGTGGAAGTGGTAGTAGTAGTGGTAGTAGTGGTAGTGGTAGTAGTAGTGGTAGAAGTAGTAGTGGTGGTAGTGGTAGTGGTAGTGGTAGTAGTAGTGGTAGTGGTAGTAGTGGTAGTGAAAGTAGCAGTAGCAGAGGTAGTAGTAGTGGTGGTGGTAGTGGTAGTAGTAGAAGTTGTAGTAGTAGAGGAAGTAGAAGCAGTAGCAATGGTAATAGTGGTAGTAATTGTAGTAGTAGTAGTAGTCGTGTTAGTGGTAGTAGTGGTAGAAGTTGTAGTAGTGGTAGTAGTAGTAGTAGTTGTAGTAGCAGTAGTAGTGGTAGTAGAAGTGGTAGTAATGGTGGTAGTGGAAGTGGTAGTAGTGGTAATAGTTGTAGCAGTAGCAGTAGTGGTAGTAGTAGTGGTGGTATTAGTGGTAGTGGTGGTAGTAGTGGTGGTGGTAGTAGTGGTAGTAGTTGTAGTAGTAGGAGTAGTGGTAGTAGTAGTGGTATTGGTGGTAGTGGTGGTAGTAGTAGTGGTGGTGGTAGTAGTGGTAGTAGTTGTAGTAGTAGTCATGGTAGTGGTAGAAATTGTAGAAGTAGTAGTAGTAGTAGTAGTAGTGGTATTGGTGGTAGTGGTGGTAGTATTAGTGGTGGTGGTAGTAGTGGTAGTAGTTGTAGTAGTAGTCATGGTAGTGGTAGAAATTGTAGAAGTAGTAGTAGTAGTAGTAGTAGTAGTGGTGGTAGTAGTGGTAGTAGTAGTAGTGGTAGTAGTGGTAGTAGTTGTAGTAGTTGTAGTAGTAGTCATGGTAGTGGTAGAAATTGTAGAAGTAGTAGTAGTAGTTGTAGTGGTAGTGGTGGTAGTAGTGGTAGTAGTAGTGTTAGTGGTAGTAATTGTTGTGGTAGTGGTAGTAGCGGTAGTGGTATTAGTAGAAGTAGTGGTAATTGTAGTTGTTGTGGCATTGGTAGTGGTAGTTGTGGTAGTAGTAGTAGTAGTAGTAAAAGTGATAGTGGTAGTAGTGGAAGTAGTAGTAGTAGTCGTATTAGTGGTAGAAGTTGTAGTAGTGGTAATAGTAGTAGTAGTTGTAGTAGCAGTAGTAGTGGTAGTAGAAGTGGTAGTAATGGTGGTAGTGGAAGTGGTAGTAGTGGTAATAGTTGTAGCAGTAGCAGTAGTGGTAGTAGTAGTGGTAGTAGTAGTGGAGGTAGTAGTGGTAGTGGTTGTAGTGGTAGTAGTTGTAGTAGTAGTCATGGTAGTGGTAGTAGTGGTAGAAATTGTAGAAGTAGTAGTAGTAGTGGTGGTAGTAGTAGTAGTGGCAGTGGTAGTAGTAGTGTTAGTGGTAGTAATTGTTGTGGTAGTGGTAGTAGCGGTAGTGGTAGTGGTATTAGTAGAAGTGGTAATTGTAGTTGTTGTGGCATTGGTAGTGGTAGTTGTGGTAGTAGTAGTAGTAGTGGTATAGGTAGTGATAGTGGTAGTGGTAGAGTAGTGGTAGTGGTAGTGATAGTGGTAGTGGTAGAGTAGTGGTGGTAGTAGTGGTGGTAGTGGTAGTGGTAGTGGTAGTGATAGTGGTAGAGGTAGAGTAGTGGTAGTGGTAGTGGTAGTAGTAGTAGTGGTAGTGATAGTGGTGGTAGTAGTAGTAGTAGTAGTAGTGGTAGAGTAGTGGTGGTAGTAGTGGTAGTAGTGGTGGCGGTAGTGGTAGTGGTAATGATAGTGGTAGTGGTGGAAGTGGTAT
Organism: Saxidomus purpurata; assembly: GCA_022818135.1. NCBI lineage: Eukaryota > Metazoa > Mollusca > Bivalvia > Venerida > Veneridae > Saxidomus > Saxidomus purpurata. Next base: position 12,866,230 of record JAFMSR010000004.1, read on the forward strand.
TGGTAGTAGTTGTGGTAGTGGTAGTATTGGTTGTGGTAGTGATGGAAGTGGTAGTGGTAGTAGTAGTAGTGGTAGTGGTAGTGATAGTGGTAGTGGTACAGTAGTGGTGGAAGTGGTAGTGGTATTGGTAGTAGTTTTGGTATTAGTAAAAGTGATAGTGGTAGTAGTGGTTGTGGTAGTGATGGAAGTGGTAGTGGTAGTAGTAGTAGTAGTAGTGGTAGTTGTAGTAGTGGTAGTGGTAGTAGTGGTAGTAGTAGTAGTAGTCGAAGTGGTAGTAGAAGTAGTGGTAATGGTAGTTGTAGAGGTAGTGGTAGTGGTAGTGGTAGAAGTGGTAGTGGTGGTGGTAGTAATGGTAGTGGTATTAAAAGTGGTTGTGATAGTGGTAGTAGTATTACTAGTGGTAATGGTAGTTGTAGATGTAGTGGTAGTGTTAGTGGTAGTAGTGGTAGTGGTATTAGGAGTGGTTGTGGTAGTGGTATTAGTAGTAGTAATGGTAGTTGCAGTTTTAATGTTAGTAGTTGTGGTAGTAGTAGTGGAAGTAGTAGTAGCAGAAGAAGTGGTTATGGTAGTTGTAGTAGTATTGGTATTGGTAGTGGTAGCAGTGGTAGTGGTAGTAGGAGTAGTAGTGGTAGTAGTGGTAGTGGTAGTAGTAGTGTTAGTAGTAGTAGTAGAAGTAGGTTAGTAGTTGTGGTGGTGGTAGTAGTAGAAGTGAGAATGGTAGTGGTAATAATAGTGGTTTAAGTGGTAGTATTGGTAGTGGTAGTGGTAGTAGTGGTGGTTGTAGTAGTAGTGGTAGTTGTAGTGGTGGTGATGGTAGTGGTGATGGTTGTGGTAGTGGTGGTAGTAATTATATTGCAGGTGCTTGTTGTAGTAGTAGTGGTAGTGATAGTGGTAATGGTAGTGGTAGTGGTAGTGGTGGTAATTGTAGTGATAGTGGTAGAGTGGTGGTAGTGGTACTGATAGTGGTAGAGTGGTGGTAGTGGTGGTGGTGATAGTGATAGTGGTAGAGTGGTGGTAGTGGTGGTGATAGTGGTAGTGGTGGGGATTGTGGTAGAGTCGTGGTAGTGGTAGTGATAGTGGTAGAGTAGTGGTGGTGGTAGTAGTAGTGATAGTGATAGTGGTGGTGGTAGTGGCAGTGGTGGTGGTAGTGTTAGTGTCAGTGGTAGAGTAGTGGTTGTGATAGTGGTAGAGTAGTGGTGGTGGTGGTGGTAGTGTTAGTGGTAGAGTAGTGGTGGTGGTAGTGGTAGTGGTGGCGGTAGTGGTAGTGGTAGTGGTAGATAGATAGATAGATAGATAGATAGATAGATAGATAGATAGATAGATAGATAGATAGATAGATAGATAGATAGATAGATAGATAGATAGATAGATAGATAGATAGATAGATAGATAGATAGATAGATAGATAGATAGATAGATAGATAGATAGATAGATAGATAGATAGATAGATTTATTTCAACATAAAATGTACAATTTACATGGCAACTTATAATTAAAACATACAATAAAACAATAAACAAACATGTATGAATTAATATAGCCATGCCAATCAACATTATATGTTAAGGATAACACAAAAAAGAGCTAAAAAAAACTCTTATTTCCATTGTGGTCCTTAAGTGGTAGAGTAGTGGTGGTGGTTATGGTAGTAGTGGTGGCGGTATTGGTAGTGGTAGTAGTACCAGTGGTAGTGGTAGTGGTAGAGTAGTGGTGGTAGTGGTAGTGGTGATGGTAGTGGAGGTGGTAGTGGTAGTGGTAGAGTAGTGGTGATAGTAGTGGTAGTAGTGGTGGCGGTAGTGGTAGTAGTAGTAGTGGTAGTGGTAGTGATAGTGGTAGTGGTAGTGGTAGGGTAGTGGTGGTAGTGGTGCTGGTAGTGGAGGCGATAGTGGTAGTGGTAGAGTAGTGGTGGTAGTAGTGGTGGCGGTAGTGGTAGTGGTAGTGGTAGTGGTTGTAGTTGTAGTAGTGGTAGTGGTAGTAGTAGTGGTGGTGGTAGTTGTAGTGGTAGTAGTTGTGGTAGTGGTAGTGGTGGTGGAATTGGTAGTAGTAATAGTAGTGGTGGTAGTAGTGGTAGGGTAGTGGTAGTAGTAGTGGTGGTAGTGGTAAAGATGGTAGTGGTAGTTGTGTTGGTAGTAGTATTGGTGGTGGTGGTAGTAGTGGTAGTGGTTTTGTCAGTGGTAGTAGTAGTAGTGGTTAAGTGGTAATTGTGGTGGTTGTGGCAGTTGTACAGTAGTGATGGTAGTGGTAGTGGTAGTGGTAGTAGATGTAGTAGTAGTTGTAGAAGTGGTGGTGGTGGTAGTTGTTGCATAAAATCACAAACGACGTGGTTAAATTTTCAATCAACACAAGTATCCATTTTCCCCCAAACGGCAGCCGATTTACAGGTGTATAGGTTTAATTAATCGCAAACGAAGGTAAAAATGATAATAAATCAAGAAGAACACAGACTTACACTCTCTCATATAAAAAAATCTTAAGTTTCTGAATCTCTTGGCATTTGTCCTGCCTTGAATAATTGTAATTTCAAGTAAAACCGAAGAGAATAGAAATTTTGCATTTCCTGCAGAGTAAGACTTTTACGGAAGCACAGCGATAACTTTTGTTTTTCGTTTTTTCTTTTTTTATTATCGTATGGCCACGCGATAACGTTTTGTTTTTCGTTGTTTTTTTTTATTATCGCGTGGCCACGCGATTACGTTTTGTTTTTCGTTTTTTCTTTTTTTATTATCGAGTGGCCACGCGATGACGTTTAGTTTTTCGTTTTTTCTTTATTTATTTTCGCGTGGCCACGAGATAATATAAAAAAAATCCCACATGTCACCTCTGTGCTTCCGTAGACTTTAGATTTGTACTTCCACTAATATATATTACATGTATAGATTAACGTAACGCTGAAAGATTAGTGATATACTTTTACGTACTTGTTCAATGTCAGTCCATTTTGTCAGGAAACTTGCTTGTTGAAATCCTGTTGTCGACGATATGTGAGCAATCTGAAATAAAAACGTGTTGGTAACCCTTAGTCTAATAGCTTGATTAAATATATCAAGAGAAAAAAACTATAGTACATGTACTGCAGTACCTGTTATTCACGAAATGATACACAGTTAAGTATCTATGGAACAAACGGTGGAAATAGAATAAAACTTAACTTCAAAAATAGACAGGTAATAGTATTTCGTCATAATTTAAAGCAAGGTTGGCTTTACCTCATTTCGAAACCCCTTCAGACGGCATAAATCGGCTTCAAGTGAGGTATCTGTTGGCTGCAGTTGTCCGTTCCAGTTAAAGTTTGGATTCAATCCAAGAGACTGGAGATTCCTCAATAAACAGATAATGAGAGTTATATCAAAGTTTGCACTGTTTGGTTGTCCAACTTGTGGATACAGTAGGTCATACTGGGGCTGTGTGATAGTTCTCCGTGCTCGTAGCCGGTTAATTGATGTTCGCTCAGTTGCAAGAAAAACATGAAGCGGTATATTCGGTAGTTTTTGGTCAAATATATTCCGTAATACGTCAGTACCGCCATCGATTATTTGGGTTTGAAGACGGAAGAGGAACTCACGATCGTTGTATGTCATCGCTGTTGCCATATCTAGTTACTCAGTAAATCGCACACAAGATTTGATCTCTGTAAATAAAAATTTAGTTTGGATTTTGTTTTTAGTTTGTCCAAGTATATTTCTTGAACCAGTGTTCCAGCTAGGATTTGAAATGGGCGGGTGCAGGTAAAGAAAAAGGCAGTTCGAGTCGTGAAGCGGTGAGGGGGAGGGTGTGGGAGTTGGTTTCCCCCTCCTACAGGGGGGAACTGATTATTACATGTACAATGTAGAAATAAAGAAATAAGAAATAAATAACGGTATTGAAATTTTATGTTTTATTTTATTTCAACAAATATCCATTTTAATTTAGTTTTTAAATCAGCGTTTTAAAACATATTGCAGTACCAATAATATATGTAAAAGTTGTTATACAATTAATGGTTGGATAGCGATTTATTGCAGAGGCCTCTGATAATGATTATTTGTGCTAAATCGAGGCATTTGTCGATATATGTTGTTCTTTCACATTGCTTATGTTTGGAGGACATAGTCTGCTAGATGTAGGGAGTGCCCCCTTTAAGCATGTAAAACGTTATTGTTGTGTAAAATGCATCATGCTTCAAAAAAATTGAAATTCACAAACTCAGTATATAGTATGCCTGCCATTAGCATCCAGAACACTCAAACGTCCCATAGTGTAAACTATACGCAAACGTTTTGCTGGCATATCTTGGCCCTACAAGACACCGCTAATAGTAGTGCAAGGAAATCTGACGTCAGAACATCAATGTTGTTTTGCCCTGGCCTGCCTTCTCTCCGGACTTAAGTCCCGTTGAGCATCTTTGGGACCAGCTTGGTCGTCCGGTACACAGTGGACGTCACGTCATCAACAACGAGGCCCAGCTTGTGCAGGCACTTCGGGAGGAGTGGAATACCATCCCCCAGTACCGCATACAACGTCTCATTCGTAGTATGAGACGCAGATGTCAAGGTGTCATGGATGCTAATGGCGG
>JAFMSR010000004.1:12871282-12894281 GCA_022818135.1 Saxidomus purpurata
ATTGCCTCGTTAGTTATCTGTCATGACCTTCGATTATCTTCACTTTATAGAAATGATTCACGCAATATATCCGTGCGGTTAAAAAAACCTGTCTGGAGTACCTGTATAGTACGTCTAACTGACCTGCGGCGAGGAAAAGTTATGCAGCAACGAACACTCGGCTGGCAATGAAGTTATTAATATGGATTGGCAGATACATATCACATATGACATTTTTCTCTCGGAGCATTTGATTATCGGCATCTTTTGAGTTCCCGCGCAAAATATTCCCGCCAAATACGAGAAAGCCACGTGCTTTCAATAGGAGATTAGCAAAAGGTTCTATATTAAAAGTTTAATTACGTCCGGAAATACCTACATCTGTTCTAAATTCCCACTTATGTTATTATGTTCAGAAAAACACTACAATAGGCACGGACCTTCGTGACAAAGGTAATACTTTTAACCAGGAATAGAGTTTTCCTGTTTTAACACAATATACTGACAGCCTTTCGGAAGATGCAAAATGAAAAAAGCCCCATTTACTTTGATGTACTTTTCACGACCTTACAGATATGTACTATTCAATAAATATGCATAAATGTTTACTCTTCCATTGGAGGAAATAAAGATAATATACCTATCAAAATGACATTATTAACGACTCACATAAGTATTACCTATTCCGTTGGCTGCGTATTCAAAGGATTTTCCGCAGTGCATATTTCAAGCGGGTGAGGTTTAAAAATATAACCTACCGATAAACTATCGCGAGGTAGAGTTTTAGCGGTGTAAACAAAAACTAGTTGACATGTGTAGAGTTTATGAGTGTTATGCATAAAAAACATACAAGTTTCTGATCAATTTTCACTTATATTGTTTCTATTTGGAATAAGCTTTACAGGTATGTAATTTTTTTCAAGATATATTGAGTTGAAATAAATATTTGAAGCCGTCAAAGTTGGCGACGAGATTCTGATCGCCAGCATCACGGACCTACATACACATAGAAAGAAAACGTTCCGCATTGTTTGGAATAACAAGTGGGTTGTGCGCGAAGGGCGGCCGTCGTTAATATAAAAAAGCCCTGGCGCACAATTTGTTGGGCTATAAATCCATAAACAATTCATCCGAAATATTTGCACTGATTTTAATCCTGTTTGTTTACATGTTTAACTGATGGAAATTATTTGATTTATTTACACAGATGTCTACACATATGTCACGTGTATTAAAATATGCCGTGTGAATCCATCAACACAAAACATATATAGTAAAACGTGTATCCGAAATACTGCACTAAGTTTAATATGTTTGTTTACATTTTAGCAAAAATCTACAACTGAAAATGTTTTGATTTATTTACACGTTTCTTAAAATATGCCGTGAGATTCCTTCAACACAATGAATATATTCGTACACACGTGTGTAACATATAATGTTGTGTTTTGTATCCGAGTCATAATGTTTGTGTTTAATCTCCCTGTTTGATTGTTTCAAACTTAAACCTGTCCTCACTGTCCTCCAGGATCCTGAAATGTTCCCGCGATGTTTTTATTTTTTGTTTCACTGTTACAAACTCACTTTCTGGTTTTATATCACAGCCCCATATATGTACTGTAACTGTTTGTTGTTGTTGTTGTAGTAGGTCAATTATTCCCTGTAATACTGAAGCAGTCATTGTCACACCCACCAACTCTACAGATTTCAGGTTTACCATTTCAGAAGAAAACACTCTAGAACTTTTACCAAGATTGATGCACCACAACTCCACGTATTCCACGTTCACTGACAAACGTAATGTTTCCAGCATTGTTTCAATGGCGACAGGAGATTTTAGCTTCATGCACGTAAATGTATTTAGATCACGAGACCAACCACCTCCCTCACTACACGTTACATATAAACATTTCACTGATTTCTGCAATAGAGGTAAACTATCGAGGCCATCATATTTACACTGGCGGCATTCTATTTTCTCGATGTTTTCCAGGTCACTAAGTGCGAAATAATCAATAACTTTCTGTACACTGCTGTAAGGTGTGTGACTCCTGTAATACATGTTAATATAAAGTGATCTAATATTTTGTTTATTTCTGGTCGTCAGTTGTTTGAGATTTTCGCGGTATTGTTCTTGCGTACAGCTTTCTTCAATAAACACGTCCTGTAAACAAAGACTGACTTCATTTTCACGCGGAATTTCTCTGCAACATGAAATACACATGTCCTGGAAATCTTTTAGTGGAGAGCTGTAGACATTCGTGTTTATTGTGTTTCTGTGTTTACGTGTTATTTCATCTTCATTTATAATTTTCATCATCTCACGTGAAATCAAAGATGACACGTTCACATTCATTCCACAACTAAATTTAAGAATTTTCGACATTTCTAGAATGTCTTTGATGCATTTACATTTTGAAAGCACTATTTCTGGTACTGAGGTTTGATCAGAGGTGGAATGCATGTATAAGGCCGCGAAAAATTCCTGCATGGTTTTATGTGCAAATGACACTTTGAATTTCTGTTCTAACGGGTTTTCTGGAACTGAAACTTTACTTTGGGTTATAAGTCCTGTTTTTAAGAAGAACTCCAATGATTCCTTGAGATATTGCTTTGCAACAGAACCGTCAAAAACAAGCGTGTGTTCTTCTCTTTTTTCATTGAATAATGTTTCATATGCTAATTGTCCCAAGGATGTAAGAAGTGTGTAGAATTGCATACAACGTGCATTTCCACTGAAGCATTGCGGGATATCTCCCTGGGGAAGATCAACTTTCGGTGCCAACTTGATATAGTTCTGCACAGTTCTAGACAGCAAAAGCTCTGTAATCTGACTGTATAAGTCACACTGAGTTTGTCCTAGTTTTATTTTGTTATACCACAAAAATAGCAGGTACATTAAAAGAAGCGGAATGGCTTCAAGGTCTGCAATGTGTTTTTCTTTCAAAACTCTGGTAAACTCTTTTACCTCATGTCGTAATTGGTATTCATTTTTCTCATTGAAGAAATGAGAAATAACTGACTCTTTCAGTGCATTTGCTGACTTTGGGTTTAGTCCTCCTAGTTCAAGTTTTTGGTCGATTTGACTGGATTGTAGACCACTCACGCTTAGCTTCCATGGTCTAGTGGTTGTCAGGACTACAGTACGTTCCCTAACTTTCTGGTGTGGAATGGGACTCAATCTTTGTTTGCAGGAATTCAATGGATGGCTCCATTCGTCAAGACCATCTAGTATCACAAGACATCTTTTCGTACACAATATGTTTACTAAATCTCCTCGAGTATATTCATGCCCAAGCGTTGAAATGATTTGATTCATCATGAAGTCATCAATGTCACATTCACTAGAACTGTCGCGTAATAGCAATAAAAAAACGAAATGAAATTCATTTACGGCTTGGATTTCTTCTGCTGAGAAATACTGCTTTTCGTCTTCGTTAGGTCTATTTGCGTGACACCATGCTAGAGTCAGTCGCCTGCTTAGTGCAGTTTTACCAAGCCCAGCATCTGCTCTCAAATATATGTTACGGCACATTTTGTCGTTGTTATAGAACAAATTGCGTAATGGTGTAACTGTTGTCTTTTCTTGTGTAACACCACTGCGGGTCCTCTTTACTTTAAATGAATAAATATCTGGCATCACATAGAATTCCAAAAGTGGTGTCTCTTCTTCCACCAAAGGCGACAGAGAAATTGTGCGGTGCTTGGCCCTGTAGAAAGATATCAAGTCGTCTTGAAGATCTGAAATATAAAATTGATTTGATTTTAATATCTAACCAGTATATGTGGCTTTATGTACATGTAAGTCTTTTTTTTTCTATAATGCAGTATACTATATTTCATGCGCTATTTCCAGTCTATTTTATACAATTTTGCTTTGTTCACTGATCGGCTGGCTCTTAGAACAAAACAGTTAGATATTGATTAGTAAAAACTAGTGACCAGGCTATTTTACTAACAATGGTGATATCATTTCTTGTACCTGCAGTAAACAAACAATTAAACCAAAAGCATTACTTAGTCGTTTATTAGTGTAGATCAGAATGTCAGTCGTGTATAAATTTTAATTTACAAACTGCATTACCTGTAGAAAAATGTGTGTCACAGTTGCTTTATTGCAACGCTTGCAGCAGACGAACGCCGTCTGACAGCTGACAACATGTTTGTTATATTTATAAATAGAAATCGTGCTAGTAGAATACCACAGGGACAAGAAATCATATATATTCAGTGAAATAATAATGTAAAATATAATTGCTACCATATTAATTACAATTCCCTGTGATTGATGAAATTAACAAGGAAAATGTCATTTTTAAGTACGGAAGTACAAGTATGGAAAGCCTTTACTGTCTCATAATTTGTTTATTCTGATGGCATGGTGTTTGTATGAGGATCAAAATGTAAATTGTAAGATTCAAACATTTTTCAAACATTCAAGAACGCGTGAATTTAAAGTTATGATACAGTGCAGTTTCGTTTTGTTTTTTGTCTTAATAATAGGCGTTGTCTTTTCAAAAGTAGTGTATTCAGGAATGACATTCTAACTCTCTTTTGCTGTTTCGGTAATTCAATTTAAGTGTGCAAATTGAGTACAAAGTTTACATTTTAATTTCGTATCTGCTTTGTGTTTTAGTGTGTTACTGTTATGTACAGATCACTTCGTTTTTATAAAGTCATATATAGATCCATAAATCAAGCAAGGAACTTATTCCTACAAAAATAAAACTGCAAAACCGCAAAACCGCAAAACCATTTATTTAAATATGCTTATTTCAGACGTTTTCCTATGGTATTTTGAAGTACTGGTACTATACTAGTTGTATTTTCACCGATATGCACAGAAGGAGAACTCTGGGCAACAATTGAGCCTGCCTTTGCGACCGATCAGCCTGTACATCCATCCAGGTTGATCATGATCTGCACTCTTCGCTATTCAGGCCGTGTTACCCATTTGAACATACATGTAATATTATTGTCCACGAATCTTTTGGATGTGCATGAACGCATTGTGCACGTTTTTGTTTACATTAGCAAACCAGTCGCAGTTATCAAAACTATGAAAAGCATAGAAGCTATGTACAGCGGATATGAATACACACTACGGCATCAAAGACGGGTTTAAATCTTGACATGTCTAGTGAAAGTATGGAACGCCTTTACTGTCTTATTATGTTGTGTTGTATTATACGCAGTACATTTCCATGTATACGAGGTACATATTTCATTTGACATGGTACATGCACATTTAGATTGGGTAACTTTTTAGTGATATGCGGTGCATTTTCTTTTATATATGGTGGTTAACCATTATATGTTGTACAAACGACGTTATATGCAGTACAAACAGCATTATATGCAGTCAGTTTTTCGATACATGAGGTGGTATTTTGATTATATGCAGTAGTTGTACCTTTATACGTTGTATGTTGATTAATAGGTGTGGTAGATGTTTAAATGTATGAAGTGCGTTCGTTTCATTGTATACGTGGTGAATTATTACATATACTAAGATAATAAATCAATATGTGTGGTGTATATGTCAATATACATGGTGTTAACAACTTTGTATGTAGTAAATACTTTTTAATTATGTTTGTTGCAAACAGCTTCATAAGCTGTACATACGGCATTATTTGCATTATGATGATGATACTTGAAGACAGTCTCTAAAATACTCTCGGCGGAAATTACCGAGCGGTCTAAGTAAAACTTGCTATGACACCGTACAGCTAACATCGAGTAGCGCTTGCATGTACATTGTACCTCAAAGATAGTCAAGATATTGAGCATAAACCGATTTTCTATCTTCAGTAATGGTGACCTTGACCTTGTACAGACCGGCACAAAAAGCAATCCCAAAGCGAGCTCTTCAAATGTTCTTACTAGACATCAAGTGGTTACTGAGATATGGACTTAAACATATGTCTAAGTCGAAAAATAAAGGCCATAATTTGCATTATTTATATAGTTATATAGTTGATAAAGTTATCTAACTTGATTATTGACGTAGGTGTGATGACTGGGAAACCTTGTATAAAGTTTAAATGCAATACATCAAGTAATTGAGATATGGACTTTAAAGCTGCTCGCTCTCAGATTTTGGCGCAAAAATAAAGTTCTTCTAACTGTATGAAAATCATATTTTAGAAGAATAGTCATATAAAAAGGTTCAAGTACACATTCCTGTAATGTATATCTGTAGATTTGAAATAATACGCTTCCAAACTGGAAAGCATTTCACGCTTTTGAAATTCCAATATAAACATATACATGTAGAGTAAAGGTGCCGTACAACCAACATATTCAATCGATTTTTGCAAATTCCTACCTAGATTTTTACTTGTGTTATTCATTCTAGCCTTAGTCTTATGTTCTATATATTAGTAGTGTATTACTTAAACGTGTAGAATTATTAAGAAACGGTTCAGTATATCCCTCAGCAAATTTGCTTGCGATCACAAAGGTATAAAACAATTAACTATAAGATGAAAATTGATGTTTTGGTGAAAGATTGTAGCTTAAGTGTTCAGAAATACCCGAACCCGCTCTATATCATAGTTGAAAGTTTAATTTTCTCAACGACAACTGTGAGCGAGCAGCTTTTCAGAAAATGTACAATTCTATAAACTGAAAGTTAATCCGCCACCGAGGTTGAGTAGTTAGACTATCTGGCTTGAAATCACTATAACCGCTCATTGATTCAATGTCATGGGTTTGAGCCTTGCTACCGACTACATCTCTTTATGTTAAAAGTTTCCCGGCAGTGTCTTACGGCGGATATGGTTATAGGACTGGTTCTTCCAAGGAACGAAAGTAAACTGTTCGCCTGTAAAATTACCTGAACTGCTGTTGGAAGGGGCATTAAACATTGAGAACAAACTACCAACCTATCCCAAACGTTTGAGTTAAAAACCAGGAAATATAAATCAATTCGTTTACAGAATGTGAAAAAGCGAATTCCGAAAGGACGTGATTTATTTCCTATGATGTTTTGTGACAAAAGTGTCACCTTGATCTTAAAAATTAGACACACATGAGTTGTGCAACTGACACGTTTTCTTGATACCCTAAAATTAATGTGAAGTGACGGACTTAAATTGCAAGTAAGTGTGAACAAAAGATGAATTGTGCATACATATGCACTTTCATTCCAGTCTTACAATCTAAAACCAAACTGCTTTGTAGCGTAAAACAATCTACTGTAAAACTAAATAGTCTGCTAAATAAATTAAACTAGAAATATGCCCCACTTAGCCAGTGGAAATGACCTTCATGTGTACCAAAACAGTCCTAGCTTTGCTTTTAAATCGATGTGTACATGTTAAAAATATAGCACCATTTTTTCAATGATACTGCAAAAATAAGAAAGACTTTTTCACGATGAAACAACTAGAATACGAAAGAATGGCATAATGTCAACATGGTTTTAGTGGTTGACCCGATTTGCCCACCAATCAAAACGCTCATATTTTCAAATAGGCTAAACGTCTTTTTTAAGTAAAACTTCGCTCTTAATAGAAAGCGCTGCGCATGCGCCAGAAAACGCTGCAAGCTCCGCCACAAAGTTAAAGAACAAACCATATTCGTGAAAGTAAGAAAAAAAAATCCAGTCTATTATTAATACCGTAATTACAATCATGTTTATCTGGATAAAAAAAGTTAAAAGAAAGACGCTTTAATACGCTCGAACACTCTACTGATTAAACGTGTTACTATACGTTTGCCATCGTTTTTAATAATAATAATAATCATTTTCTTTATACATTTTGAAACATGAATAGTTAAAGTCGTAAGGTCGAGGCGGTCAATTTAACATTGGAGTTTTTGCATGTTTGGTTTTACGTCAGGAATGTCATTTTTCACCGTTGCTTTAAATTCAGTTAAAGACGGTGCAGCGTTATAAGTATGTTATCGTATCGTCAAGGAGTCTACACTTTCTAATCTCGCATGGGTATAGGGCCAAATCACTTAATTTATTTCTTTCAGTATTCAATTAACTACTTGTATATACGTTTACCTATGATCGGGCTTCGCGCGAAGGGTGCTTTGCGCACTTCGAGCTTTCGCCCGTATTAAAAAAGAAAATTCGCTCTGCAGTTGGAAACATGGTTCAAATTTGGGAAGAATATTCGAGAAATGTATCTGAAGCGCATTCAAACCTGTGTTGACGTCTAATTCTGAATAAATACTACCAAACACGGAGAAAACACTTTCAATCTATACAAAGAAATACTTGCGACTAAAGAAGTTAATTTCAATTTCTTACGAGTTGAATGTATATCTAATATATTATTTTTTGCTGTTTGGACTGGAGATCCGACCCACGAATATTTGTGCGTGCCAGGACCGAGTCATACGTGCTGGAGAATGATGCAACAGATGCTTAGGGAGCTACCTTGAAGTCGGGCACATCCGTTATTAGGGGCATATATTACCAGAACTCATCGACGCTGCCACTTCAATACAAATTATTCAAGGAACATTTTGCTCTTTTTCCGCCGTCATCCACAAATTTTATCATTCAAGCCAGTTGTCTTTAAACATTTCCGGGGATGATCATTTTAAAATTTTGCAAATATCTGTAAAGTTATGTCAAGCATGTCATTTGTTTTTAGAAAGACTTAAAACGTAGGAGCATATTATTGACCTTTTTCATTCAGTATTTTCCAATTAAAAGGTGCCTTACACAGTAAATTTTTCAATAAAAAAAATGTTATACATTCTACTTGTCATTTCATTGGCGGTTTAAAGGTTACTTACTTCCGGTCAAAATCGAGCTTAATACGACTGCGCCGAAAAAGCACTGACAGCAGCTGTTGTCTGTAAAGGTGAAAGTACATGTATGCATTTCACTGTATTCGACTGATGCATGTAAAAAGCCCTGACATTTGTTGTTGAAATAAATTAATAGCGTTGTTGCTGTATTATGCAGAAGTCAATATAGAGTCTATCCTTCAATGATTAATGTATTTTTTTGATTGAATGGACACCGTATATTAATAAAATGATAACAGTTGATCTGTGTTACAAACTAGTATACTTCTGAAATGAAAGCTCGAGACATAGTCTTTTTTATCAGACTGGTTTACATTTTCATGTTATCAGACTGGTTTACATTAATAAACTGACAGATAGCCAAAGTTAGCTTTATGGTCGGGATGCACTTTTAAATAACGAGATTTGTCAGTAGTCGTGAAAATGTGCGTTGGTTTGTTTACAAACATTTTAACCACAAACGATTTTGTGAGGACAGAGGTAGGAATCGTATTGTATATTCTAAGAATCACTTTGATGGAACATGGCGTAGAACATATTATAATATTGCTGTCTTAACTTTGTTTTAATTAAAGCTGAATGAAAAAAAACGAAAAGAGCGTAAAGATTATTGAAAACTTTTTCATGAATATGTTTTTGTTTCTTTTTAAATCATAAATGATACACTGAAAATGAGAAACAGTAAATTGTAAGTGCACAAACCAGATAGTCAAGTATTTGCTTTACACGAACCTAGAAATTCAATATAAGTTTATTCTATCTCTGTTATAGAGTCTGTAAAGTTAATTTGCATCTCCAATTTCAAAATATTTACATGAAAGCTTTGTTTCTAGGCCCGCTGTGATACGTAATATGTACAGGTTTTCTTGTTTACTAGCAACACGGACCTGTTGTGGTATTATGTAACATTAAGAAACACAATTAAGAAAATCATTCGCCGTAGAACTGAAGAAGAAATGTCACTTTACTTGCCGCATTCAACCCAACATAAAATATCTTCAATTCAGGAATGGGCGCGTTCCAGATATGCACAGGACAACGCACAATGCGCATGGCAGGATTTCGGTCAAGTGATACTGAGAGTGTGGAAGTAATATATATAGAGTGTTTACCTAAACTTTGATACAGTGTTTTACATATTACTTTCACTTACGAAATCGACTCAGTCTGGGACGAATATGTACTATCGTTTATATCATTGCTCCAGACTCAGTCAATGCTGACATAAAAGATACCTAGTTGTTTCCCTGAACAACAACGAACTTCCTGATACCGTAACACGCTATAGGAAAAGATTGCACGATTAAACGCGAACACCATATTTAATGCCAGACGAGCGATTCAACTGGGCTACATTAGCTATTGCAGAAGGAAATTAGCTATTATAAACATCCTTATCATAGATGTACTTAGAGACAAACCGTAAATCACAACATCATTGAAGTCATCACTTTTATTATAATGGAATGCTTTCTCAATTTTAAGAATTTTTCATTTCATACAGAACAGTCCAGAAGATTCTCCTTATAAATTATAGATTCGGATATAAAACTTTTTTTTTGTCTTCTCCTAAAACAAAATGAAAACAGCGGATTAGCTACTGATGATTTCTTAAAAAATGCGGTTATAATCATAGATCATTTTCAATACATTTGTATTAGGTATTCTGGCATTATTGTATACAAAGGGTTGTCTATGTAATATACTTTTCAGGTCTTCAAAAGCGAAGAAATACCGGGACAGTGGCATATGTGCTTGCTTCTTACAATACCGGGACAGTAGCATATGTGCTTGCTTCTTACAATACCGGGACAGTAGCACGTGTGCTTGCTTCTTACAATACCGGTACAGTTGCACGTGTGCTTGCTTCTTACAATACCGGTACAGTGGCATGTGTGCTTGCTTCTTACAATACCGGGACAGTTGCACGTGTGCTTGCTTCTAACAATGTCGGGACAGTGGCACGTGTGCTTGCTTATTACAATACCGGGACAGTGGCACGTGTGCTTGCTTCTTACAGTACCGGGACAGTGGCACATGTGCTTTCTTCTTACAATACCGAGACAGTGGCACGTGTGCTTGTTTTTTACAATACCGGGACAGTGGCATATGTGCTTTCTTCTTACAATACCGGGACAGTGCTTTGCACAACAAAGCCACTATTTGCGTGAAAAGTCTTTATCTAAAGAAACAAGCATATTATCCCTACATAAGTAAATGTGATATGTAAATTGTCCAATGGATTTCAAAACCCACAACTAAAGAAATAGCTAATTAAAAAAGCGGTCACCAAAAACCTAATTTATGTGCTACAAAGTAAAGAAGAACAAAGTTAAATCGTCACCGCCCGTCCATTGATTCGTTGACAAACATCTGCAGTGTCTGTAGTGGCGCAGTGGTAGCGCGTTCGCCTCAGGATCGGAGTGTCCCGGGTTCGAGCCCCACCAGTGCCACGGTGGTTATGTCCTTAGGTAAGACACTGATATTTCCGCATTGCGTCTCTCTTCGATATTGATTTCGATTATTGATGGGCGATTAATCTACGTTGTAAGAACTTGTTTCGCAATAGAGAATAAACAAATTAGTATAACTTAATAATTTCCCTTCAGCTGTGTGTGTAGTTTACATAGGGACAGTATTTTTATATACTGAATCAAAAAAGAAACTTCCAATTTCTATACATATTTTTAATGTTATAAAAAGAAATCAACATGTCCAATGCTCAACATATGTTCGGGCGAACGATTATGTGTCAAATAAAACCAATTATAATTAGATTGTACGCATTACACAAAAAAGAAAAAGTCAACATCGATTTTCTCGTGCATGCACGGACCAGTATAATCTGTGTTCATAAAATCAAACCTTTCAGTCTGATTTTATATACTATGTTGTCAATAAGAAAAAGACGTTGAAAAAAAATGTTTTTATTAAGTTTTCTTTCTTTTCCATAGGCCTAGAATTCCACTGAATATACTTGAATGTGTCATCGGCATGCTTAATGCTGGTATGGCGACGAATGAGGTTGCTGGGGTTGTTGGCAGTTCTAGCCGTGCTATTCGAACCTTAGGCAACGTTTTCAGCAACAGGGCGTACGAAAGATTTACCACGTAGTGGACGTCCGCGGGTCACAACGCCTGGTAAAGACCGCTATATCATGAATACACACATACGCAATCGTTTTCAAACTGCCACTGCTGCTAACACCCCTTGTACACATAACAACTGAATATCTGCCCAAACTGTACGTCGCTCTATTCAACCGTCGAACATCAATGAACTTACACAAGCCTTTATCCAGGAGTGGAACAACATTCCCCAGGACGAAATCAACACATTTGTCGGTTCTATGCGCCAACGATGCCAGGCAGTACTCGATGCTCAAGGTGGCCATACCCGGTACTAATGCGTGATTTTGGTCTACGACCCCTACCACATTTAATCAGCCATTTCATCAGTTTTCCGTGAACGTAGAGCGATAAAACTTTACACACAAATTCACTTTGAAATACTCTTGGAATACATGTAAAAAAAATTTAACCCTTCTTTTCATATTTACGTACATCTGCACTTAAACACAGCGGAAGTTACTTATTTTGTTCAGTATACAATATTTTATATCTTGTTTAGATATTTTTGATAGGTGTCAAGGTGGGGGGGGTAAATAGACTTTGAAAATAGCTTGAAACGGCGTTATTGAATTAAACAAGCTTTTGAAACATGTTTGTTTGTGTTATTTTATAGTATTTAAAGTTGCGACGGTTGTCCGACCCCTAATTTTGACCAATAATAATATCTTTATTACCTCCACAAGTGGGAGAGCAGAATGACAAACATAACATATAAAGAACAATATATACATACACATACAAACAAACAAACAAAATCTACATGAACATGACAAGTATTAGACACCTATACTATACAAAGTACACATATATACAGAGACTAGAAGTCCACACACAGTCAATTTTGTGTGTGTGTGGTTTTTTAGGTGTCCGTAAGGACAACTATAGTACCTACCGGCATTTTGAGGCTTGATTCTTAAACCGAAGACTGATTATTCTCATCTGAAAATCGTCCGACACAAAATAGTTCAACGATCAGAATCAAACATTTGAGAATGTACGTATATTGCCGAAAACACTTCATGCTTGTTGAATAATTCATGCTAAACTCTATACAATCGTTTATCATACAGAACCATTTTCGTCATATGTTGATATATTTTTTCTACACATAGTATGCTCGGAGTCAGATTGTTTTATTTATACTGTAAACAGGCACTCTTCACATATTATCCGCCATTGAAGAAAATAGGGCAAACAATATTCACGATCGGAGGATCTCGGCAGATTCCTTTAACCCATGCCGAGGTGTTCCGATTGATCGTGTTACGAGTTATTTTTCCGCCATATTGGATACAAGTTGACTGACCATGACTATTATCATCTTCCGTCTTCTTACAAACCAGGGTGAATGTGAGAATATCAGTTAAGAAAGGAGAAGGGCAAAATTCAGTCAAGATTTCCCAAACATGTATGCAAATTGCGTTAGCGGTAAGTCAACCTGGGGTGATTCGTAAATAAATTAGACTGTATCTAAACTCTTTTCAAAGGAGAATTTCTCTTTGACCGGAAGCAATTATTTATAAATTCACTACTGTACATACAAGACAAATGTTGATGCAAAGCATCAAAGGCGCTGCGCATGTTTTTGAAACCTGATTTAAAGGAATCAGAGTCATTTTAGAATATCAGTAAACAACCTATCAACGGGAAAAAAAATATACATTATGTTAAATGTAAATGTTATCATAATAAGTAAAAAACCACATTTACTACAGTTTAACCAAAAAATGAACGAATCATAAAACAACCTTCCGCATAATGGTACGATGACGCCCATTAAACAAGGCTACAGCTCGTGGTCAGTAGACGCTTTTCGACGCAGACGAAACCCACGTGATTAATTTTGTCTTTACTATTGGTCAGTTGTTAGCGATGCTTTACATAACTTTCATTGAGACCCCATGTATCGCATAGTTAGGTGATCGGTCTTATTTATAATGCCTACATTTTACTTTAGTATGTAGTAATTAAAATGGGTTTTCATTAATTATTCACGTTGACAACATATGTATTAAACTTCAAAATGTTTAGAGATAGCAAAACAACTATCGAGACGTTTTTTCTGAACTTTGATGAATCTGGCCGTAGGGTCCGTAAACAAAGCAATAAAAAAGCCGTAACCTTCAAGTTTGTGGAAAAGTTATTAAATATCCTATGAATATGTCAAACGTTTTGAATAAACGGTCGAAGACGTATGCATCTGGTATAGTATTGTTTGTAATCAGTTAATACTATTTATTTATTCATTATAGGGAGTTTGTTCACACATAATACATAGTTTTTAATTACAATAATAATGTTGGCTACTCCCTATTCGATTATGCAACCCCATGGTACAAAATTAAAACCTATTCAATACTGGCACTGTGCTTCCGCACAGCGCCAATAAAATTGAGTATGGTCTCAGACATTGACAGACATACAATGTGCGTATTACTATCTGTTACGTGTAACTGTTATCTGTGGCATATCTTTCTATCATAATCATCTTTGATAAGCTTCCGGGTCAACTCGTACCTTAGTCCTCTCGTAGTCAGCTCGTAGATTTTGTTTCAAAACTGATTTTTTTCAGGTGAAAGTCAGTTATTGTCAATAGAGTCTAGTTTGGAAAGTGCTTTTATCATAAAACATGTATATGTTAACTTAAGTTAAATGTTATATAAGTTTTTTGTTTTTTTTCTTTAACTTTCTCTGTTTCATGCAAGAAAATAAATTCTCGGCTTCGCCGTGACGTCATACTAGCTAGTCAACCAATCGGATTATTAGATCGCATTCATTTCGTCACTCGGTGAAAGGTGAAAACTCGGTCTTTACCGTACACCCATATGCAAGTTTAAGTTTATTTCGAATGAAACAGAAAGCTTTGAACAACACAGAATTACTACAAATTCAATTCTATGATTTTAAGCTAATTTTAAGCTAATACTCGTCTTCTTTCATTTTTCTTCTTTCATTTTATGCATTTTGTAAGTAAAGATGCATACAGACCAGCGATGAAAGCCGAGGAATCACCTTTCCCTAATATATGTATTTTAATCAGTGCCCGGATGTGCGAAGCCGAGAATTACTTTGTAGGGTATTTTCATTCGAGAAGTAACTAGTCTTCTCAAAATTCAGTTAACTGTTACTGTCACTTGATCTGAAATTCCATCGCCTTTATGAATAAAATAAAACAGAAAATAATAATTAATTAAAGTTTGTACATAAATCAGTACAAAAAATAGAACAGGAAGCAAATTTACTAATTTTGAGTGTGTCTACAAACCAAATTTCGATGTCCGAGGGTCTATTGTATCTTTAAAACCCTAAGTTGAACTGAAATAAAACATATTTTCAGCATAAACATGATGAAAATAATACAATTTTCAAAAGTCCCGTTATTCATTATTTTAGTAATGCTAAAAACAAATGATTACGTAGGGTATGACTTGACTTTTTTCAAAAATTCTCTTTATTTCATTTTCTGATACAATTTTGCAAAATAAAGTATTTTAATGCAAATATTTAATGATGATTGATAAAAAATACTATTATCTCAAAGATATTGCATAAAAAAGTTTAAGGTACATGTACAAGTTGACTTTTTGCGAAAATAAATCAGGTACAAGTTGACCAATTCAGGTACAAGATTACTTAGGTATGAGTTGACTGGTTACCTTTGATAATGGCTAAACGTTATAACTGATTATTATGGCCATCAGGGTGTCCGGTAGGCTTTGAAACTTGAGGGTCATTGTCAATTCAGCGTAAAATTTTCAAGAGTCAATACATGTGATATTTTTAAACGTCGACCCATGGGTCATTGAGTTTCGAGCCTTGTATTTTATGTTTGCACATCACATTTTTTCATTTTGTGTTGAAATGAAGCTTTATATATACTGTTGCATTTTCAGAAAATTCTTAAAACAGCAAGGTCTAGCAGCTGGCTTAAATGTTCCCTTTTTCCTGTTTGTCACATATCTTCCTGACCTCGCATGTCAGTGATTTTCTGAAAGCGAGTAGATTAAAATACAAGTTACCCCTCCATTTCTCACTTTCTTATGCGTCAATGGTTGATGCGGCCTTAAGTGTTTGGAATTAACAAGTTGATGGACATTTACATTAAGTAATAGAGGCATGAATGAAAATTCATGAAAATATGACTCGTAGGGTTTTTTATTGCGGGTCAAATACAGGTATTTCAAAATTTTCATGGGTTAGAACCCAGGAGCTTGGGTCTACTAAACACCCTTGCCATGCTTGTATACATTATAAAGTTAACTGTTTCTTTGGTTATCATTTTTCTTAGTTCTGTAAAACATAACTTGTAAAGACTCTTTACATTCTTTCTTTCAGGGAAAAAGGCATACTTGTATGATAGACTGAATCCAGACTGGGTCCCGTCAGTAAGTTTTTAAGCTGTACTTGTTGGCCGATGCTAACAGAAGAGGAAACGCCATTGGTACTCATCTTAGACTCTGATGAAACTGGCGCGACTTTGCAGATGGACATTGATGGTGATTTAATGGATGATATGAATGTAATTTTACAGAAACTAAGGACCTGAGCTGAAAACTGAAGTGCTGAAACTGAAGACGAGATTCGATATTGACTATTGCAGGGACAATAATGACAAATTGAAGAACCTTACTGGTCTCCAAGCATTTCCAAAGTTGATGTTGCTTTATCAGTTTCTTGAACCATATTATGATATTTACCAAACAGACTAGCTATTAACAACATTGACTAATGAAACTAAGACTTGACCTGTCCAACATGTTCTTTAGCAGATGAATTTGATCCAACATAGCCAAAACTGTTCACTGCAACTATTGCAGATGTATAAGAGAATGCGGAAGCTCATTAGATGACCAGAACATGAAACATTCTGAAAAACTATGCTAATGGAATTTCACAAATACTTTGGCAACTAATTTGCAATGATTTTCGACTGTTTCGAGATGTTGAAAAGCCATTTGGACTTGATGTCTAAAGCCACGCTTGGACAAAATAATTAATGTTTATATGTTGGGTTTACCCTTTGAGGTAGAATTATAAACAGCCAATTTACTAAGTAACTGTGTCATTGTCGTCACGGTAAAAAAACTTAACTCATTCTCAAGCAGTGAATAAACATGATAAATGACAGGGAAATTGCAGTTTTATATTTACATTATACCAAGATAAAGATAAAGAAGCCTTATTTAATGTCGCATATGATCAACAGACAATATTAGCTACAAAGCTATTGTGCGACAAACAGGGTATCCAGTAACAAGTACTTGCCTTTTCCCAGAAGCCGGAAGCTTCTCTTTATCTTCCTGAAACTACCCTTTTATAATGCTGAGTGCCAAGCAAGGGAGCTGTCAGTACCATTTTTTTCTCATCTTTGGTATGACGCGGCCGAGGATCGAACCCACGACCTCCCGCACACTAAGTGGACGCTCTAACCACAAGGCTATCGCAGCGGTACAGGTCACTCAAGGTACAGAGTGAAACGATATCCGTATAATCCGGCGGATTCACATCACTACCTTAATAACCCTATTAAATTGTTGTAAAAGTCTAGTAGATATGAATAGGGTTTTCACATGCTTAAGAAATAGCTTATGCCCTTGGTTTTGTTGAGGAGGAGAGTTAATTTATTTGACTTAATTATTTAATCATAATTATTTATTCATTCTACAGGTTTCGGGATTTAATGCCTTGTTTAATGGCCGTTAAGTGTATGCATGTGCGTCTGTACATCTGAGTTCAGCTTGTCCCAGCTGTTACTATCCATGTATTGAGGTATTCTTAAATAACTTGCCACAATTGTTCACCATCACGAGACGGAGTGTCATGCCCGAGAACCAGGTCCCTAGTTCTAAGGTCAATGTCACTCTCTTAAAGGTTAAAGGTCAAATTCAAGAATGACTGTTCGGAGCATATCTTCTTCATGCTTAAGGGATTCTGATGTTACTTCGCACAAATGTTCACCACCATGAAACGAAGGATCATGTGCATGAACAAGGTCTAGGGTCAAGGTCACACATAGAGGTTCATTGTTAAATCCAATAATATCTTTGTCCGGAGAATTTCTGCATGGAGGGATTTTTATTTAACATGGCATAAATGTTCACCACCATGAGCTACCCTTGTTTTTAGAATTACTTCCATTTGTAGTTACTGTAAATAGCTTACTTTTTAACTTTTTTATTACTGGCTGTTGAGAAAAATCGAGACCACTTTTCTGTGGTACAATATGCATGTTTAATACATCTATTATTTATATCCCCGAAACCAATTTAAGGGGGTATATAGGAGTCACCCGGTAGTTGGTCGGGTGATCAGTCTGTTGCATTTTCCTTGGCCGGAGCATAACTTGAAAACTACAAGTTGGAACTCAATACAACTCATACAATGGTCAAGCGCAATGAGAGGAAGTGCAGTGTTCAAGAACCATAACTCTATCTTGACTAATTACAGAATTATTGCCCTGTGTTTCTTTTCCTTGTCTGGAGCATAACTTGAAAACTACTGGTTGGAATTCAATACAACTTCATAAAATGCTCAAGCACATTGAGAGGAAGTGCAGTGCACAAGAACCATTACTCCATCTTGACTAATTACAGGGTTATTGCCCTTTCTTACTTTTCCATGTCCGGAGCATAACTTGAAAAGTACTAGTTGGAATTCAATACAATTTCATTCAATAGTCGAGCAATGAGAGGAAGTGCAGTGTACAAGAACCATAACTCTATCTTTAGTAATTACAGAGTTATTGCCCTTTGTGACTTTTCCTTGTCCAGAGCAGAACTTGAAAACTACTTGTTGGAATTCAATACAACTTCATACAATGGTCAAGTACATTGAGGGCAAGTGCAATGCACAGGAACGTTAACTCTATCTTGAGTAATTCTGTAATAACTCTGTAGTTATTGCCCTTTTTTACTTGTCCGGGGCATAATTCGAAAACTATTGGTTAGAATTCAATAAAACTTGATACAATGCTCAACCAAAATGAGAGGAAATGCAGTGAAAAAGAACAATAACTCCATCTTGACTAATTACTATAAATCACATTTAGTGATAGGTCTAATTAGGTATTATTTTACCTATCTCTACTTGGTAAGGAGTTGGCCCTTTTTACAGCTGGCGGCTCAACACAGTTTTTGGGTTTATACAAGTGTACGTCAGTCCTATGCAGACTCTAATATATCATAAGAAACTTAAGTATGATTCATATTTGGAGGAAATATTCAAGATAGATACATAAAAGATGTACAATATTATGTAAGCACCACTCAGCTAGGGCAGGATTTATAAATTTAGGGTGAAATGATGTTGCAGTAAAGACAGTTTGATTTACAGACCACTAGGGCCGTCGTGATTTGATACTTCATGCAATGATTGAAGACATTTAGGATATGGAGAACTGTAATTTAGATAACATAACTATTTAAATAATCTCCCTTTCTATTAAAACCTTGTCAATAAAAGTTGGATACTATTGAACACTGGGATTGGATTAATACTTGAATCCCACCATCAGGGAGTGCTGTGACCAAGAACCATTACTCTAGCTAATCCAATAATTGATGTATTTATTGCCCTTCCATGAAATTGCCAGCTGTTTGATTGGTCAATGACACGGAAGATCATATTGATATGAATGGGTAAGCTGGTAATATACACTTGTCATATCCTGTCATTGTACCCCACACTAAACGTGGGTGTTCGCATTTAGTACATCAATGGAGCAATCATATTCAAACTAGAATGGAGCAATCATATTCAAACTAGAATGCAGCTCTGCAGTATTGACTCATCACTGTCCTCTTGTTACAATGTTACACTACCATTTCAGATCTGTATGCTTTGGGAAGTGGTCACTATTATCGTATAAAGGACACCTCCAGTGCCTTCAGCGCTTTGATTATATATATAAGCGAGATACCATATAGTGCTCCTTACCGAAACGTAATGCAAGGAAAAATAAGTACGGATCAACACTCGGGAATAACAGGTGGCTAAGAGTCTTCTACCTTTCCCCGGCTCTCGGGTTACTGTTTTGGCCTCATTACCGCCAAAAACAGTTACCCTCAAGCCAGATATTCCCATCTGCACGTGTAACCAGTGAAAGATTCTTAAATGCTGTTCCCAGAACTTTTACTCCCCATTTCTATAATTATGGCATTACTTGCATTAACTTGTTTTAAAGGAATCATTTTCATATTAAATTTTATTTTGTGGTTTTCATGTACGTACTGTGATATAAC
The DNA here is from genome assembly GCA_022818135.1 of Saxidomus purpurata. Taxonomy (NCBI): domain Eukaryota; kingdom Metazoa; phylum Mollusca; class Bivalvia; order Venerida; family Veneridae; genus Saxidomus; species Saxidomus purpurata. Next base: position 12,891,411 of record JAFMSR010000004.1, read on the forward strand.
GGCAAATTATATCAATAATAGCTCACTTATTTTCAGGTTATTTGAAGGTAAAACACCATAATTATGTTCAGATTACAAAGGAAATGTTACACGGTATCGGGATATGTCGGGAAATGTAACGTGAACATTAGGCAGACGTCGTGCACATTGTAACGTTATTCACGTGTACATTTAGGTGACGTCATGTACCTCATTATGTCATTTACTAGTACACAAATTCTCGATCTGTTGCGCCATTATATGCATGATGTGGCTTAGAGTGTATCCACCAGAAAATGAAAACCGCCGACGTTTTCCTGTAAATCCCGGTCCTAGGACAGTTCTTCCAAGAAATGCAGTACCTATACGATATTTATTACTGTTTTTCGGCAAACGAACAGGTTAAGCATATTTTATAACAAAACAGAATACATGTATATCTATAAAGTTTGAGAGGTGTAAGAGGTTAAGTTCAAACTGAATGATTACAATTCTACTGTACTGTACTGTTAATCAGGCCACTACACACGGACGGACAGGTCGGTCTCAAATACTGGGTATAATCAAAGCTGTATATAAAGTAGGCTATAAATCTATACTTCTTTATTCACTGGACAATGTTACTACGGAATCCTGAAAGTGCCATTTAAAATGTCGTGCGATGCACCACGGTCGACGAACGACAATTAATGCAAACAGACACCGCGATACTACTGTATAGATGCAGATACGACGCGATTTTGTGCGCCTAATAGACAAATTATATTTTTGTAAAATAAACAAGCATACTCCTGTGACATGAATATTTATACATGTATGTGTTTTTCTGTGGTTTGTATACGGTATATGTCGACCAGTGATTGATATATTTACATGTGTATTTAGATTAGATGAAGTGTTATGCAAAAAAAAAAAATCGCACATTTTATGTAGCATGGCAGGTGTAGGGAGCATTACATACCCTTTCTCATGACAAGGGTTTATGGTCGAGTGGTTATTTGTTACACAAGGATCTCTGGTTTGTATTCTTTCGGATGATACCTAAAACAGATGTTCTATGTATCGGTGCTGTACATCGAGTCTGCTTCCGTAGTCGTGTTGTCGAAATCACTGTGTATAACCTCGCGTTGATTTAGGGCCCTGGGTTGGAGCCCTACTACTAACCATGTCTCTTTATATGAGAACGTTGGCAGTTTCCTACGGGGAATAGGGGTCTAGTACTGGTTCTCTCCAGGAACGATGGTTAGGTAAACTGCCCGCCTATAAAATACCGAAATAAGACTCTTACCACAATAGCTACATACATGAGACTCTGGAACTGGGACGCTTTCTGCATTTTAAACTATCTCATGACATCTAAAATAATTAACCTCTTCTCTGGGTGTTGGTCATACAATAAAACTCATAAATCATTTTACAGATACTCCTGACAAGTGATTGCCACGACCAGTCTTTTCTAGATACGACAATGAATACGTGTTGGGAATCTCACCATGTCTATGGGTTTCTGGCAGTAGTACTGGACATGGGAGTCATCAAGAAGCCAACGATAAACGAGTACTGGAATACGACAAAGAACAGCCAGAATGTGGAATGGTTTCGGGACATGTTTCCCAGAAACAGGTTTCAATTAATTCTCAAGTTCCTGCACATGTTAGACAACAGACGTGTTCCTCATCGTAACCATGGAAACTATAGGAATCAACTGACAATAAGATAGTTTAACAAGCTCAACAAAAATCTGCACGGTTCACTTTTTCGTTATAATGTACATTTGTGTACAATGTACTTACATTTGCAGGGACATGCTATTTCAAAATTACAAATGTACATTGTTTAAAAGTATTTGAATGAAATAGTTCACCCTGAATGAGCCGTATTACTAAAATATGGCTTCTTGTTATGACCAACCTTTATAAAATTGAAAACTGTAACAATTAATACTCGTATTAGTTCTGAAAATAATACATAACGTTGCGAATATTTTTAGACCTGATGGGAACTTTTAAAGCATGCAAATTCGATATTTAAGAGGTTCTACTTTCCTAGACAGAATATATGCGTCGACGACACATTGGTGGCGACCAGCGGACGCACCGCAATGCTTCAATATATACATACAAAAGCGGCAAAGTTTAGTGTGAAGTTTATGGTGATTGGCTGAGTCAAGACTTAGTACAGGTTACGTTATGCACATGTCACGTTATCTTCGGCGGGCTTTTCAGTCTGTTATCCATGGTACTCATGTTATTATCCTTCAATATAGATCAGATGACAAAAAATAATACTTCTTCGCTAAAAAGTATACATGTATTTCATTTCTATATCGATCATCCGTACGACGGGCAAGTTGTAGTTTTTTTATTGTATGTTTTCAATTAAGAGTTAAACCAGTGCGACGCGCGATATCATGCTGCTATTTGGCGTTAAGGAACGTTTTCGGAACGTCATTTACAACATTTGATGTCATCTGGTTTACACTTGGCACCTCTTGAAAACGACGTTGCAGCGATAGGTTGATGACGTTGTATATCAAACATAAAGCACGAACAACGCCAACGTCCCGCGTAATTAACAGTACATGTATATATAAAACATACCAAAACTATACTTCCAGCGTAAAATTAAGAGAATAACTGTTAAGTTTTGGTGAACATTGAATGAATATTCAACATATGTTGCAGTTCGAACACAAAGACCGACAATGTAAACGTATGTGAACGTTTTAATTATGTTAAAATACACGGGGGTTATTTTCAAAAGCTGAACAAAGTTCCGACAATTCGAGTGATATACCGTATTGTATATCACGCTCAAATCCTTCTTTCCTTATATGAGACGAAATGGAGTAAGTGTTAGAATTCTTATTAAATAGGGAGTTTCCTGTCAGAA
>JAFMSR010000004.1:12894781-13053719 GCA_022818135.1 Saxidomus purpurata
GACTAATTACAGAGTTATTGTCCTTTGTTACTTTTCCTTGTCCGGAGTATGAATTGAAAACTACTGGTTTGAATTCAATACAACTTCATACAAGGGTCAAGCACAATAGAGGAAGTGCAGTGTACAAGAACCATGACTTTTATTTTGAGTAATTACAGAGTGATTGCCCTTTGTTGATTTTCCTTCTCCGGAGCGTAACTTGAAAGCTACTGGTTGTAATTCGATACAACTTCATACAACGGTCAAGCACAATGAAAGGAAGTGCAGTGTACTAGAACCATAACTCAGTTTGACTGAAGAGGGGAATTTTGGCAATGTATGAATCATGACCATACAAAAAGGTTAATGTCTTTAAAACGAAACACTTACATATCAAGTCCTGAAACCCAGGCATTTACTTCGCGAGTAAATCAATATATCTTTTGATTTCTACTGCACTAGAATGAAAAATAACAAGTAATATCTTTTAAAAAAAAGATGGTCGACTTAGGTGACGTAATAAACACATTTTGTGTTTCAGAAGGCTCCCGGGCAGTACACTGCTTATTCCGGTACCGAAACGCTAGCCAATAATCAATGACGCTAGATGTCCGGCCCCGGACAACACCTCGTTGAATACAAAAGTTGATCTTCGTACTGTCCAGAAACCTTGACATAACGTGTTCTGTTTTTTTCTTTTTTTGCAACATGATTTATTATAAATAACTATAATATAAAAAATATACACATTTTGTGTTTCAGAAGGCTCCCGGGCAGTACACTGCTTATTCCGGTACCGAAACGCTAGCCAATAATTTGCAGATTCTGATTGGTCACATTATAACGAAGTTGGTTAGCAACGCGTCCATACCAACGGAAGTTCAAATCAAAAGTATACGACTACGTCGAAAAAATAATTCAGCACGCTCGTTTGAAGTCGTTTCTGACCGATCAATTTACGTGTATGTGCAAATCTTTTTTTGTTAAATTTTCTCTCATTTGTTTATTTTACATATTAACTGGACAGAAAGCAAATGATTGTATGAATAGTCTGACACTAGAGTATTGTCACTAATGAAAGATGGGTCTATTAAGTCAACTCGCTATTGAGACCATTCCGCTATTAAGACCATTTATCAAAAAATCTGTGGATAAGGATGAGACACTGGTCTTACTCGATATTGCCCTATGTGGCAGAGGACCAGAGTGTGATCCCCGGCTCGCGGCTAGGAAACTTGGGATGTGTCCGACGGCAATGCACCTAGGACAACATGTGCTTCTGTCAATCAAGCAGTGAATGAGTATCGCTCGTACAAGTCAACCAGGCCCTATGATTTTAAAACTTTGAGCATGAAATATAGAAGCAACGAAGTTTGAAAGTCATTTCAAATTTTTAATTAGAAAGCATGTAAGACATGTATTTACTAAGAATTTATTAAATGTCTTAAAACATATTGATTCAAAGTTTGAGCACGAAACTGAGTTTGGCATAAAAAAAGGTTTTATAATCACGGGGCCTATTTATTGCCTATATTTATCTTCGGTTTTCGTCTTACGATTACTGGTGACATATTATTTATATTAAATCTTTTAATCTTTTACACAGATGATAAAATTGAATGTTTACGTAGATCAATTAGTATATAGCACACTTTTTTCTTAAATCTTACAATAAGTAAACTTCAATTCGAGTTAAATAAAAAAAAACTGACTTTAGCTATTTAATAATTAAAACATTTATATTCAATGCATATAACTTTGATTTCATTTCTCATTTCCTTTTTATTTTACGATACATGCGTAAATGCTATTAGCTTGTATCTATCACATCTGCAGTTCTTGATAAGTATACATGACCTCATCTCCAATGTATTGGGCTTTCAGTCAGTATGATTGCGTGTTTGAAATTGCATTACATGTCGAAAAACCATGTTTCAAATATTCGAACCCGCATTCTGCTTGACTTGAATTCTTCACGCTACCTACTTCATTGCGGATTTATCGTCGGTTATTAGCAAATTATAAAAGAATTGTATTGCGCCAACAATTTCCGTAATTTCCGTAATTGCAAAGTGCACGATTCACTTATGGAAATTTATTTATTCGGAGTAGTCAAAGTTTATAAATAAACTTTTACTGTCTAAATAGGCCTTTAAATAACGATAGGAAGTTAGTGCATGTAGTAGCAGTAAACGGTAGCAGTGAGCAGTAGCTTAAATATGAAACATGACGTTGGCAGTAGAAGTTTCACAGCAATAGCAGTAGCAGTAGCAATAGCAGTAGCAGTAGCAGTAGCTCAGCAGTAACAGTAGCTTAGCAGTTGCAGTAGATTAGCAGTTGCACAGCAGTGGCAGTAGCTTAGCAGTAGCTTAGCGGTAGTAGCAGTTTAACATTAGCAGTTGTAAAACAGTAGCAAATAAAACAGTAGCAGAGGCTTAGCAGTAGCAGTAACTAAGCAGTAGCAATAGCGCAGCAGTAGCGTAGTAGTTCAGCAGTAGGAAGCTGAGCAATTGCCTGCAAAAACCTGTTTTAGGGATAAAATTTCAAAATTATGAAAAGTTAACGGATGTAAATTGGAAGAACCTTGGGTATTTCTTATTTTAGCCATTTTAACAGCTATGACCATAGCTTGATGTCGTAGTACATAACAAATAAATATTATGGGTGGCATGGTGGTGAAGTGGTATCATTCTAGTCTGTCAATCCAGAGATCGAAGTTCAAGTTCTGGTCCGGGCACTGGAAAGTAATGCTTCACACGTGACACGCTAATACCTATAAGCTTATGTATAGACGCGCAATGTACAGACAAGTGACACACTTTATGCCTAATTAAGCTGATGTATGGACGCGCAATGTACAGACAAGTGACACACTTTATGCCTAATTACGCTGATGTATGGACGCGCAATGTACAGACAAGTGACACACTTTATGCCTAATTACGCTGATGTATGGACGCGCAATGTACAGACAAGTGACACACTATATGCCTAATTACGCTGATGTATGGACGCGCAATGTACAGACAAGTGACACACTTTATGCCTAATTACGCTGATGTATGGACGCGCAATGTACAGACAAGTGACACACTATATGCCTATAAGTTAATGTATGGACGCGCAATGTACAGACAAGTGACACACTATATGCCTTTAAGTTAATGTATGGACGCGCAATGTACAGACAAGTGACCCACTATATACCTATACTCTAATCTATAGACGCTCAATGTACAGACAAAAGTGAAATGTTATTTGCCTATACGCCAATGTATAGACGCGCAATGTACAGACAAGTGACCCACTATATACCTATACGCTAATGTATAGATGCGCAATGTTCAGACAAGTGACACACTGTATACCTATACGCTAATGTATAGACGCGCAATGTACAGACAAGTGAAACACTATATACATATACGCTAATGTATAGACGCGCAATGTACAGACAAGTGACACACTGTATACCTATACGCTAATGTATAGACGCGCAATGTACAGACAAGAGACACACTATATACATATACGCTAATGTATAGACGCGCAATGTACAGACAAGTGACACACTATATGCTAATACTCAAACGTATAGACGCGTTATGTACAGACAAGTGACATGTTATAGGCCTCAAGTTTTGCGTAAGCATAAAAATTAAAGCAGCAGTAATGAATTAAAATTCAATTTGGATAAGTTATGTGATGTATTTCAGATGACGTATAGCGCCTTACACAGTTCACCAAACGCCAAGTCAAAAACGTAATAATCACAGTTTGTCGTCGTCTATTGACATATACTTATGTATTCAATAATTTTATGTAATGTTGAAATTTACGTGGGACACTTTAGATATGAAGTTGTACTTGTAAAAAGTGACAATATTTATTTCACTGTAGAAAAACATATCCTTGCGAAATTTTAAAACACTAGCTTCCTAGAAACTTAACCAGCCGAAAATACGCTCTATGCATATTGTCTTAATATAGCATTGCGTCAACTATACAGTCAAATGAAAAAAGACCTTGTCCATGAACCGAGATGACTGAGATACGCAACGCTTTGCTTGGGTATAACATTTTTGACGGGCGACGGGATATGGTAATAATTATGTAGTAGGCGTCATTCCGTGACTTCGTCCGTCCCATATTCCTGTCCGGCCTATTTCTCAAAAACTGGCTCAAATTCTGTGAAACTTCATGAGATGCTACTATAGGGGTTCAGGAGTTACAGAGCAGTCACGTGATATATTCTCATGAAATTTGACCCTAAGTGTGAAACAAACAAGTAGGTGAATTATTAACATACAAAACAAAGTCTCCACGGGATGAGATGAATATATGACCAAAGTTTCATGAAAAACCTTCAAGGGCTTTAGAATATTTAGTCACATGACCTTTGCCCCAAGTGTGACATTGACCTTTTTCGTTATGATGAATTTAACAGTTAACCCATGTTTAATGAAAATCCTTCAAAGGGTTAAGGATATATAGTCTGGTGACCTTTGGCCTTTAAGCGTGACCGTGACCTCGAGCCAAGCTTGACTGAAAAATGGATTCTTCACATTCTCTCCATTATATTAACATTATCTAAAGGTTCAAGAATACCCTAAATGAGATCTTGACCTTTTGCAGGCTTGGTTTAAACATGGATATGCATATGGTCTCCATGAGTTGAACATTTGTTTTAAAGAAAGTTCTTCCAGGGCTTGAGGAGATGTAGTATTTTGACCTTTGACCCTGAATGTGACCTTGATCTTGTGCAGACAATGTATGAGCAACAACTGTGATAAAGTCTTTAATTAGATTAATCGCTCTCGAGACTCACTCCAGGTGGAATCAACCTCGAAGAGAGATAGAGAGAGGCAAATGTGGAAATATCTGTGTCTTGTGTAAAGACACTACCGTCGTTGCAATAGTGGGGATCGAACCCGAGACCCTTCGATCCTGAGGCGAACGCGCTACCACTGCGCCACGGCGACTCCATGTAGAAGTTACATCCCGAAAACGAAGTACTGGCATATAACCCTACATTACAGGTTTTGAGTCCTAAGTGTGACCTTGACCTTCAACGTTGCTCCCCGGGTATGCTGCATGGCACACCCTTAGGGTAGGGGCAACCAAAATCAGTATATGCGTGTAGACGTTACGTCTTGTGAACACAAAAATGACATAACGACTTAGTTGATATTGTATAGCAGATATTGTATAGCAACATTCATATGCTAGCAAGAAAATTCAAATTAAATTTGAATCTTTGTCATGTTATTTTACAAAATTACGGCAAAATATAGGCTTTGAACATTTTACCAATCAGAGAAAATGTGTGATACGTGCATAAGTATGATGTAATGCAAAAGTTTCATTAAATCACTGCATTATATTTCAAGAAAAAATTCGGGTTTTACGAATTGCTTACATGTACTCATTAAGATTTGTTTTTGAAACAAACCTACTCACTCAGCTAAAACAGTTATTTAAACCAATTCAATTTTTTGTCTGTTAATAGTTTAGAGGTCGCTTGTAAATATTTTCGAGACTTTATCTAATAATTTTTATAAAATCTTTTATTTATTCATTCATTATCAATTGGAAGTGCTTCTACGAAGATGGGTTCAAAACAATTTCAGCTTTCAGCAAAATGAGGCTAATTGAACGGATTTTGTAGAATCTGTATAATTTCTATTAATAAGTAAAACAGTTTACTAACTGTGTGCTAGAATTTGCCCGAGCCTCATTTGAGGGGAACGATTCATTTTATCGGCATGAAACCAATGTTGTGTCTTCGAAAACTTATGAATGATTTTCTGGTATATAAGTGACCTCAAGTTGCGAAATCCGGGTAAAGGGATAGACACCCTGTTAACATGTTCTATTTACTCATATTTCTTGTTAATTATACAGTTCAAAAATACATTGCATCTCTTGTAGAAGTAAGTTCTTGCAATATTTATTTATTATGATTGGTGACTTCTTCCTGGAACTCTGGCCATCACTCGCTCAAAAGGATTGTAAAAATTAAAGTATTGGCAAACAAAATATTAAGTACCCCCCCCCCCCTTTTTATTTCCCTCTGTCAATAAGTGAAATAACTTGGTTTGACTTATTTCTTGAATAATTTCAAAGTTTTAATTATGCTTGACCCTACTTCTCGGTGTTTATTAAACAGAAAATATGTGAAGATAAGAAATGTGTTCGTTTTACTTACATACGATTAATACACACATAAAAATTTGCAAAACTGTATAACGATCAACCGCGGTCGTTTTATTACCGCATCTGTACATCCGGACGGGCGTTTCCACTTGCCAGTTGCTGTATAAGTTTAACGCCTGTTTTTTAAAAGAAACTATTTACAGGTGGGCAGTTTACCTAACCATCCCAGGTACTAGAACCCTATCCTTCGTAAGAAAATGCCAACTTTCTCACATAAAGAGACATGGTCGTTAGCAGGGTTCGAGAACCCATGACCCTCAATCTATGAGAGGTTACAGTGATTTCAAGTCAGCGCCTCTAACCACTCGACCACGGTCGCGGACTGTTTCCTTCTGTATGTGTGCGTGAATATATATAAGTAGTAGTACATGTATGTATACACACAGGATGTCTTTCTCATTTCTTGCCGACGACGCCAAAAAATACATGTTCGAATCCTGTAATTTTATCGTTTCACAGTAGCGCTACTTATGCAGTGTGACAGCCGTAAACTATATCCTTGTGTTTAAAATGAGTGTTGTTATGTTCAGCTTTCTTATAAAGTAGACAATTATATACCGGTGATTTGAACACTCTTCGAAAGTTTGCGGTTGTCACGGTGGCTAAATGGTCTAAGGCGTTCTTATTTCTCACTGATAGGCGATGGCGCCGTACGGTACAGATTGGAATCATGGCTACTGCTTTGTACTAAATGTTCTAAAGCAGGCATGCTAGTACAGGTACTCGAATACTATTTCACATTTTCGTCAATTCCGAGAGTTCAGGGCAAAAATGCATAATGCTAAGCAACTTTGATATCTATAGTATGAAATATTGTCTAACTTCAGGGCTTGTGTAATATACTATACAGAGGATAATTATTGGTTTTGGTGGAATATCACGTTATAATTTCACCGAGTGGGCACTGCACCTAATTTGAAATAACAGTCATTTAAACAAACGCAATTCGCTTTTGACTTTACATCCTTGTATATATCACAGCTGGATTCTAAGTTCGCGCATCCGAGGCTGAATTGACTGCTCTTTCAGTGACACTGGGTGGTTCTGAGTTTAGCTGAACTTCGTTATCAGTCGTATCATAATGTAGTTCTTTATTTTCTGCAGCACTAGAATTTACTGCATAATGTTCATCATTGCAAGTCTCTAATTCCTGAAAAGGTAAATACAAAGGAAATCTCATTTTAGAAGAAAAAAGGCGCACAATTTCTGTTTGAAACAATGAAATTTGAGTAAACAAATTCTTTGCGGTCCATGTATTTATATTCAACATTGATGATTGTTTATGATGTGTTTGTGCATTTTCTACAAAGAAATCTACTTTCCGTCTGAATTGAGTGTTTTGCGTAACAGTATCGCGACAGTGTGTAGTAACTATCGGATACATGTAAACAAACAGGCTCTTCCAGTGATGCCGAGCGAAAATTGATTTAATTTAATGATTTTTAAGCGGTGGTCACTATTCATTAAAGCAATGGTTCTACAATTTGATCTATTTAACTCTGATTAAATTTCATTTTGGAAATATAGAGAATGATACTATTTTTAATCTCTTTTACTTAGGCCTAAAAAAACATATGTTTGTTTCAGAAAGCGACAGAGAAAGACAGAGACAGACAGAAAGACATACAGAGACCGACACAGAAAGCGACAGAGAAAGACAGAGACAGACACAAAGAGAGACAAAGACAGACACAGAAAGCGACAGAGAAAGACAGAGAGAGACAGAGAGACAGACACACAGAGAGACAGACAGAGACAGAAACAGAGAGAGACACAGGCAGACACACAGAGAGACAGACACGGATAGCGACAGAGACAAAGAGAGAAATGCAGAGAGAGAAACAGAGACAGACACAAAGAGAGACAGACACGGAGAGCGACAGAGACACAGAGAGACAGACACACAGAGAGACACAGACAGAGACAGATACATATGCAGAGAGACAATTACAGAGACAGACACAGAGAGAGACAGAGACAGTGAGACAGAGACAGACACATGGGGGAGACAGAGATAGAAAAAGAGACAGAGAGATACAGACATAGAGACAGAGAAAGAGAGAGACAACGACAGAGACAGACATAGGCAGACAGACAGACACAGAGAGAGAGAGAGACAGACAGACAGAGACAGAGATAAAAATACAGAGACAGACAGAGACAGAGAGAAATACAGAGAGAGAGACAGACACAGAGATAGACAGAGACAGAGGCAGAGAGACAGAGACAGACACATGGGGCAGACAGAGACAGACACATAGGGGAAACAGAGACAGAGATAGAAAGAGAGACAGAGACATACACAGACACATGGGGAAGACAGAGACAGAGACAGACACATTGGGAAGACAGATACAGACACATAGGGGAAACAGAGACAGAGACAGAAAGAGAGACAGAGACAGACACATGGGGAAGACAGAGACAGAGACTGACACATGTGGGAGACAGAGACAGACACATTGGGAACACAGAGACAGAGACAGACACATGGGGAAGACAGAGACAGACACATGGGAAAGACAGAGACAGACACATGGGGGAGACAGAGACAGACACATGGGAAAGACAGAGACAGACACATTGGGGAGACAGAGACATGGGAAAGACAGGGACACACATGGGGGAGACAAAGACAGACATATGGAGGAGACAGAGACAGACACATGGTAAAGACAGAGACAGAGACATGGGGGAGACAGAGACAGACACATGGAGGAGACAGAGACAGACACATGGGAAAGACAGAGACAGAGACATTGGGGAGACAGAGACAGACACATGGGAAAGACAGAGACAGACACTTTAGGGGAAACATAGACAGAGACATGGGAAAGACAGAGACAGACACATGGGAAGACAGAGACATGACAGACACATGGGAAGACAGAGACAGAGACAGACACATGGGGAAGACAGAGACAGACACATGGGAAAGACAGAGACAGACACATGGGGGAGACAGAGACAGACACATGGAAAAGACAGAGACAGAGACAGACACATTGGGGAGACAGAGACATGGGAAAGACAGAGACAGACACATGGGGGAGACAGAGACAGACACATGGGAAAGACAGAGACAGAGACAGACACATTGGGGAGACAGAGACATGGGAAAGACAGAGACAGACACATGGGGGAGACAAAGACAGACATATGGAGGAGACAGATACAGACACATGGTAAAGACAGAGACAGAGACATGGGGGAGACAGAGACAGACACACGGAGGAGACAGAGACAGACACATGGGAAAGACAGAGACAGAGACATTGGGGAGACAGAGACAGACACACGGGAAAGACAGACAGACACATTAGGGGAAACAGAGACAGAGACATGGGAAAGACAGAGACAGAGACAGACACATGGGGAAGACAGAGACATGACAGACACATGGGAAAGACAGAGACAAAGACAGACACATGGGGGAGACAGAGACAGACACATGGGAAAGACAGAGACAGAGACAGAGACATGGGAAAGACAGAGACAGAGACAGACACATGGGGAAGACAGAGACAGAGACAGACACATGGGGGAGACAGAGACAGACACATGTGAAAGACAGAGAAAGACACATGGGAAAGACAGAGACAGAGACAGACACATGGGAAAGACAGAGACAGAGACAGACACATGGGGAAGACAGAGACAGAGACAGACACATGGGGAAGACAGAGACAGAGACAGACACATGGGGAAGACAGAGACAGACACATGGGGGAGACAGAGACAGACACATGGAAAAGACAGAGACATACACAGACACATGGGGAAGACAGAGACAGACACATTTGGGAGACAGAGACAGACAGAGAAAGAGAGAGACAGACATAGAGACAGAGAAAGAGAGAGACAAAGACAGAGAGAGACAGACAGATACAAAGAGAGGCAGACAGACAGAGAGAGAAATACAGAGAGAGACAGAGAGAAAAATACAGAGAGAAAGAGAGACAGAGAGACAGAGACAGAGAGAGAGAGAGAGAGGGGAGAGGGAGGGAGAGAGAGGGAGAGATATCCTACTTGTTGCAGGTCTTTGTTATGAAAGGTTTTTTTTCATAAGTTAAATTCAATGAATTATAATTCATTCTCAGTTCAAATTCAGAAAGCAAACTATCGGTTTATTGACTTTTTCCCCATATCAATTCATTTCGTTTTCAAAGCATATCAAGGATCAATCCGTGAAATATTTATCTGTGTATCATGTACATTGTACTTGTAATTTGACTTTTTGTGAAATGTATGTTATATTTGTAAACTTCTATATCGCTTTTACTAAAATAACATTTTTTGATTATATATTTTATATTGCAAATGTCACTCAGTTATATTTTTAAATGAATGTTAAAATGTATTGAATGCCTGCCAAGTATGTATAGTTACGTGACTTAAACATGATAAAATTGAATTGTATTTTCTTTAACATTGCATGCACGCGATATTTTCTATTTTACAACAATATGATATTTCACATGATTGCCACCATACCGGCGTTATAATGTTTATCTAATGACTGGTTTGCTGTGACGTATTGTGAAGTGGTAGTGTAATATACATGTCTGCTTTAAAAAGATGTTCTGATTGATAACCTACTTGTTAAATTCATTTTGTCGTCTAAATAATGCTTTGTTGAAACTTAAACCCAAATAAATAAACAGAAAGAATAGACTAATTATCATTCCAATCACTTTTTGTGTTGCATGATCATAATTATACAGCACTCTTTTCTTCAATCCGATATGTTGAAAACTGTCCGAATCTGTTGACCTTGAATTGTAACTTCCTGGTTGACATTAACGTTTAAAGGGAGAGTACTCGCTATATTTCTTTATTTAATTGACTTTATTTACATCCCTTGACTATTCAAGCTTTTTCGTGTGTCTCAGTGAATCTGACGTAATGATTTTGTTTTCTGTCGGAAATGTTCGGTCTCCCTCGTGATGTCGCACCTGCAACGATAGCTTTTGCGTCAGTGGAGTGTCTAAGACCCACCTCGTACATGTATGTATTACATAGAGAGAAAAAAGCGGCCATGTTTAAGAAAATCAGCTCCGTTTACTTTTTGGTTTCGTGTCCCTGTCTTTTAATTATTCTTGTGTTTCTAATATAGTCATTGTATTTTTGGTTGGGAATACAATAATACATGTCTCCTCCTGGAATGCGTGCTACGCATTTTTTAAAAACTGAAATAATCAGACATTTATCTATTACATGGTGACAGTTAAAGGGAGAGTATAATTTATATTTACGTTAAGAAAATCTTAACAAAGTCTATCAAGTATTTCCCCTTACAAACGCCGGATTACTCATAGTGTTTTCACATACAATTTTTATAAGATAGGTGTTTACGAGATTAAAATACAGATAATTGGGAAACACATTTGCCCCCCTTTCACAAGTACGATGTATACGTAACTGCAACGCAAAATTCCAGGTGAAATCAATCTCGAAGAAACAATAACATGGTCAAAACGTATATGGGCATAATATTTAATTTACTTCGACGAGGCCGATGAAAAAAAGTAAGATTGCACCAAACATCGTTAAATCGCCAATTTGTCACTATATAACAGATCGAAACCATATTCCCGACTTCGCACATCCGGGTACTGAAACAATTATTTATATTCGGGAAAGATGATTCCTCGGCTTTCATCGTTGGACTCTATGCAGGTACTTCTGAGATACATGTATACCTCTGGATATTATGCTTAGTAGAAAGTCGACATCAGCAGGTGTGTGAACTTATAGAAGGCACCAGTAGGTCTCGAACAGAATAGGTAAACCTAAATGTGCCAGGTCACATAGATTGTACGCCAGTGAATAATCTAATTATATAATATCTATTATTCTTTTCAAATATACGTGATTTTTTTTCTCAAAATATGACAATCCAGCGATTTTGATGTTTTTATTAGTTTGAAAAAAGAAAACTACAAATACCAGTTTTCATAGTATGGATGAGAAGGGTTCTCAAAGAGACGCTGGATGTTGTTCTGAAAGATATATAGGATAATTCATAAGATGTTTCGCTTTATGTCTGGAATTCTTTAAAATCGGCCTGTCGTATAAACACGAGGTTTACACGACAGGCAAGCTTTACACGACACGGCAACGGCCTGCCATACTGACCTTTTAAGCCGCCATTTTTAAACTTTAAATCGGCTATCAAAGTGATTTTAAAAAGTTTGACCTACACACTAAAGATACGTTTAAATCTGTTCTAAAAACATATTAATGTTTCCCATATATTGTGGTACATGTAGCATTATTACTTTTCACCACTGAGCAAACATGCACTGGATTTCTATTCGACGACAAATGTAAAACTCCATCTCTGTGTAGTTGCCTTGGAAACGATGAATTTAGGTGCTACGGCGCCAATGTTACAAGTAGCCAATGTTACAAGTATTCCAGCATTTCGATTTCCTGGCGTCAAGAAAGCAAACTCTACGTTATACATAATCATACAGAACAAAAACTTGCAAACGGTGCCACCAGGAGTGTTTGCAAGCCTTTCTGCGATTGGTTGAAATATATCAGTAGATGTTAGCCGAAACCAGATAACTAGCGGAACATAATTTGTAAATTATTTGAAAGAATAATCGCTAATAGGCTACAAAATCAAGTATTTTGTTCATTTCCTAATACACAGCAACAGGGGTTTCAGAAAGGGCCAAGTTGTTTCACAGCGGCATTTAACTTACAGGAGGTTATTGCTCACAATCTTGAACTTCATAGTAATGTTAACATAGCACAGCTCGATATGAAGGGAGCATGTTTTATAAGCTGTTACAACTAGGTGTTAATCGCAAGTTGTGGGACGTACTTCAAAACAGTAAAAAATTGAACAAAAAATTGAAAACAATTGTTAAACTCTCTGATAAGAAGTCCGAAATCATTGACGTCCGTAGATCTGTAAGACAAGGAGGAGTAATGTCAGGGTTCCTATATCTCGTGCATATCAATGACCTCTTGAATGACATAGAGACTTCCGGTCACGGTTCGACAGTAGGCACAGTGCCTGCTGGAAACCCGACCTTAGCAGACGACATTACCATGGTAGCTTCGTCACCGTTCTCTATTAAACATCGTGTATAGTTAATAAAAAATACACATACATGCATTTACAATTAAATTAAATACATAAATAGCGACTAAAACTTATATGTATCACAAAATGTTTAAATTAACAAATGAGTTTTATATCACAGATATGGCTTGAAAATTTGCATATCGTATGTTCGTGCGACACCGTGTCACGCTTGAAAGGCTGGAACGTGACTGCAGTATGGCTATACTCGCAGTGTGGCCACCAGAATATGATTTTATCCTCTTACGTAAGAAATCAACTACCGCATTAGCTTATACTAATTTATTTTAGCTCGATTGTGAAGAAAGCTTGTAGCTTATCAAGTCACTCTCGACTCCGCTTCCTGGAAAAACCAGCACTGGTGTCATATGAGGAAGTACGGTCGTGACCCCAGTGGGGCTCGAACCAGCAACCTCCGGGATGAGCGGCCGATACCTTAACTCCTATACACCGCCCCCCTTAAAGAATTGTCCTTGATGAAGACGGACGTTTGCTGTATGTACATGTACAATATTAAACGATTGTTGAACTTTTGACTATCTTTTCTTAATTGTATGTTCTTTTGAGTCTCAGCTATACGTTGTACTCGACAATGACCTTTATGACATATGAATATGCATCCAAACGCGTTGTTTATCAGCCGATATAAAACTGCTGAACGGATTCTGTTTTCGATTCTAACGCTCATTAATTGATGAACAAGGGTAAACATGATTCCCGAGTTCTATTGCTTTGGGTGCATTTTAACCGCTTTAGATAATCTTGGCATGTTTGGATAAAAAGATAGATTTATTAAGTATAGCCCACTATTAAAACACATGTATGTCCCTTAGGCGCGAACGATGTATACTACATTCTTCATAAAAGAACAGTAGGCAAATAAAATGGGACACAGATTTGAGTATTCTTAACGAACTGATAGTTTCTATTTAGTATTTAAAAGAACATGTAACACTATTGTAGCATTCAAACAACTAGTTAGAGTATTCTCCCTTCCTACATATGATGAGATTTAAAGCACGTATCACCGGTATTTCAGTTGTGTCCCGGCGGGCATTTTTCTATCATTCCTAGAAGGGACAAATAGGCCTTCTAGGCTCCTACCATCCGTAAGAAACTGCAAACTTCCCATGCTCAAGAGCCCAGTCATTAACGGGTATTGAACCCATGACCCTCAAGTAGTGACAGACTATTGAAGTCAGCGACTTTCACCACTCGGCCACATATGGCAGTAACAAACCTTTACCAGAGAAGAAAAAACAACAACAACAACAAGGCTCTATTCCTTTCCGGGGTTTCGAGCGTCAGTCTGTAAATGGTTGCAAAGATGACGTGCACAAGTCAACATTTACTGTATGTGCTTCTTTTTAAAAAATGGAAACTGTCAGCTGAATTCGGAAATTTGGGTTTGAATATACCGATTTCGCTACCGAAAACAACATCAATCAGGTTCTGGAAACAATAAAATAATAACGATAAAGTCGATCTAGACTTTCACTCAAAACACGGGTGTATCGCCCATTTCAACCGCGTTTTAGTGATTATTTCAGGCGGGCAGTTCGCCGAACCATCGTTCCTTGGAAGAACCAATGCTTACAATCCTATTTTCTGTACAGAAACTGCCAACTTTCTCACATAAATTAAAGAAACTTGGGTGGTAGCGGGGCGCACCCCATGAACCTTAAGCAATGAGAGGTTACCGACGTAATTGATTTAAAGTCTTCGACCACGGAGGCGGTGACTCATTTCAGAGACCAAGTTGAACTAGATCTCTGTGTTAAACATGTACGTTTCATGAGCAATGTTTTTCCTTTTTTATATACATATAAATATTCTGCCAAAAATACAGCCTATATTCAACAATTAAATACGGCCTGACAGAAAAAAAATCCGTATTGTATGTACGTGCAATACAAATAGCGCGGCATAATTTGTAAGAGTGCATTCAATTGGCCCTAAAATGCACATGACGTTAATAACGTCGCTTTTGACTGGGTCGTTACTATTTGTTTATACGATGACGTCAATAAAACGACGTCGCACACTACTATACGTATATTTCGCGCTAAAAAGGGTTTATCTTCAATTTTATGCTTAGCATGTCATTTTAATTTAGTTTATCGCGCAGACAAGTGTCAAAAGGTATATAATAAAAGGGTTATTAGTATAGTAATGTGATCCATACGCCGGATTGGCTCTCTTTGAGGTCGGCACGACTCGCACAAATCCAGCATGCTGGATCACGTTACTATACTAATTACCCTATTTTATTGCCGGTTCGGATGGCTTTATTAACGCTTAATTATTTGGAAGCGTATGATTAAAAGAAATACATGATTTCGTTACATGAATTTATACTGGAACCTTTTTATTTGATGATTCATTCTAAAGTATGTTAATTTCAGACAGTTCGGATATTTTTGTGTTTGAACCAAAATCTGAGAGCGAGCAGCTTTAAGCATAACTGATTATTTTAATCAATACAAATTCAGACAAAAACCTGACAGTAAAATTCCTTAAATGTATAAATAAACCTCTAGGTTTGTCAGTACATAAAAACGGATTCTGGTTTGCTCAAGTAATGTCCCGCTATATTTCAAAATATATATGTATTATTATATGTAATATACAGCTAGGCCCTACATGTATAAATAATTTTTAAAACTTTAAGTGAAACATATAATTTTCTTGTCCAAATGTCTGAAATACGTCGTATCAATGTTTACGTCATTTATGTACTGGTCCCATGTTTTCTTGTACAGAATCTCTTCTAAGCAATCCAGAGCCAGGTACTCGAAGTATATGTTAAATTTATTTACGAATAACCCTATATCGTTATAGGCTTTGTTGAAGTCGCTGACACCCAGCACACAGATATTCCTGACGTATTTTCCAGCACAGCCTCTCACAAACACAGAGCAACTCATACTTAATATTCTCTTCAGTACATGACTTCTTTTCCTGATCTCTATAACACATAGTTGCCTGTAACACGGTTTATTGTAAGACAGGTTGGGTTCTCTGTATTGATATCATCCGTGACACAGGGGAATAAATCAAAACATCTCCGCAAGTTGAACAACATTTGTCATTGTCGAACTATACATAAACATCAGTATCTAGAAGCGAAAACAAGCTGTAAAACACATTATTTTATTCACAAATTCGAGAGATAGTTTGTTTAACACTAGGACTAGATGATCAACTCACTCTCGGCTTTCTAAATTAAAAAATCTATCTAAAATTTTAAAAAAATACAGGATAGGAAAAGTAGTGAATTTTTGCCACCTACACGCACTCTTAAATGATATCATTACTTAAATGATATCATTACTTATAATAACGACACAAAACAAATTAGAGGGGAATATTACTACTTTAATAACGTACAGTATAAACTTTCTTGCATA
Organism: Saxidomus purpurata; assembly: GCA_022818135.1. Classification (NCBI taxonomy): domain Eukaryota; kingdom Metazoa; phylum Mollusca; class Bivalvia; order Venerida; family Veneridae; genus Saxidomus; species Saxidomus purpurata. Next base: position 12,911,486 of record JAFMSR010000004.1, read on the forward strand.
TCGGATCGGCATTTCCGGTGATTTTGCCCATGCCGGAAAAAAACTGGTCTGGCACCCCTCACTATGCCAGACGACTCTCGTGAATTACTTCTGACGTAACGTTATAAACAATGTGACGTCACCGTCCTAAACACAACGTCAGAATATCGTAGAGAAATTTTGACAATCTATAAATCATGGTCATACAAAAATGATAATTTCTTTAAAATGAAACACTTACATATCAAGTTCTGAAACACGTAGTTTCATGTAAGTGGACCAAAATGTGCGTGCAACAATTCTCTTTGTTGTGTTGTTAATATGATATTGCACGACATTGTCACGACACTGGATCTTTAATAGATTGGTGCACCAAGACTGACTTAATCCCAAAACAAACCCGTTAACGCAGTAAACTTTGATTTATCAATCGATCAAAGTTTATAAATCAAAGTATAATGGCTAAACGGGCCTTAAAAGTTGTAACATCTGGCCTTCATGTGGTTTAACAGCCTTCACATGGTTTCACAGACTTCACGTGGTTTAAAAGCAGTCACGTGGTTTAACTGCCTTCACGTGGTTTAACAGCCTTCACGCGGTTTAACAGCAGTCACGTGGTTTAACTGCCTTCACGTGGTTTAACAGCCTTCACACGGTTTAACAGCCTTCACTTGCATTTACGTGTAGTTGTTTTGAGCTGGAAAAGAACAGAGTCTCAACCGGACAATTTTTGACACAGCAATGAGTCCGTAACACAAGTAATCTTAAACAGACAGTTTTATCACGTGACTATCTAAGAGTAGGCATGGTCGCAAGTCTTCAATGAATATTGTATTCCGTCTTCGTATTTTCATACTTGTGATATGTAGACAAGAGAAGAGAGGTAACTCGTGTGTATTTGTTACCTTTTATGTTCACTTAATTATTTTCTCTTGATATTTTAGATTCTAAAGAACGATATTCAACTTGCATTGTTTCTATCAATGTGATTCAGTCTCTGGCGTGTATATTATATAACCTGTCTCAACCTTATCCACAAAGTGTAAACTATGAATGCCTAAAAGACGGTAGGTCTTGGACAGAAGGTATGGTCGTGTGTCTTCAAGGAATTGTCAGTATTTTGTGTTATGGTATATTAGGGTTTTATCGTTGGTACCGGTTTCCCATATGACCAACGCCCCCAGAAGAGTTTAGTTATTTTAGGTTTTCGGGGGATAGTGCAAGATACAGAAAGCGTCCCAATTCCAGAGACACTCCTGGTTCTTTATCATGCCAGGTTTTCACCCATACATGGGACCTCGGTTTTAAAGTCTCATCCGAAAGACTGTTAGTCATTTTAGTTGGTCAGCCCTGGGAATCAAACCCACAACCCCAAGATTACAAGTCTCGTGCTCTACCTATTGACGCCCAACCAGCTCGAATATGACTTCCTCACAAGTCTGGTTTCACTTCACTTTAACTTATTGACCGCAACCAGCTCGGATATGACTTCCTCACAAGTCTGGTTTCACTTCACTTTCACTAATTGACGCACAACTAGCTCGGACATGACTTCCTCACAAGTCTGGTTTCACTTGACTTGAAATTATTAACACAACCAGCTCGGACATGACTTCCTCACAAGTCTGGTTTCATTTCACTTGCACCTATTAACACAACCAGCTCGGACATGACTTCCTCACAAGTCTGGTTTCTTTTCACTTGCACCTATTAACACAACCAGCTCGGACACGACTTCCTCACAAGTCTGGTTTCATTTCACTTGCACCTATTAACACAACCAGCTCGGACACGACTTCCTCACAAGTCTGGTTTCATTTCACTTGTACCTATTAACACAACCAGCTCGGACATGACTTCCTCACAAGTCTGGTTTTCATTTCACTTGCACCTATTAACACAACCAGCTCGGACATGACTTCCTCACAAGTCTGGTTTCTTTTCACTTGCACCTATTAACACAACCAGCTCGGACATGACTTCCTCACAAGTCTGGTTTCATTTCACTTGCATCTATTAGCACAACCAGCTCGGACCTGACTTCCTCACAAGTCTGGTTTCATTTCACTTGCACCTATTAACACAACCAGCTCGGACATGACTTCCTCACAAGTCTGGTTTCACTTCATTTTCACTCCAAGGATCAAAATATTTTCTTCCTTGCTGCTCCTTTTAATTTCAAGTCCTGGCGCCATTGTTGGAAAGTTATTGTAGATGTTCTTGAACAAAACCGATACCCCATATACTGCTGGTGCTCTTGTGGCGTCCTGTCTTGACCACACTTCGGGCACTTAACAGCAGTTGCTGTCTTTGTGTATTTCCTCCGGACCACTTCTGCGTCACTTTGATCTTTATGCTTCTTGTGGACAGTTACCTGACTAATTGGTGTTGCAGTTTGTTGCAATGGAACTGCCACAAAAGGGAAGCGCAAGTCAGATACTGTATCTGTTAAAGTCGGTCTTGGAAGAATTGGACACAAGTCACTTTGTAATGTAGCTGGCAACTGCTGTTTTCTTACCTTCAGCTTAGCCATTCCTGCAGTATCTGGGGGATAATTGAATTCAAATGTCTGAGAGTGTCCTGTTGGTAAGGTGTCTGGCTTCACTTTTGGTGCCAGAGCTCCACTTCCTGTCATTGGAGGCTGAGGTAATTGAATACCTTGCAGCAGGATCTTCTCATCTCTTTGTTTTCCTTTCTTGTTGTACCTGGAAATAGTTAAGAAAAGTTATAATTTTAATCAAAATACTTTTGCAATCAGTACAATATAGACTAGATGCCCACATGCAACATGTCGAGCCCACCAGCTGTCACAAAGGCTAACTCCTTACCAAGTAGGATTATGTCGAAATACACCTAAATATTGGATGTAGCATGCATGTTGTACCACAGAGAAGTGGTCTCAATTTTTCTCTACGGCCAGTAACAAAAAAGTTACAATGTAAGCTAATTATAGTTACAACAAAAGGAAGTAATTCTAAAAACAAAGTTAGCTCATGGTGGTGAACATTTGTGCCAAGTTACATAAGTCTACATCCTATATAAGTCTTAGTAAAACAAGTGACCCCCCCCCCACCCCGGGAAAGGTCAATTTTGACACTAGGGGCATAATTTGAACAAACTTTGAAGAGGTCTACTAGGCAATGCTACATGCCAAATATCTAAGCTCTAGGCCTTGTGGTTTCAGAGAGATTTTTAAAGTTTTTCCTATATGTTGCCATAGCAACCAGAGTTCTGCATGGAATGGAATTCTTTGAAAAATTTTGGTAGAGCTTTATGCAAGGAACATCCCTGCATAGTTTCATCAACATTGGCCTAGTGGTTTCAGAGGAGATGTCATTTGAATAAAAATGTTGACGGACGACAGACAATCATCCATCAGAAAAGCTCACCCTGGCAAAGCCAGGTGAGCTAAAAAGAGTTGTAAAGTATACCAGTAGATGACATATGTTTCACCAATGGGGCTTTAAGGCTGATTTACTACATATGCCCATAAGCTGTCATGTTGGACACACCTTCCAATGTGGTGCTCTACACATATAATTTAAATCACAGATATAGATGAAAGGTGGTATTATCACCATTGATTTTTATGTAATCCTTAATGCAGCATTGACATTAATTGTGACCTTCACCTTTGACATTTTAATAGATGAATCTGTCTAAGGCAAACTTAATACATGTACAAATGTTAGCTGTGCTCCTATAAAGAATTGCTCTTAGTAGCTATGTTACTTATAACTTTAAACAGAAAAAAAGCAAAGACAAAAGTTTGTATATGAACCTTTGTACATAAGTATGCTCTCACAAAAACATAAATCAGTTTACTCATAAAATGATGTATAAATAGGGGCCAATTGACTTTGACTACATTTTAAAAGTAATAATGAGCGTAATATACATACCACTGTGTGATGGTGGTTTTATTCAAACCTGGAAGCTGAATTTCAGTGTTTTCCATGACCCGCATGTTGTTAAGAATTAAGTTCTGAACTCTGCCGTAAGCGTCTTTAATTCTTATCCACCGCGACACAGGATGCTTGCCCTTGGTCCGCTTGTCACATGGATATACTGTGACAAGCTGTTCCACTGTGGCCTCAACGTACCGGTTACAACTTGGCCAGTTGGCTCTAGTAGGATTGGGCCCAAGGACTGCTCTGTTAATAAATAGATCATAATTTGAAACAAGAGGGCCATAGTGGCCCTATATGGGTCACCTGAGTACCAGTGCACTTAGCTAAGGTAGTGGTCAATTTTTACCAAAGGAGTATGATTTGTACAAAGTTGTTAGAAGACTACTAGACAATGTTACAAACCAAATATCTTAGCTGTAAGGCTTGTTGTTTAGAAATGATTTGTAAAGTTTGCAAAGTGACCCCCGGGCATGGTCAGTTTTGACCCCGGTGGCATGATTTAAACAAACTCTGAAGAGGTCCACTATACACTGTTACAAGGCTCTAGACCTTGTGGCTTATAAAATTAAGTTTCCAAAGATTTTCCTAAATATGTCTGTTTAAAACAACTGACTCCCTGGGTGGGGTCAATATTGAGCCCTAGGGCATGTTTTGAACAAACTACCGTAAGTAGAGGTGAACTATGCAATGCTGTATACTAATGATCTTAACTGTATGTAGCCTTGTGTTTTTGTAGAAAAAGATATTTGATGTTTTTGCTAAATATCTTAGCTCTAAGCCTTGTTCTTTCAGAAGAAGATTTTTAAAGTTTTTCCTATTTGTTGCCATAGCAAACAGAGTACTGCATGGAATTAAATTCTTGAAACAATTTTAGTAGAGCTTCATGCAAGGAACATCCCTGCCAAGTTTCATCAACATTGGCCCAGTGGTTTAAGAGGAAATGTCTTTTGAAGGAAAATGTTGACGGACGACGGACAATTATCCATCCTAAAAGCTCTCTCTGGCACAAAGTGCCCGTTGATCTAGAATTCAGTCAGCTCAAATTCAATTACAAAATAAGATTAATACATTGTCAAGTTGTCTGAAACATCAACTTAATTTATGATCACATTGATAGTTGTTTTGAAGAAAAAATTAAATACGAAAAGTATCCAGGTTTTGACTAGAATATTGACCAAAAGCTGTCTGAAAGGCAGTGCTCTTCAAATATTCCAATTATCTGGCTAAAGTACAGCTATCACTAGAGGTTATTCATACCCCCACAAATGCACTCTGATGCAATAGTGGTAAAGGTAAAAGAAAGTTTTAGTGCCAAAACATTGCCAGAAGGATTATTAAGTTTGGATGTACTCTTTTCAAGTCTTTTAAAAGTCACTTTAAAGAGGCACTCCCTACATCTAGCAGATTATATTCTCAAAACATAGATTATGTGTTTCATGAACGTAAAATGATAAATGAATACAATTTCAAAGAAGAACCTATGGCAAAAAATGCTTCATTTTACCACAATTAATCTATATAGAGGCTTTTTGTAATAAATCGCATACACCCATTAATTGTACAACAACTTGACATAGATTATTGAATGGTTTACGGTACTGCAGTATATTTTAAACCTCTGATTTTATCGATAATGACCGGGAAGGCATAGCTGAGACTTTTAGGTTAAGTTATAATACTTCCAAAAAGTATATTATTTATGTTTTGGAGGTTATTTAGTTTCACTTCAGTTATAGGGTATGTCCCTTTAATGAAAGACAGATATTCATACCTCTCTATGCTTGTCACCCCTAGTGCTACCAATTTCTTTGGACTCCGGAAGCGACCTGATCCAGAGGAGGAGAACCGCTGTGGGAACTTTGTTCTTGATTTGTCATAGTCTGAAAGGGCATCCCACAGCCGAATCACTTCGTTGGCTTGGGCAGTGGACAAGCTCTCAGTCTGTTCATGAAGACTGCATAAAAACGATGCGAGGTCTGTTACATGTTTATATCCGAGGATGTTGTCTGGTCCTATTGACTCTGTGAAATACAAGATTGTTTTCTATATGTTCCAAGTTGTTAAAATTCTCAGTATCTTCGAAAAAGATATTCGAGCCTTGTAAAGCGAAAACCAGCAAAATGGCTCTCCGACCAGTATGAATTCAGATGAAGATGTACATCCACACAGTCTTGATCAGGGTCCACACTGTTCACTTGAAGATTAGTGCTGAATCCATACTCGTCTAAAAGCCATATGCTGTTTTTCCCATGACACAGCTCAGTTAAAAATAAAAATAATGGTGAATGATTTTGTCTCCCCTTGGAAAGAAATGTCAATACTGTAAATCCACCACAGCTGGTGTTACATTTGTTACATCTAAAATATACTGAGCTCAATAATTTATACACTGTTTTCTTCATATTAAATGTTTATCATATTTTCAACACAAAGCTGAATAACAAAATGCTATTGTTAACTTTCTAAAGTAAATGAAACAGTTGTAATTAAGAGTACACAAAACTACATGGAAGTATTGTATAGAAGATTATAAAGGTGTCACAACCAAAGAAATATCTTGCAACACTTTATAGTTAGTGAAATTGATGACATGAATTACAAATAGTAACAAGAGCCATGTTACACATGGTTAATCCCCCCGCCAGGAAAAAGTTACCTGAAGGTTGTACTTTCGTACATTTTACTTGGTGAGAGGAAATCCTTAAAAAGCGGTATAGTTATGGTCATGCTGAGTACAGTTTTCAAGTAAGTGGAAAAAGAATAAGGCAATGAAGAGAAGGTTTGCAAAATTATATTAATGTTCATTATCAGTATAGGTATGATATTTTTCTATTTGACTAAAAGTAGACAAGGTAGAGTTATTGTTCTTGCACACTGCACTTCCTACCAATGTGCTATGTCAGTGTATTAAGTTTGAAGAAAATCCCTCAAGTACTTTTGGAGTTATGCTCTGGACAAAACTTTTAAAGTAAATCTGATAAAGGGGAATAACTCTAAAAGTAGGCAAGGTAGAGTTATTGTTCTTGCACACTGCACTTCCTACCAATGTGCTATGTCAGTGTATTAAGTTTGTAGAAAATCCCTCAAGTACTTTTGGAGTTATGCTCTGGACAAAACTTTTAAAGTAAATCTGATAAAGGGGAATAACTCTAAAAGTAGGCAAGGTAGAGTTATTGTTCTTGCTCACTTCACTTCCTACCAATGTGCTATGTCAGTGTATTAAGTTTGAAGAAAATCCCTCAAGTACTTTTGGAGTTATGCTCTGGACAAGTAAATCTGATAAAGGGGAATAACTCTAAAAGTAGGCAAGGTAGAGTTATTGTTCTTGCACACTGCACTTCCTACCAATGTGCTATGTCAGTGTATTAAGTTTGAAGAAAATCCCTCAAGTACTTATGGAGTTATGCTTCGGACAAGTAAATCTGATAAAGGGGAATAACTCTAAAAGTAGGCAACGTAGAGTTATTGTTCTTGCACACTGCACTTCCTACCAATGTGCTATGTCAGTGTATTAAGTTTGAAGTAAATCCCTCAAGTACTTTTGGAGTTATGCTCTGGACAAAACTTTTAAAGTAAATCTGATAAAGGGGAATAACTCTAAAAGTAGGCAAGGTAGAGTTATTGTTCTTGCACACTGCACTTCCTACCAATGTGCTATGTCAGTGTATTAAGTTTGAAGAAAATCCCTCAAATACTTTTGGAGTTATGCTTCGGACAAGTAAATCTGATAAAGGGAATAACTCTAAAAGTAGGCAAGGTAGAGTTATTGTTCTTGCACACTGCACTTCCTACCAATGTGCTATGTCAGTGTATTAAGTTTGAAGAAAATCCCTCAAGTACTTTTGGAGTTATGCTCCGGACAAAGTTTTTCAAGTAAATCTGATAAAAGGGGAATAACTCTATAAGTAGGCAAGGTAGAGTTATTGTTCTTACACACTGCACTTCCTCCCAATGTGCTCTGTCAGTGTATGAAGTTTGAAGAAAATCGCTCAAGTACTTTTGGAGTTATGCTCCGGACAAAATTGGGACGGACGCACGGACGGACGGACGGACGGACGGACGGACGAAGGGCATTTCTAATATCCCCTTCGCCTTCGGCGGGGGATAAATAAGTGGTCTTACATCATCACAGCTAGTAGCTCCAGGGTTTGCAGTGGCAGGAGACATTTCTACTTGTGGCTCATACTGCACACCAGTTGTTGACACAGGAGTTTCTTTGGTATGGTGCTCTGACTGCTCTTGACCTATAAAGGCCGAAACATGATAAAGTCAGTGAAAAGACCAACAAATAAGAAGACCATGATGGCCTTATATTGTTACCACTGGCTATCACACAATGTCAACAACAACATTGCAGAAAACAAAGTAAAAGTAATAATCCTATTATGGGCACTGGGCTTTGTAATGTTTACAAATGCATTAAACTGTGTATATGAACACTCAGGGAGTAGATCTGTACTGTTTGCTATCAATTTAAAAAAATGTTAATTAAAATATGGGTATAGTCTTTACTTACAGTAATATTAGATATAGATTATCTGTAATAACTACGTCTATATTAAAACTACAGTGTTCAATTAACTTATTAACAATTCCCAGACAACAGTGAATAAGCTGCGATAAGATTTAGGCTGCATTGTTTGGTACAAAGAATGACCTCTCACTTCAACAAGTCAATGTGCAGAAATATACCTGAAGAAGCCGTTGAAGGCTGTTGTCTTTGCACAGGTACTGTAGTAGGTTCCTGTGACTGTCCACTCTGTGAATGCGAAGGTGGCCTTATACTATTGCTACCAACTGAAAAAAGTAACAAGGTTGAATGTCCACAATGTTTTATAGACAAGAGGACCATAATGGACCTATATCACTCACATGAGTACAAGTCCACTTGCCTGGTGGGTATGGTAAATTTTGACCCTAGAGGCATACTTTGAACAAAGTAGGTGGAAGACCACTAGACAATGTTACCTACCAACTATCAAAGCACTGGGCCATTAAGTTTTATAAAAGCAGATTTTTAAAGTTTTTTCAAAACAACCCCCTGGGCAGAGTAAATTTTGACCCTGGGGGCATGATTTGAACACACATTGAAGATGTCCGCTATCTAGGCTCTAAACCTTGTAGTATTGGAGAAGATTTATAAAGGTTTTCCTATATACGTATTTTTAGAACAAGTGACCCCCTGTGTGAGGCCAATATTGACCCCAAGGGCATAATTTTAAAAACTTTGAAGAGGTCCACTACACAATGAACATGCCAAATATCTAAGCTCTAGGCCTTGTGGTTTCATAGAAGAAGATCTTTAAAAGTTTTTCCTGTATAAACCTTTGTAAAACTAAGTGAACCGGGGTCACAATCTGAACAATCTTGGTAGAAGTCCACTGACAATGCTACATGCAAAATATCTAAGCTTGTGGTTTCCGAGAAGAAAATTTTGGAATTGTTCCTGTTTTTTCCATAGCAACCATAGTCATTCATGGAATGGAGATTTTGAACAATTTTGGTAGAGCTTCATGGAAGGAACATCCGTGCATAGTTTCATCAAAATTGGCCCAATGGTTTCAGAGGAGATGTTGTTTAAATGAAAAAGTTGACGGACGACGGACAATCATCCATCCTAAAAACACTTGAATACATATACTGAAATTACCAATAAAGCAGAAACATTTCCCTGTAATAGTGATTATTTGCGTAATGCATGAAAAGTAACACTGCAAGGTTCAAAACTTTAGGCTGATTGTCTATTTCATATATAATTACAACTATTACAATTTTCTTTCAACATAGATTTGCCACATGACGAAACTGCTGTTTGCCACACACACATAATCAAAATTTATGAACTGTTTAAGGAAGGATGTTGTGTAGTTAATTCAAGTATCAAAAACTGCGTTGCACAAACCTTGGTCATCCATCATTTGCCTATACTCCTCATCTGTGGGGTATCGCAGGAGAGGTCTACTGGGTAAAAAAGGTACATGCATCTTAGTAGTATACAAGTGGTCATGTGTATGACCAAAGAAACATCTTTCAAACATTCCTATTTCACACTTCTCTAAATCATCCGAAAATCTCAGCAATTTGATGGAAAGAGAACATTTTAAGTTTATTTTACAGACATACATTCAACAAGATGGACCTATATCGCTCACCTGGCTACCTTTGGCTATAATACAAGGTCAACAAAAGCAGAATGGTACAGTTGTTACAAGTGGATGCAGTTTAAACAGTTTTCATAGAGAATATGCTACTTTCAAAATATCTAAGCTCTAGACGTCAGGAAGAATTTTGAAGTTTGATATTAATAGGTTTTACATCTCTGTACAACAAACATCTGTAAAGACTTACGGGAACGTTTAGCTTTAGATTTCACAGTGGTAATACCAACAGCTCCTGTACTAACAGTGGTAATACCAACAGCTCCTGTAGTGACTGAGGATTCTTGCAAGACTGAAAATTAAGAAAATTACCAATGTATACAAATGCAGGAAATTAAAATGTTGCTGAAGGTAGAATACAGTTACAGTAATTCTTCAGTGTTCTTTTTTTACAAATTGACTAAAGACGTTTATTCATAGTTATAAACATAAATTACATATTAGTTTCATAATAAAGTAACTAATATCAATCATTATTCACAGCTGACATACTGAACACCAATTACAACAGTCAAGGAACCCAAACAAAACTACAGCTGTATATAATTTCTTGCATATCGGATCGGCATTTCCGCTGATTTTGCCCATACCGGAAAAACTGGTTTGGCACCCCTCCTATGCCAGATGACTCTCGAGAATTACTAATGACGTAACGTAATAAACATTGTGACGTCACTTTCCTAAACACAACGTCGGAAAATCTTTTGTTTTTCATGATAATTCATCATTTTGATAAGTTTGAATTTAGAAATTTACTTTAAAGTGCAAGGCGGTATGCAAGAAAAAGTTTCCATTATGAGACACTTGCCTCAGATAGAAATATCCGTCACCGAGGGTAACTGTTTTTCGAGAACTTGGCAGAGCCTCGTTCCCGCCAAAACAGTTACCCTCGGTGAACCTCATGCTCATGACAGAAACTATTATTCAATTCTGCTAAAAGCAGATGGCAACATCATCTGGCACACACCTTGAAGATCTGTGGATAATACCTGAATTTGAATTCCAATAAAGTCCAGAAATACAAAACGGACTCTTTTGATAACATTTACACTGAGGTCACCTATATTTGTAAGTGTTAATGATAGCCTTTAATGTAAAAAATAAACCCCGACATTCAATACATAGCAACACGACACAAGTTGTGGGCTTGGTGCAATAGTCTTAAAACATTTTTTTTTTAATTCCACTTTTTTGTATAAATTGCATTATTTCAAACAAATACACTAGGTGATAAAAATTCAAACTTGCATTCTTAGTTAAATAGCCACACACAAAAAAATTGTCAAAATGTAACTCATTTTTTGCCATTTTGGTTTGTCCAATATAGTCGTAAAAAGATATTTGTACAAAATTTACTCATTTTTTTTCTTTGCAATGAATGCCGCAACTCAGTGGTTTCTGTTCTTAAACGGTGGCCCTTTATATGAGAAAATAAGCAGCTCTTTATAGAGAAAATGGGTCTTATTAATGTTTCTCCCCAGTAAAAATGGTTAATAAACTATCAGCTGTTGATGCAGTGCCAATATTGCTGAAAATTAATTAAGACTAACAAAATGTAATGCCTGAAATACATGAGTGTACATAACAGATTGTGACTGGACACTTGTTTAGAAACTCCTTGCCATTTGAACATTTATGTTAAAATCAGAAGGATAGAGACACTTCCATGCAAACCCTAAACATGAAATATCTGTATAAAGGTACAATTTTGTAAAAAGTCTCAATAAAGACCAGAGTTACTTAATCAAGGAAAACTTCACCTGTCTCATTTATCTTTTAGTTATTGCTTACTATATGAAGACAGCTGAAGTTTTCTGGAATATAACACAGATATATTGAATTTTCATGGTAATTTACAGTTTGCATGACAATTTTATTACAGTACAAGTCAACTTTATGGGACCTGTTCAATGACCTTCATTATTGATACCAAACACCAAGCCCACGAAGAGAGTTCTAGTTAAGTTCCTCTATAAAGACCACCCACTATTAAAGTCCCAGGATCACATTGACAAGTCACTGTTATTCTACCAAGAAAGATGTCTTACTGGCAGGAATGACCTTTATTTGTACCAAAAAAATTAATAACTACTTATTAAATAAATGTAATAGAAGAAATATAGAGCAGTATTTTTTTCAATGATATTGCAAGAAATAAGGCTTCCTGCAAACTCTTTTTCGGGAATAAGCGACTTGAATACAGAAGAAATGAATATATCAATTTTGTTTTAGAGTGAATAGAACATGATTCTGTTGTTATCCTATCAGTATATATATTTCACAATATCAGGAAATTCAAATAGATCCTGGGACTTTAAGACCACTCTCGATATTAAGACCATACATTTGAGAAACAAATGCAAAATTGCATAGTAGACTGGCCTTGCAAATAAGACTGATTAATTTAATCCAAATCGTGGTCTCACTACAGGAACATTTCTGTCCTATCAAAGCAATTATATTGGGTAATAATATGATTTCCACTTAAAAGATTTCATAAATCCAGTTCTGGTCATAACTGTATTTAATTTAGTACATTCATGAAGACTTTGCTGCACCATTACTACTATTCAAGCATTACATACTATAAGTAAGTTACACAGTATAATATTATATTACAGTGAGTGTTATACAGGTAGAAAACCCTACTCCGAAACATAATCAGCTTTAGTATACAACACCTACACCAAACAGTAAATTGGGTATTTTTCATGCATGTCAAATTGTCTAAATTTTTGTGGCACATCAAATTCGCAAACAATTGAAAGAAAGAACATTTTAAACATTTTTGGTTGGAAGTCTTTGCAGAAATAAAATCCAAGCATCGATTAATATCATATCCAAAATAATCATGATGGGAAGCAATTATATCTGTTGCCTGTTATAGAAATAGTATAATTGACAAGTGTTCACTTGCTTTCACTACTGTATAGTGCTTTGAATTCGCTGCTTATTTTTTCCGTAATGTTTTAAAAAGGAATTCATCTTCTTTTCCTGAATTGGCACATTTTTTAAAAAACAGTATGTTTCACAAAACTGTTATATGCTCCATTTCACACAAGCTAAAACCACTCAGAGCTACCGGTAACTGGGTAACCAAATTATACAATCACTTGGTAAGGAAACCTGACAGCTTTACATAATATTATGTGTAAATTTTATCATGATTTTCAGCCAAATTACATGAAAATAAGATGTGGGAAAATTATCAAAACCAATGAATATGTGACTTGTGCAGTGGGTGAAGATTACTCAAGACACGTTACTATGTATGCTACAGTGTAACTTTGTGCTAAAGAAGTTGGATGAAGAAGAGATATATTTCTGATCTACTATAACATCTATGACCTGTTACTGTTTTTATGGTCAAAAGTTTTTTAATTTGAAGTGAAAATATTAAGATCAATCTCCAGTTCTGTATTGCACAAGCAATGCTACCTATTACTTATTTGCCACAAAAATGTTTTAAAACAAATTAACCTCTTAGTTATTTTTAAAAAGAGACAAAATGACATTTACTATATATGAATTAATACACCACACCAATATATATATAAAAACATGCATATTCTAGCTAATGATTAAATGTAGTATACAATAAGCCTACACCAATATAATAAGCACAATCTCCCATTGCCAAAGCACACCTGTTCAGTGTTGAATTTTTTAAGAGTATGATAAACATTATTGACATAACCAAATTATGTAAGACATTTTTTAAGAGTATGATAAACATTATTGACAATGCTACTGGCACTGGGACATTATATTTACCTGAACCGGACTGTCACATGAAGGAAAACAAAATATACATTAAGTTTACATAAAGTATATATACAATTTGTCAGAAATCTATCAGATTGTGTTAGAGAACTGCTTCCTGATATAGTGGAGGTACATACTCTTCAAGGAAATCAGTACAGTTCTGGAGGAAAGTTTACTGTCCAATTATTGTTTCGCTTTCAAATTGGAAGAGAAATTGTCAAAGTAGTATAATGTCTGTTAAAAGCAAACAATTCATTTAAACTTATTTTAAAACATTGTTTAGAATATTATTTTTAACTTAAAGCAGAACCTGCATTTAACTTGGTACAGCAAGAATATATCATTCCATTCATTTAATAATAACACTCACCCTGTGTGCCTGATTCTATTTCCTCAACACATGCCAGTAGTTCCTCATCATCTAGGTCCTTGTCTTTTCTACTTGGAATATCTGTAAAATTGTCAGAAATTACTGTAAACTTATTATGTATTTTATATAACGCATGACATTCAAGAGTTACATTACTCTGTAATATAATATTCCTACATATATACCATATATTATCCTACCTTGTATTTAAACCATATACTTATACAATATATTTGTACTATATGATATGATTATAGTAAACACTATATAACTATTAAGTGACCTAACTCTGGTGTTCCTGTGGCAATATGAATGATAAACAACATATACCATATCTTAGATATCACTCCAGACAGAAGGAAAGCCTTAAATGGGGTTTAATATTTACCTCAAATTCTGCCAAAAAGTGAGTCATACAGTTGGTGAAATTAGGTTAACAAGTAACAAAAGTACTCACTAGGTGTAAACTTTGGTGGTGATAGCATCCTTTTGATACGTTTCTGTAGCTGTATAGGGGACAGTTGTGGACCTACCAGGAGAGACTTCCAAGCAATCGGTTGCCGTTTTCTTCCCGGTTGCTCTTTGGTTTTAGCTAAAACCATCTCCCTCCCCTCTCTGAACATCATGACATAATTCTGAAAGCATATCATTCAATACTGTTGATTTTTTTCCATTTTATCAAACTGTATGAAAACAGTACAAATTGCGTTAATTTGATTAAAAGAGGTCAGCCCGGTTTGCTCAATCGTTAGAGCACGAGACTTGTAATATCGAGGTAGCTGGTTCGATTCCCGGGGCTGACCAACTAGAATTACTAACCGTCTTTCGGATGAGACTAAAACCAAGGTCCCACATATGGGTGCTATACACCTGGCATGTTAAAAGAACCAGGGGTGTCTAACCTCTTCTGGAGGCGTTGGTCATGACTCATGTTGAAAAAATCAGTACCAACGATAAAACCCTAATATGCATACAAAAGAGGTATGTTTTCTACTTTGTCAGACAAGCAAGGAGTAGCAGTTGGGAAATGGTACATGAAATAGTTAAGAATATTGAAATATTGCACTATCAGTTAATAGTTCAGGCAATAATGCTTCACAAAGACAAACCAAAATTTAAGATGACTGGGTGTTAAATGTGGCCTGTACAGTGGTCACAAGGGTTTTTCTATGGTTTGACCTGGTGACCTAGTTTATGACCACATTTGACCCAGTTTCATTGACATCCAGACAAACTTAATGCCTAATTTTCATGAATACTAGTATTGGGTGCAAAATGTAGCTTAAAGTGTGTGTTCATAAACAATCGTGGAAGTTCGGACAGATGATGGACATCTGGACACAAACACGAAATGTTTTAGTAAATATAACATAAGCAATTCTGCAAAGCACTTCTACCTAGAAACACAAAATCTGACAAAATACCTTCAATGATGCTTTATTATTTTGCTGATGCTTGCTGGACTTGTCTTCTTTGCCTTCATCCTTGATTATCTCACCAATAATCCAGCCCACATAGCCTGGCACATTCTCCATAGCCCATCTAAAGTTCTGTCCCCTATACTTGCCGAACTGCATTACATACTCTCCTGAAAAAAATGTGAGGATAATGTAATATAGTCCTTGTTTTTAAGTGTAAATGTAGCACCAGATATCGAATGGGTGCTAACTGATGTCACGACACGTTGTCTTGATGTGCTAGACATTTGTGCCAAGTTATTTTTAAATCCTTCAATGCATGACAAAGTTATAGTCGGGACACAAATGTGTGCATATATGCATATATAGAGGAATCCATTACCTTCAAACTCTAAGTATGACCTTGATTTTTGAGCTAGGGATGTGGGTCTTGCACGCGACACGTTGTCTTGATGTGCTAGACATTTGTGCCAAGTTATTTTAAAATCCTTCAATGCATGACAAAGTTACAGTCCGGACACGAATGTGTGCATATATAGAGGATTCCAAAACCTTCAAACTCCAAGTGTGACCTTGACCTTTGAGGTAGGGACGTGGGTCTTGCACGCGACACATCCTCTTGGTGTGCTAGACATTTGTGCCAAGTTATTTTAAAATCTTTCAATGCATGACAGAGTTACAGTCCGGACACAAATTTGTAAGTGGGGACGCACAGACGGATGGACAGACGGTGCGATTTTAATATGCCACCCTTCGGGGGCATAAAAATAGGAATATCTGCAATGTTGAACATAAAAATGTGCGAAACGTTGTACTTAACTGTTTGCTGATTTTTGATTATGTGATTCTCTATGCTTGCCAATACAGCAAAAATTATATACATGTATGCAAAAACAGATAAAAAGTGTATTGGTCTTCTTTTTATGTTATTTTAACAATCCAGGTACATAATTGTGCTGCTTTTCAAAATCAACAGATTGGAGCTTTAACTTAAACCCTAAAAGATTAAGATACTAGCTGTGTAAAACTTTGCATCCAAATAAACAAGAGCTGTCACTCATAATTGTCAGAGGAGTTCCCCAGAGAAAGTCATGCTTGAATATATTAATCATTTTATTTAAGCTATGCTGTTGCCTACTTCCAGGATGGGGATCGAACCCAGGCTGGATTTGTGACAAGCATATATGCAGTAACTGCTGCACTAAGCAAAGAGCCGACATTGTTTCCTTGTGTAAGTTGATAGAATATAGTCAAGTTCATACAATGACTGTAATGCTTGAACGTTAAAAACATACATTGTTCTAGCCTAATTGATTTGGTGTTTGACAGTGACCACTTTCATCGATGTAACAATATTAACTGTTAAACCTTCATGTCTAAATTTTATACACTCAATACTTGGTGGAAAGCTTTCTTTCAGTATCAAGTATTACCAGCCCATAATACAAAATATATGATATACTGGTCAGTTTATATCACTGTGTGGAGTACAGATATGTAGTATTAAATCTAATCACAAAGGCTGAAGGCCTAAGTGGTTAATTACGAAGCATCTAAATGACATTATAGGTTATTGAACTTGTATGGTGAAATATTACGTGGAACGAGTTGATTTGTCGCAAGCTCGTTGTTCCCGCCATATAAACGAGTTCCAAGTAATATTTCGCCATACAAGTTCAATAACCTTTTTATTATATACTTTCATATTGAATATGAACAAAATGGCATTCTGTTACCAAACAACAATAAATGAATATTGAAATTTGTCAGACAACTAGTGTACTATTTTACCATGTACATTTTCTTTATTGCGTATTAATAGACTCGATTCAATATTGTTGTTTATACGTGACGTCATTTATTAGGAGAAACTGTGACGTCACTTATATGGTAAGAAATTTTAGTTGTCGTCCGCCATCTTGTTTTGAAAAAAGCAAGACTTTTCTTATGAATGCAGGTTTGTACTTTGAAATGTGAATAAATCATCTTGATATACATTCCTAAAAATGTTTTCTCTTTCTTATGACTCCATGCAAAACATCATTCCTTTCCAGTCAATCAATACTCGGCTGATATACGCACCAGTAACTTTCGTAACCAGAACTGGTATTGCGTGCCCTAAAATTTCGTACCATTTTTAAAAATGAAACTCTTTTACATCTACTTGAAAATTATTAAAGTTTCTTTTTCATATTAAGACCATAATTTATCTAATTGAAAGAAACTGTCAAACTTCCACATATAAACCTCATTACAACGATGTTTGCATACAAATAAAATAGTCCGTACAGCTGATCACTAGGACCGCCTTCCTTGCCAACGCTCAGTATCATTCCTTGCCAACGTGCAGTACCATAGAATACTGAACGAACTCTCTTAAGGCAACGTGAACGGGGCAATATGAAAGTATATAATAAAGTGATATACTGCCCGACACATCACGCAAAAGTAAAATTTATTTCCATTCTTTAACATTTATTTTATATAATTACTTTATTACACAAAGCTGACTGACTCTCAATGTCGCAAGACAACGTTATAATATGCTGGCTGTTCCCAAGATGTTCAATCCCCATTTCTATAATTATGACTTTACTTGACTTGTTATAATGAATCATTTTTTATATTAAATTTTATTTGTTGGCTTTCACAAGTGTAGTGTGATATATATTTTTGCGCACAAGAACTCCAAACTCTGGTTTCCCTATGATATTAATTACCAAAACTGATTACACATTATTTCTTAATAAACATGCAATTTTACACACATGTTGTGTATTGACAGGTACTAACTTTGTTGCAATACAAGCGATAATCTTTTTGAGGTGTGTAAATAACTGGCTTATCGACGAAATGCAATGTGTCATCATCACTGACTGACTGATTGGATTTGTTTACCCTCAGTACTTGACACAGTCATATGACCGAGTCATCATCATGGACTGTCAACTACATTTATATGTTCTTCTATCAAATAATCCCGGATTGAACAATTTCAGAACATTGTACATAAATAGATGCCCAGCAGCAACATGTCAAAACTGTCATTTACCAATGATGCTTTGGTTGAAGGTCAGCAAATTCAACACTTGATTTTGATTAGCTAATAAACCCTTTTTAACCCTAGAGCACTTCAACAGTATTCAACAATCCTCTATGCTTTATGAGCATAGATTAGTTCTGGCTTCCAAAACTCTAAATGCCGCTATTTTAATATTTTGTTTTTCGTCAGCTGCGGCTTTCAAGCATATACACCGGGTACGTTGAAGTTGTTTTAGCTAAGCATAGATCTGTGTTAGACCACTTTTCCACTTTCCGCACTAAACTTCAAACAATATATAGTGCATACAAACATACACAATATTTACTATTTAACAGTCTCTAAATATGAATTAGACCTAATATACCTACACTAAAAAATAATTAAGAATTAACTCCTGGAACTTTCCCCCATTTTTACTGCAAATGGAGTTAAAGAAGATAAGGGAGATAATTCAAGTATAACTCATAAATTTTTTTGGGTAGGTATCCGTCACACTTGTAATGCAAATGGCGGAAGAGAATGTAAGGGAGGTAATTCCTTTACAATTCTTATTGATTTGTACTGAGTAGGTATCCATCACACATTGAACACATTAAAGTCCAGGATCACTTTCAATTTACCAATACAGTAAAATATTAAACATAGATTTATTGATAGGAAAATGATAGAACCATGTGCTACAGTACTATTCACTGTAAAACAATGTTGAGATATGCCTTTCAGTCGTATTGCAGTTGTCTCTTAGAGAAAAAGAGTTGCCAGAAAGACTTTATTTTTTTAAATATCACTGAAAAAATACTGCGCTGGAATTATTAGAATATATATTTTATTGTCCAATCAAGGGTCAATGGGTCATACAATGACATTGTAATTAAAAATACACCAGGAGATAAGGTATCAATGTAAAGAAGACTTAATTGCGCTATGTTTCTAATATGAACTTACGGATTTAAAAAGCAAAGAAAGGAAAGAAAGGAATGGAATGTTTTTCAAATATAGGTAATTTCTAGGTCAGTAAGGCATCTTGATAAAATGAGAGCTACTTGTAAATGTGATCATGGGACTTTAAAGAATGTATGATAATTTTTAAAGAGTGTTAAAAACAATGATGTAACATTTCTAAACACAAGGAAGAAAGTATCTGTATTTTATGGAAGGGAATATCCGCCAGGACATTCATGCTGCTAAATGACATTGTTATGTTATTTACTTGCATATGCGTTCTGCAACATGGCAACTGCATTTTAGTTTCTTACATTTGATGTACAAGCAATTCATCTTTCTTGCATCTTAATGTTAAGGAAACAATCCTTTCATGAATATCATTTATTCTTGCATGTGATTGACAAGTGCGTTCAACCTTTTTGTTTGCTTACTGCAAAATTGAAATGTTTATTCATACTATTGCTAACTGCATTCTATGTTTTCCTACGTAACGAGCTATTAACAACCTTGTGGATCTTTCGTATTTCTTAACTTGATTGTTACTGCCTTTTGGATTTAACATTATTCATGTTTGCAGCCACTTAGTTCTTATTTATATTACAGTTTCCCTACAAAAATAATATACCAACACACACGGCAGTAATAAATATTTAAATTTGCAGTACAACGAAAATTTAAGCCTGGTAGTGCATTATACAACATTACAGGGAACCAATAAAAATGTCAAATTCTAGCGCAAATTACTATATACGGGAGACCATTCTCGACAGCAAATTCAGGTGTTCGGTAGTTTCCGTGGGTTAAACGGTGAGAGAGTCCAAACTTACCCGTGTACTTCCGTACTTGTGTTGTTTTCGTTGGAAATTTTTGTCTTCAAATGAATTATTATCAACAAACGGATAGATCGTTCGATTGAAACTACAAAACAGACACTACTGACTGACTAATGTACAGGGGTATATCCTGTAGGCACAGGTAATTTTACAAGCTTTTCGATGCCTATTTCTTATTGACATTTTCTGTTTGCATACGGAACACATTATAGAAAATGAAAAAAATGATAAAAATCCATGTGTGACGTTTATGAGTAGAACTACTCGTACCTTAGACTTATGTCAGTTCGTACCCTAGTCATCTTATATGCTGTTTGGTCAACTGGTTCTTGAAAGTTGGCGGATATATAATTATGTGTGTTGATTATTTTGTAGTGTGCGCGGGTAAGAACCAGCTGCCCGGTTAGCTCATACGGTAGAGCGCCATGCTAGTGTTCCGGCGGTCGTGGGGGTCAAGCCCCGCACCGGGCGTACTTTTCCTCTCGGGTTAACTTAAATTGTTTAGTAGACGAATTTTGATCGTCACATATTAGTACGTTACTTAACGAGTATATCAGTGATTTTATTAGTGAAGTCCAAATAAGTTCAAATGAGCTGGGTCAAGCAAAGTTATACCTTAATAATGAATTCCAAGCACAACATCCCCAGACCTCGATCGGCAAATGGCCTGAGCAATTGCACCAATTTCAGTGAAGGCCCACATCGGCTAACAGTGATACTTTTTCCAGTTTGAAGGAAAATTTGACAGCCAGCTTTTGAGGCCCAGATCAACCTTGGGGTGCGGGGCTGATACAGAGTACTTAAGTCTGGAGACAGGCATTCCTTTGAACAATTGTGCCAAACACTACATTTTTTTCAAATGTTTTCCAAATTTGGCGTGGGCTGGGACGTATATATTATTCCTGGCGTGGGATATAAAATCCCTGAATTAGCGTGTTCACTTTTATAGACATTTTGGTTCAAGTTTTGCATACAATTACTATCAAAACTATATCTCTCCTCGGTAAATACTTGATTCATTGGGCTGAAACTGTAAACAAAGCATCCCAGTTATCAAACCTACCAAAGTAATGAAGTTGGTCAACTCGAAGATTTTGCTTGAATTTAATTCATACTAGAGTGCTGTCAGTCGATCGCAAATACCCACGTCTGACGCTTGGCCTTTGACTGTATTTGCATTTTATTAATATACGTGACCATACACTCAGTCTTCACGCCATACCACTAGCCCGAACACCATGGCTAGTGAAATTGCATTTTGGGCTAGTAGAAATTCTAAACTTCACATAGTCGGGCTAGTAGGATATTTATCAGTTTACTGTGCTGAACAAGAATTCGGGCTAGTGATCCAAAATGTTTAGCGTGAAGACTGTACACTGATTAAAATATGGCCATTATTGTAGTTAAAATTTAGTAATTTTGACCTTTGACCGTGTGACCTTGACTTCATCGAAAATGTGTGGGACTACATGTAAGGTGTAAATGTCAATTAAATTAGTGATCAAGAACTGAATGCAATATTTGTATGTATGTAACTAAAAATTCAGTAATTTTGACCTTTACCCTAAGGTCGAAAATTAATTGGAATATGACGTTGCACCGTGGTATGACCCAAGGGACTCACATACCAAATATTGTCAAAATCCGTCAAGTGGTTTCAGAGGAGATGGCGTGACGGACGGACGGAGGCGATAGCAGTATACCCTTCGCATTGCCCTTGGTCATCTATCATCTTTGGAATTCTGAATAAAGATTTGTATGCTGTCTAAGTCTACTGTAAATTATATTTCTGTGACAATGATCATTCTACGGTGTTCCGTTGGGGCCATCGTTGTTTCGCTCTTGGCGGATCAGACAAATTCGTCTGGTATTTTTTTGCTAAAACACCGTGCATGGTTCATCGATTTTACGGAAACTGCCGGAAATTATGGTTCCCAGCTTTCTATGAATTACATATTACAAATGGTAAAGGCTCATTTGATTAACTTCATGTTGCTTAGTGCTTACTTAGTATTGTTTTCGCCTTGCATAACTTTCAATCATTTAATGCCTAAACTAGCATTACCGGATATTTAATAAAAATATACGTATATACGCAAGTGAAGATAGCAATAGTAAGAATACATTTGTCAGATTTATGAATGAAACCTACAACAGGGACCTATATACAAATAAACAACAACGGGCAACAACTAAATGTTAACATGCATGTGTCAGTATTAAATAATGGAGGAACGGTTTAATCAATTTCACAAAGTAAAACGTACAAAGCAATAAGAACTTGTTCGCATAAACATTTTAAGATGACACAGTATGGATGCATTTGCCATTTACACGCAAGAATATGTGATTCACATACATCGAGTAACGAAAGATGCAAGCTCTGTGCCACTAACTGATGGAAAGGAGCACAAAGACGCACGGAAGTTGCAGTTAGTTGGTAACGATTAACACAAGGCAATATGCAATTGTCATTTAGCAGCATGCATTTCCTGGCGGATATTCCCTTCCATAAGATAAAAGTTGAAAACTTGGTCATTGTATTGTGCGACAATATTTACCTTGCACTCATTAATCTTCGCCAATATCTTCGGTTACGTTCGGGTATGTTTTCGTTATTTAAGTTGATTATTGTATCGAACAAATACATTTCACCGACTGAAGTTCATGGCGTAGTGGTAAGATGTCTGACTTGTATACAAGGTTCCGTAGGTTTGGTATCCTGCCCAGATAATTTTTATTTTTATCTTTATAAGAAGATGGCTATTTTTGTTTAATTTGTGACACTGTCTTACGCACCGTTTCCCGACTTTTCTATATCCTATGATTTCTGTTTCTTATTTTTTTATTGTGTGTTAACGTTGCTTTGTTTTCAGTGTGTTTTTATTATTTATGTGGTAATACTTTTTATTGATAGTCATGGCATTTCGGGAATTACATAAAATTACATCGAGCATTGAATGAATGTTTTGCCATCTGTCCCTGCGTTATTTTCGAGATACTTCGATATGTCTTATCTTTAGAGCGTAGCTGTTTTGATAATTTGCTCGGCGACATATTCAGTTCTATATAATTATGCAGGACGAAGGAGAAAGAATGCTCAAATAGTCATTAAAAAAGCTTGAAAACCCATACCGAACGAAGACAATAGTGAATAGGCCGACATTTAATGCAACGCACTGAAAAAAGTTAAACAAAAAATCAAGCAAGACTCGAACCCGCATACGCTGTCAAATGCCTGATCCACTACGCCATTATGCTATATCTGGTACAGTACGTACTTGATACATGTTATATTTTCATCATGTGATTACCGACCGCATACGCAATATTCATGAGTGCCAGTTCAATATTGTCGCATAATATACATATAAACAGTTGTTTTGTTGTTGTCACACGCCAGGCAAGTCGGTTTCAGAGGTTTCAAATATCTAAAGTATGAGTACTTAAAATATAATTTTAGAAGGCCTTCAACGTTATTTTGATGGTTTCATTGTGCACTACGATGGTCAAAAGTCACCCTTTAACTGTACGACCCCTTACAGAGGTACGGCTTCGATACCCATACCATATACCAATGCAAGCGTTATAGCTGCAAGATTGTTTCCTCATAAGGATCTGCATTGTGTATTTAAACAAGATCAATGTATTATATTATATACTAGTAATAGAGTATTTAAACAGACTGAGTATGGTCATATTTATTTGTGGATAGCCAGTGTAAATTTGTACAGCGACTGTTTATAAATCATGTCCAGTTCTCGTATTGATAACGGAGACAACGAGATAATACGAGAGCACTATAACATTGTATGTGTATTTGACAAACATTGACCGACAATCAATATACAGACTGACATATACAGACTGAATACCATTATGTACAGCTGAATACCACTATGTACAACTGAATACCATTATGTACAACTGAATACCATTATGTACAGCTGAATAGAAAGTGACGGTCAATATAAAGGCTGAATACCATTATTTACAGCTGAATAAAAACTGATGGTCAATATACAGATTGCACACCATTATGAAAAGCCGAATAAAAACTGACGATCAATAAACATGCTGGAAACCAATATGTGCAGCTGAATAGAAACTGACGGTCAATATACAGACTGAATACTAGTATGTACAGCTGAATACCATTATGTACAGCTGAATAAAAACTGACGGTTAATATAAAGGCTGAATACCTTTATGTACAGCTGAATAGAAACTGACAGTCGATATACAGGCTGAATACCATTATGTACAGCTGAATAAAAACTGACGGTTAATATAAAGGCTGAATACCTTTATGTACAGCTGAATACCATTATGTTCGCTGAATAGAAACTGACGGTCACTTTAATGACTGAATATCATTTTGTACTGCCGAAAACCATTATTTACATCTGAAACAGGCAATAGAAACTCTACATTAAGTTGAAATACATTTTCTCTTATTTATATCTAATGTACATGCAAAATTTATACCCGTCACGTCCAATCGCGGCCATGAGCACAGTGCTCATCTACTGACCAGGAATATATAAAAGTAAAAGATGATCAATGAAATACAAGACATGAGAGAACGGTACACTTTAAAGATGTGAGATTGGCAAACTTTAATTTTAAGGTCGTGCGCGTCAAGCTTTGTTTTAAAATAGGTTAACTGTTAGCGACCAGCGTTAAGTATACACCTTGTTGCTGTTTCAGATAACGGGACACTAGAGTCAACAAGTCAGACAATTGTTGATAATATTCGCTATTCGTTCTTATCTTATATACTTCCTTTGTAGTTAGAAGACCGTCACGTGCAAGTATTGTTATATATATAAAACTGAGTAACCTTAGGGGCATGCCTTGAAAGGTGGCTTTCTTATAAGGGTTCAAGAAAAACATTACATTACATCAACATATTTTACCTACAACCATGCCTCATATTATGCAAATCATGTACTACAAGGGGGGGGTATTAAGTTTACACGAGACTGCATAAAAATCCATATTTCTCACACCGTGATTGGCGTAACATTATTTATTAGCTCCGTCATACAGATGAATGGGGATCGAAGCCAGGTGACCAACGCACAATATTGAGTACAAAAATAACTATATAGTTAGTCTGTACTTAGTTAAGATTTTTTTCTAAATGTTAATATGCAACTTTTTCCAACGACTGCTTCGACATATCCAAGACGATTCTGCTACATGTACACTTTTTAGCAGCTCAATTTAAAATGTAAATTGTGACAGTAATAATTATCTTAATCATATGTCCAAAACCTGTGGCAATAGTTTTCCTGTTCTCTTGAAATATGACAACAAATAATTAAAAAAAGAATCCCTGTTATATTAGGTAAGCGTATGGCAATGAAAGGGCACTGACTTTATAAAATCGTTTTAATGAAATAATTATTTTTCAGAAAAAAAACATTTCCTTTTCAAGCACTTCGGCACTTACTCCATTGTTTAAGGGTGCGAGGTCCGAAAACATCGCTGACGAAAGTTTATCTTCAACTCTCTTGTTAACTGAACATTATACTGGATACATAGTGTGCAAGAAAAAAAAATGTTAACACTAGGTGTGTTTTGTCGCAAATGCTTGAAACTTGCAGTTTCGATATATCTCCACAATTGATCGACTTACTATACCTTCGAAGCGGACCTTCTCATTTCTTGTATGAATTTACATCAGGAATCTTTCACAATTATTGAATATGCAAAGCTGAAATCCCTCTAATGACGACGCCATGTAGATCTATATTACATTTAATACTGCACAAAGTCCTGTTCTGAAATAATTTGATGGCTCTGACAAAATATTATTCACGGAGAACTCAAGGTGGGCTAAAATTATGAATGGTGTAAGTCGTTTACCCGGAGAAGGTCAACCATAAGCATTAATGAGCTAGGGGTGTACAACATTGCGTGGATTATAAACTTGGCTCAGATAGAATACAGTGTACAATATCAAACGAACTTAAAGTCCCATGATCACTTTGAATTTTCTGATATAGTAACCTAAATTTATTGATAGGATAATGATAGAAACCGTGTTCTATTCATTATAAAACAATGTTGACATATGCGTTTTCGCATTAAAGTTTCTTAAAGAAAAAGAGTTGCCAGAAAGCCTTATTAAAAATCTGCGCTATGTTTCTAATAAATACTTATCGATTTAAAAAGCAATTTTAGGAATGTTTTTGGTACAAAGAAATGTCATTTCTGTCATTTATTGATCTTCCTTGATAAAATAAGAGAATATGGTCCTGGGACTTTAACTTAATCCAAACTCAATAGCTTAATATGTTAGCGCTAGATGTGTTTTGTCGCATATGATTGATACTTGTAATCAACCCTTGTCGTTTTCGATTTTTGAAGTCTAGTTTCTGCACTCACCCTTACCTTTTTCATAGATTCTGTTTATTCATAAGATGCATTGCACGTTCAATTCAGATATAAACCGGAGTAATATTTATAGGATTATGTGCCCGTGAATTATGCTCAATTTCAGTACGTTTGGTATGTTGCAGCATCTTGTTTCTAGGAAAATCATGATATTGCTTTCATCAACAGACGTTGTCTTCAAGATGTTTTATAGAAGCCTTGTTTGATCCAGAGCTACGTGCCATCGAATTAGCATAAATTGTGTGTACCTCAATAATATTGACATTGACATTATCTGTTAATTTGAAGACAAATGATTGCAATATAAAACGATCACGGCCATCTTATTGTATTCATCACTGCCTCAATTAAGATATGGTATGTGACAAAAGCATAGCTCAAGTTCTGTCTCGCGGAAACGACAAATCGGCATCATTTCTCTCGTCCATGCGTCTATCTCAAAAGGCATTTTGAGTTATGTCCCTTGACTTATTGAAAATTTGTGCCGTGCGTATCTCGAAAAAGGCTTTTAATAATGATGAAGATGATAATGGTGATTATGAAGCTGATGATGCTGATGCTGCTGTTGCTGATGATGATGATGAAGAAGATAATATTAATAATAATAATAATAATAATAATGATGATAATGATAATAATAATAATAATAATAATAATAAAAACAATAACAAAAAAATAGTTGTTTTGAAGCAGCTTGTATAAATGCCTGAAATGTAAAATCTATCATAATAATTAAATTGTTACAAACCTCTTGCAAAAAATCCCAGTTTTCCGAGACATGTGCTGTATATTGATACAATTTGTGTATGAAACCGATAAGAAACGACTTTCGCGGTAATTATGTAAATGTTTTATGTGTAGGAAGTTAGCAGTAGCAGTGAGCAGTAGCAGTGAGCAGTAGCTAAATTATAAAATGTGAAGTTGGCAGTAGCAGTAACACAGCAGTAACAGTAGCTTGGCAGTAGCAGTAGCTTAGCAGTAGCAGTAGTACAGCAGTAACAGTAGCTTGGCAGTAGCAGTAGCTTAGCAGTAGCAGTAGTACAGCAGTAACAGTAGCTTAGCAGTAGCAGTAGTACAGCAGTAACAGTAGCTTAGCAGTAGCAGTAGTACAGCAGTAACAGCAGCTTGGCAGTAGCAGTAGCTTAGCAGTAGCAGTAGTACAGCAGTAGCAGTAGTACAGCAGTAGCAGTAGTACAGCAGTAGCAGTAGTACAGCAGTAACAGTAGCTTAGCAGTAGCAGTAGTACAGCAGTAGCAGTAGTACAGCAGTAGCAGTAGTACAGCAGTAACAGTAGCTTAGCAGTAGCAGTAGTGCAGCAGTAGCAGCAGTACAGCAGTAGCAGTAGTACAGCAGTAACAGTAGCTTAGCAGTAGCAGTAGTACAGCAGTAGCAGTAGTACAGCAGTAACAGTAGCTTGGCAGTAGCAGTAGTACAGCAGTAACAGTAGCTTGGCAGTAGCAGTAGTACAGCAGTAGCAGTAGCTTGGCAGTAGCAGTAGTACAGCAGTAGCAGTAGCTTGGCAGTAGCAGTAGTACAGCAGTAGCAGTAGCTTAGCAGTAGCAGTAGTACAGCAGTAGCAGTAGCTTGGCAGTAGCAGTAGTACAGCAGTAGCAGTAGCTTAGCAGTAGCAGTAGTACAGCAGTAACAGTAGCTTGGCAGTAGCAGTAGTACAGCAGTAGCAGTAGCTTAGCAGTAGCAGTAGTACAGCAGTAACAGTAGCTTGGCAGTAGCAGTAGTACAGCAGTAGCAGTGGCTTAGCAGTAGCAGTGGTACAGCAGTAGCAGTGGCTTAGCAGTAGCAGTGGTACAGCAGTAGCAGTGGCTTAGCAGTAGCAGTGGTACAGCGGTAGCAGTGGCTTGGCGGTAGCAGTGGTACAGCAGTAGCAGTGGCTTAGCAGTAGCAGTGGTACAGCGGTAGCAGTAGCTTGGCAGTAGCAGTGCTACTGCTACTGCTACTGCTGTGCTACTGCTACTGCTGAGCTGCTGCTACTGCTAAGCTACTGCTACTGCTACTGCTACTGCTACTGCTGAGCTACTGCTACTGCTACTGCTGTGCTACTGCTGATCTACTGCTACTGCTAAGCTACTGCTACTGCCAACTTCACGTTTTATAATTTTGCTACTGCTACTGCTAAGCTACTGCCACTGCTGAGCTACTGCTACTGCTGTGCTACTGCTACTGCCTACTTCACGTTTCCTACTGATGA
The DNA here is from genome assembly GCA_022818135.1 of Saxidomus purpurata. Lineage (NCBI taxonomy): Eukaryota > Metazoa > Mollusca > Bivalvia > Venerida > Veneridae > Saxidomus > Saxidomus purpurata. The sequence continues at coordinate 12,940,519 of JAFMSR010000004.1, forward strand.
GCTACTGCTACTGCCTACTTCCTATACATAAATGTTTTAGGTTTGGTTTCAGTTAAACTTCCGTTCTTCAATACAATTTCAGTCATGTACAGGCTGACCTCACCATTGTTCCTGGTAAGGACCAGTATGAAACCTTTATCCTGCGTATGGAACTTCAAACTTTCTCACAGAGTCGTGATTAGTAGCGGGGCTCGAACTCATGATCATTGTGATTACAAGTCAAAGACCTTACCGACTCGACCATGGAGGCGATCACATATATTACTTATGTATTGCCTCCCTGCATATGTACTAAAAGTTCAATGTACATGCATTTGTTTCAATGGCGATGAAGAGAATGCGACTATGTACACTGACATATTATTTTTTTCTTTTCTACAAAATTGGTGTAGATGTACCTTTCCCGCCTGGGGTCATCAATAACTAAATTATATACATTGTGTACATCTGTATTGTTGTACAGACGTCTGATAACATTATGTCAAAAGTGCTTTTTACTCGCAGTTTACGTGTACTAGTTGTAATGCCATTTTGGCAAAAAAGAAGCAAACAAGCGATGCAAAACGGCTGAAGCACGAAATTTTCAGTGGTTTTCGCATGTTGCGGTGCCTATTTAGACATAATTTCACGTGCTGATTTCTTGATCTATGCTGAAACAATATATACTGGCCGTTACTCACAAAGACAACAGAAAAGGCAACAACATTCACAAATACCTACAAAAACTCGAATAGAATTTGGAGCTGCTGTCAACGCCGGAACTGCTGTCATCGCCGGAGGTTGTACACTGTGGTGTGACTGTGTACCAAAAATGGGACGGGTAGGCTTTGCCAGGCATTATCGTTATTACACATGACTGTACCCCCTGGGGCAATTTTGGAATCTCGTTTGTCAGTCCGTCCGTGCATACTTACATGACTAGGACAGTACGTCCGAGCTTACGTACAGATACTTACATGACTAGGACAGTGCGTCCAAGCTTACGTACATATACTTACATGACTAGGACAGTGCGTCCGAGCTTACGTACATATACTTACATGACTAAGACAGTACGTCCGAGCTTACGAACAGATACTTACATGCCTAAGACAGTACGTCCGAGCTTACGTACATATACTTACATGACTAAGACAGTACGTCCGAGCTTACGAACAGATACTTACATGCCTAAGACAGTACGTCCGAGCTTACGTACATATACTTACATGACTAGGACAGTACGTCCGAGCTTACGTACAGATACTTACATGACTAGGACAGTACGTCCGAGCTTACGTACATATACTTGCATGATTAAGACAGTACGTCCGAGCTTACGTACATATACTTACATGACTTAGACAGTACGTCCGAGCTTACCAACAGATACTTGCATGACTAGGACAGTACGTCCGAGCTTACGTACAGATACTTACATGACTAGGACAGTACGTCCGAGCTTACGTACATATACTTGCATGATTAAGACAGTACGTCCGAGCGTACATGACTTAGACAGTACGTCCGAGCTTACCAACAGATACTTGCATGACTAGGACAGTACGTCCGAGCTTACGTACAGATACTTACATGACTTAGACAGTACGTCCGAGCTTACGTACATATACTTACATGACTAGGACAGTGCCTCCGAGCTTACGTACATATACTTACATGACTAGGACAGTGCGTCCGAGCTTACGAACAGATACTTGCATGACTAAGACAGTAAGTAAATGTAAATTATATTCATTCAGTATGTTATGTGGCTAGCTAAAAGAGCAATAACGGGAACTTCAGTCAGTCTGTCCGTCCGTCTGAAAAAAATTGTCTTGGATCTTTCTTAGTAACCACTTTGCTTTGTTGTGCGTATCTTCAGTATGTTGTTCGTTTTTTTCAGTATGTTGTGCGTGTCTTCCGTATGTTGTGCGTATCTTCCGTATGCTATGCGTATTTTCCGTATGTTGTGCGTATCTTCCGTATGTTGTGCGCATCTTCCGTATGTTGTGCGTATTTTCCGTATTTTGTGCGTATCTTCCGTATTTTGTGCGTATTTTCCGTATGTTGTGCGCATCTTCCGTATGCTGTGCGTTTCTTCCGTATGTTGTGCGTATCTTCCGTATGTTGTGCGTATCTTTCGTATGTTGTGCGTATCTTTCGTATGTTGTGCGCATCTTCAGTTTGCTGTGCGTATCTTCCGTATGTTGCACTCGAATATTTTTCATTGAGTTACGGCCTTTTTTACTTTTTTCATACATGTCGTGTCCACGCTATTTCTAAGCAACCTGTGGGGAAATTCATTGAAACCTCACACTGAAGTGAATAATATGCATAACCCTTCAATCATTTGCACTCAGATAAATTGCCTATGATTTGTCATACATACACAAAATATGTACATATACATGTAGTATCAATACTGAGGTTTGTCCGCGTCATTTCTCAGCACACACGGGGGTTGAATTCAAATTCATAAAAGTTGTATTACAAGACTTAGTTGCTTTGTTTTAACTTAACAACTATAAGGTATAGTTTATACCGATGTCACATGGTTTACCGATGACAAAGGACGACAAGCGCCCTAGTATCTCATGGTTTATGTAACAATCATTAGTTTTATCATCCTCATGAATCAGTGGTTTGCCAACCTTTCAAACAAACTGAAATTATGTAATGAAATGCTCTGGACGTACGAAAATGTAGTTATATATGTAGTTGTGTTTTACAGCCTGACGGAGAAGCGGGTATGACCTGGTGGTTGTTCTTGAGTATCACAATCAGTGTTTTCGGAAACTCGTTCTTGTATGGTTATAACATCGGGGTTGTAAATTCCCCTACCAGGGTAGGTGATCGAACTATTTATGTAAATAGTCGCCCAACGCTCTAAACCAGAGCCTTAAAGTAATCTATGACAGTTTGTGCTTTCTTGTTGTTACATCCATTCAAGTAAAATTGTATTTCATTAATTGCGAGTGGTTAAAGTTCAATGTTATGAGCCTTGCATAGCGAAACGAAGAGAAGTAACTCGTAACTTTTGTGTTCACATAAGCACTTTATCTTGATAACATTCTAGATCGCCTCAAACACTGCATTGTTCATGTCCCTGCATTGTCGAAATATTGCAAAAAGTAGTATTTACCGCTCAATTACTCAAATATATTTCACTGGATAAGCACTAGACGTTGTAATAATGTTTATGAGACAATATAGTTCGGTAACCAGACATGTCTATGAGGCAATATAGTTCGGTAACCAGACATGTTTATGAGGCAATATAGTTCGGTAACCAGACATGTCTATGAGGCAATATAGTTATGTAACCAGACATGTCTATGAGGCAATATAGTTCGGTAACCAGACATGTCTATGAGGCAATATAGTTCGGTAACCAGACATGTCTATGAGGCAATATAGTTCGGTAACCAGACAGGTTTATGAGGCATTCTAGTTCGGGAACCAGACAGGTTCGGTATTCAGACAGGTCTATGAGGCAATATAGCTCGGTAACCAGACAGGTCTATGAAGCAATATAGTTCGGTAACCAGACAGGTTTATGAGGTAATATAGTTCGGTAACCAGACAGGTATATGAGGCAATATAGCTCGGTAACCAGACAGGTCTATGAGGCAATATAGTTCGGTATTCAGACAGGTTTATGAGGCAATATAGCTCGGTAACCAGACTGGTCTATGAGGCAATATAGTTCGGTAACCAGACAGGTTTATGAATCAATGTAGTTCGGTTATTTGACAGGTTTATAAAGCAATATAGCTCGGTAACCAGACAGGTTTCAACATATTCCTTTGAGTAACTATTCCTAAATTGTTGATATTTTGTGTATAACACTCTCTTCTCCTTTGCTCAAGTGTTATCGGATCAACAACAGACCTACTTCCCACAGGGAAACTTCTGTAAATGTTTCAAAACTTCGACAAATGAAATTTGTAAAGGTTTCAAATGTTACATGGGTTTATTCTTTGAATCTGTTTTTATCTTCCGCTGTAAGGCCCTATGTTGGGCGAGTTAATCGTGGCAGTGTTGGCCCAACCGTTGTAGCACTGTTTGGCCAACAAGGAGTGTGTCAGCGGGTCTGTGGTTTTACAAGTAGCTCACTGTTTCTCTCTCATTTTGTATTTTGTAATAAATCATTAGGTAATAGAAACGTTAGGCAGAGGATATCTCTTACTAGAATTGTACATTTTTTGAATATAATTATTATGTAAATTTATTTCTCCTTTTGTTAAAGATAAGTTACATTCATAAAAACTTTACACCAATATGACAAGTACATACTTTCCGGAAACAAGCAGATCCGGTAAATAATGATACAATCATCTTTACATCCTGCTATAGTTATATGTAATCGCGTTTATTTTCATCAATTTTAAAATCAAATTTGATCAATCCCGTGCTACATTATTTTTTTACAGCCTCCAGCGAACTCCTGGCTGTACGTTGATTAAGAAATAATAAATGTGTCCCAGTATTTTTTGTCGTTAATTGAATAACAGTCAAGTGTTTGGATTCGTAGAGTTAAAAGAGAGAGAGGATTCGGGAGAGAGAGAGAGAGAGAGAGGGAGGGAGGCAGGGAGGGAGAGAGAGAGGGAGGGAGAGAGAGAGAGAGAGAGAGAGAGAGAGAGATCCCATTTGTTGTAGGTCTTTGTTATCAAAGGCTTCTTTTCAAAAGTCAGATCAAGATAAATTTAGAAAGCAGTTTATCGGTTTATTGACTGTTCCCTATATCAATTTATTTCGAAAACGAAAATGTTAAACATCAACCATCTTATCAAATCATATTAAGGAAAAAGCCGTGCAATTCTGTATCATGTACTTGTAAATGACTTTTTGTAAAATGTATGTAATATTGGTAAACTTCTAAATCGCTTTAACATGTTTTGCATGGTCATAATTATGCAGGACTCTTTTTTTTCAATCCGATGACCGACGTTTTAAATGTTGAAAAGTTGACCTTGTATTATTACTTCCTACTTTACATTAACGTTTAAAGGGAGAGTATCCGCTATATTTTCTTTATTTAACTGGCTTTAGTTATACCCACTTGAGTATTCAACCTGATGTCATAATGATTTTGTTTTCTGCCAGAAGTGGTCGGTCTCTCCTGTAACGATAGATTTTGTGTCAGTTAAGACCTACCTTGTGTTATACTAGAGACACGGACCTACATACACATATGTGTACATGTATGTAGGTCCGTGATAGAGAGAAGCAAGCGGTTTTAACTTCGTAATAAGGTGTATCAAGTATTTCTCCTTACAAACGCCGGATTGCTCATAGAGAAAGTGGGAATAAGATCTAAATTAGATCAAGAGAAACCTCCAAAGTTATGTCCTTCATAATACATTCTCAGTTGTCACTGATGTATGTTTCATCTTCTCACGTACAATTTTTATAACATAGGTGTATACGAGATTAAAAAAGGGATGTTTGGAAAACACATGTATATGCCTCCTTCCACCAGCACACTATGCGCGTAACGGCAACGCAAAATTCCATGGGAAATCAGTCTCGATGAGACAATAACTTTGTCAAAACGTACGTATATTATATATGGGCATAATATGTAATTTACTTCTACGAGGTCGATAAAGAGTAAGATTTCACCAAACATCATTAAATCGCCAATTTATCTATACATCAGTTCTGAAACCATATTCTCGACTTCTGATACAATTATTTATATTCGGGAATACTCGGCTTTCATCGTTGGACTCTATGCATTTTCATTTATTAAATGTACACAATGATAGAGGACGACTGCGTTTGATATTTGTAGGAGTCTAACGCCTGTTTCAACCGTATTTTTGTCATCTTACAGGCGGGTAGTTAATCTAACAGTCGTTCCTGGGACGAACCAGTACTAGACTTCTATCCTCCGTAAGAGACTGCCAACTTCCTCACATAAAGAGACATAGTCGGCAGCACGGCAAAACTTACGTCACTCAATGTATAAGAGGTTACTGTGATTTCCAATCTGACTAAAGTTTACGATCTTAGCGTAGTGTTTTTAAGGAGATGATTTTAATCAGATTGCTGAGATTTCAAGTCAGCGACTGTAACCACTCGACCACGGTGGGGGACTAATTTATCTATTCTATCAATTGAACTCTAGGTTTGAATACTGTTAATCGCCAGTTTTGGCCCAGCCACGGGTGTTCCCGTAATACGTCCCTTCGGCCGTATAAAAAGAAAAGTAATCAAACTGCATAAACCAAAGATATAGTGGACAAAGGCATGTCATTTGACTGTTAAGAAAAAAGATTTGAGAAAAAAATACAATCAAACTAAAAAAAAACACAGAAATTTTGTTTATGGAAAGCCGCCCGCCGCGAAACGATGTTAAGTCAATAATTAATAAAGCTAAAAGTCAAAGCTGGATTAACTTCTGTAATTCAGTAACACATGAAACAGTGTCAAAGGAGTTAGGGTCCTTCATTAAAAGGGTTAAAGTTACCTCCCCTCAATAGATATTGTATTCAAAATCGGTGATAATTTGATTACAAACACCAAAGACAAAAGCAGACGCGTTAGTTAACCACTATGCCTTGGTCAGCAGTAACTATGGCGTTCATCCGACATTTGATAAAAAGTATTATCCGAGTGGAAGAAGAAAGGATAGATTTAAATCATATCTCTGATTTTACCATCTTTGGGCAAAATAAAGCACTTAAAAACTATTAGGACGGAGAAGTATAAAATACTGAAACTACCCCCCCCACCCCGAATCGAAAACTACATTGTTACAATTCGTGTCAGACAGGCACTACGTGAAGCAGCTGGAGTGAAACAGTCATAATACCGCAGATACATATGCGTGAAGTTGGCTCTGAGATCGAAAATCGACATTCAATGTATAGCTCTGAGATCGAAGATCGAAGATCGACATTCAATGTACAGCTGTGAGATCAAAGTTCAGCTCTGCATTCGTTTTTATTTAACAATTTTTAATGCACAGCTGTAAGATCGATAATTATGTTACCACCAGTTCTATAAACGGCATTAAACGCCAGAGAAAGTCAGATCGGGATTCGAACCCGAATCTACCCATAGCCAGTTTGATAAGACGACAGGCTAAGGGTTGCTCTGACCTACTGAGCTATCTGACTTTTGTTTCACTGGCGACCAAACAATGTCTCTGAATATAATTTTCGGAGTACATCTGACGTACGTTTCTCTTGCCACAAAACAATAAATAAAAGATAACCCTCATCAAGTTTGTGTAGTTTCTTGTTCATTGTGGCACGATAGAAATTACAAAACATATATGGCCTGCAATTATTAACAGCTCATAGTTTTTTTTTCAGATTTTCAATAGTCTAAGAATATATCTACCTAGCTGTCAAGGTGTTTTACATGTTAAGAGTTTTAGGGATACAATTCCACAGTTGAGTAACTAAGAATAAAGAAACAATATGTTACCATCAATTCTATAAATGACATTAAACACAAAGACAGTCAGATCGGGATTCGAACCCGAATCTACCCATAGCCAGTTTGATAAGACGACAGGCTAAGGGTTGCTCTGACCTACTGAGCTATCTGACTTTTGTTTCACTGGCGACCAAACAATGTCTCTGAATATAATTTTCGGAGTACTCTTTGACAAGGTTAATAATTTTCGGAGTACTCTTTGACAAGGTTAATAATTTTTGGAGAGCTCTTTGACAAGGTTAATAATTTTCGGAGAACTCTTTGACAAGGTTAATAATTTTCGGAGAACTCTTTGACAAGGTTAAAGGGACTATCCCTACAGCAGATTATTTCCCCGAAACACAAATGATGTGTGCAATAAACGCAAAATAATAGATACATTTTTACAGAAACACGCCAGGGTGTGCAGATAGGTTTTATAACCGCTACGCCGCAGTATGACACTGGTAACTAGGGGCATTCGGTTACCCTCGGATAAGAACGCCTTCTTGCACATCAAGCCGATCAGAGCAGGGCCGGATCAGACGCATGTGGACACTAGCATCCCCCTGGTGAGGAAGGGACACGGACCAAACGCGATCCGGTACATTATAGGCGCACAAACTACTAGAACAATATTCTCTCAAAATAAATGTTAACCAGCTCTTTATTACATGACGTATTTCTTTAATTTGTATAACACAAATTTGTCTGTATTACTGTTTATTTGCATGACAGTTTGAGTTCTCTGTATAGAAATCAATGTATCATCACCATTAGTAAGATAGGAGAACAAATCAAAACATCTCCGCAAATTGCACAACTTTTGGCATTGTTGAACTATACCTAAAATCACCATGAATGTAGTAGCAAAAACAAGCTATTTTAAATATTTATTATATTATTAAATACGATACATAGTTTGTTTAACACTAGGACCAGATGATCAACTTTTCGGCTTTCTAAATTAAAAAAAAATCTGAAATTTAAAATGTCTACAGGGTAGAAGTGAATGTTTGCCACATACACACGCTCTCTTTAATAGTATCATTACTTATAATGACGACATAAAAACAAATTAGAGGGGAATATAACGGCTTGAATAACCTACAGTATAAACTTTATTTTGTGGAAATCGGACAGGTAATCGGGACATAATGAACAAAAAACGGACGTTTTAATTCTTCTAGCCTTCGTGACTAATTTGGGGAATTAAAGAATTCACGCGTTTTGTGTTACAGATAAATTGAATATTATTTTAATAGGATATATCAAAACGGGATTTAACTGGAATATACCAACTATGGTAAGTATTTTTCTTTCTCCCAGATGTGTTAAGGAACGAAATGTGGTGAGAAGAAATGTATTCTTCACTACGCGAAATAGTTTTGGTTAAAGCTGCTCGCTCTCAGATTTTGGTAAAAAAATAAGGTTCTTCAAATTGTATGTAAATAACGTATTTTAGAACATATGGTCATATAAAAAGGCCCCAGTATAAATTCCTGTCACGTATATCTCTAAATTTGAAATAATACGCTACCAAATTCAAAAGCTTTGCAAACGCTTTTGAAATTTCATTATAAACATACATGTATAGTGTAGCGGTGCCGTGTAACCGATATTTTCAATCGATTTCTGCAAACTTGCTTATATTTTGATTCTAGCTTTTAGTTTTATACTAATGAATAAGAATGTCAACTTAAAAAAAAAAATGTCAACGGCAACTGAGAGCGAGCAGCTTTAAGATTCAGTATTCAATTAGTATCAATACAAGTTCCCATATGATTGTTTTATATGTAACAGTATTGTTTACACGTGATACATTGGATGAAAAATATAAAGTACTAAAGAGCCACTTGATATTGACACAGCTATCCTTTGAGGTTACAATGAACAAGATAAATACACAACTATTTTGTGTTAACAAGTTCTGTCTACAATAAACTCCGTATATAACGAACTACATTGGACCATCTAAATCTGTTCCTTATATCCGGGGTATGTTATATCAATATTGCATTTTCATATACAATAAAAAAGGAACATAAATCATAAATAAATCGGGCCAAGAAAATTTGTTCCTTATATCCGGAATGTCGCTATATCCAGTGTCGTTATATCCGGAGTTTACTGTAAACACATTTGCTTCTATTGCACTGCTGTTCTGCCATCTCTGTGTTTTACCGTCAACTATAGATCGGTTGTGCATGTGTTCTGTTCTGTGTAAGTTCTACAATGTATGCCAGTCTTGTGTTTTACCGTCAAACTAAAGATCGGTCGTGTATGTGTTCTGTTCTGTGTAAGTTCTATGTCAGTCCTGTGTTTTACCGTCAACTATAGATAGGTCCTGTATGTGTTCTATTCTGTGTAAGTTCTATGTCAGTCTTCTATCTCTGTGTTTTACCGTCAACTATAGATCGGTTGTGCATGTGTTCTGTTCTGTGTAAGTTCTTTGTCAGTCTGCCATCTCTGTGTTTTACCGTCAACTATAGATCGGTTGTGCATGTGTTCTGTTCTGTGTAAGTTCTACAATGTATGCCAGTCTTATGTTTTACCGTCAACTAAAGATCGGTCGTGTATGTGTTCTGTTCTGTGTAAGTTCTATGTCAGTCCTGTGTTTTACCGTCAACTATAGATAGGTCCTGTATGTGTTCTATTCTGTGTAAGTTCTATGTCAGTCTTCTATCTCAGTGTTTTACCGTCAACTATAGATCGGTTGTGCATGTGTTCTGTTCTGTGTAAGTTCTTCGTCAGTCTGCCATCTCTGTGTTTTACCGTCAACTATAGATCGGTCGTGTATGTGTTCTGTTCTGTGTAAGTTCTATGTCAGTCTGCCATCTCTGTGTTTTACCGTCAACTAGAGATCGGTCGTGCATGTGTTCTGTTCTGTGTAAGTTCTATGTCAGTCTGTCATCTCTGTGTTTTACCGTCAACTATAGATCGGTCGTGCATGTTTTCTGTTCTGTGTGAGTTCTATGTCAGTCTGCCATCTTTGTGTTTTACCGTCAACTATAGATCGGTCGTGCATGTGTTCTGTTCTGTGTAAGTTCTTTGTCAGTCTGCCATCTCTGTGTTTTACCGTCAACTATAGATCGGTCGTGCGTGTTGTTCTGTGTAAGTTCTTTGTCAGTCTGTCATCTCTGTGTTTTACCGTCAACTATAGATCGGTCGTGCATGTGTTCTGTTCTGTGTAAGTTCTTTGTCAGTCTGTCATCTCTGTGTTTTACCGTCAACTATAGATCGGTCGTGCATGTGTTCTGTTCTGTGTAAGTTCTATGTCAGTCTGCCATCTCTGTGTTTTATCGTTAACTATAGATCGGTCGTGCATGTGTTCTGTTCTGTGTAAGTTCTTTGTCAGTCTGTCATCTCTGTGTTTTACCGTCATCTATAGATCGGTCGTGCATGTGTTCTGTTCTGTGTAAGTTCTATGTCAGTCTTCTATCTCAGTGTTTTACCGTCAACTATAGATCGGTCGTGCATGTGTTCTGTTCTGTGTAATTTCTATGTCAGTCTGTCATCTCAGTGTTTTACCGTCAACTATAGATCGGTCGTGTATGTGTTCTGTTCTGTGTAAGTTCTTTGTCAGTCTGTCATCTTTGTGTTTTACCGTCAACTATAGATCGGTCGTGTATGTGTTCTGTTCTGTGTAAATTATATGTCAGTCTGCCATGTCAGTGTTTTACTGTCAACTTAAGATCGGTCGTGTATGTGTTCTGTTCTGTGTAATTTCTATGTCAGTCTGTCATCTTTGTGTTTTACCGTCAACTATAGATCGGTCGTGCATGTGTTCTGTTCTGTGTAATTTCTATGTCAGTCTGTCATCTCAGTGTTTTACCGTCAACTATAGATTGGTCGTGCATGTGTTCTGTTCTGTGTAAGTTCTTTGTCAGTCTGTCATCTCTGTGTTTTACCGTCAACTATAGATCGGTCGTGCGTGTTGTTCTGTGTAAGTTCTTTGTCAGTCTGTCATCTCTGTGTTTTACCGTCAACTATAGATCGGTCGTGCATGTCGTCTGTTCTGTGTAAGTTCTTTGTCAGTCTGTCATTTCTGTGTTTTACCGTCAACTATAGATCGGTCGTGCATGTGTTCTTTTCTGTGTAAGTTCTTTGTCAGTCTGTCATCTCTGTGTTTTACCGTCAACTATAGATCGGTCGTGCATGTGTTCTGTTCTGTGTAAGTTCTTTGTCAGTCTGTCATCTCTGTGTTTTACCGTCAACTATAGATCGGTCGTGCGTGTTCTGTTCTGTGTAAGTTCTATGTCAGTCTGCCATCTCTGTTTTTTATCGTTAACTATAGATCGGTCGTGCATGTGTTCTGTTCTGTGTAAGTTCTTTGTCAGTCTGTCATCTCTGTGTTTTACCGTCATCTATAGATCGGTCGTGCATGTGTTCTGTTCTGTGTAATTTCTATGTCAGTCTGTCATCTCAGTGTTTTACCATCAACTATAGATCGGTCGTGTATGTGTTCTGTTCTGTGTAAGTTCTTTGTCAGTCTGTCATCTTTGTGTTTTACCGTCAACTATAGATCGGTCGTGTATGTGTTCTGTTCTGTGTAAATTATATGTCAGTCTGCCATGTCAGTGTTTTACTGTCAACTTAAGATCGGTCGTGTATGTGTTCTGTTCTGTGTAATTTCTATGTCAGTCTGTCATCTTTGTGTTTTACCGTCAACTATAGATCGGTCGTGCATGTGTTCTGTTCTGTGTAATTTCTATGTCAGTCTGTCATCTCTGTGTTTTACCGTCAACTATAGATCGGTCGTGTATGTGTTCTGTTCTGTGTAAGTTCTTTGTCAGTCTGTCATCTTTGTGTTTTACCGTCAACTATAGGTCGGTCGTGTACGTGTTCTGTTCTGTGTAAATTATATGTCAGTCTGCCATGTCAGTGTTTTACTGTCAATTTAAGATCGGTCGTGTATGTGTTCTGTTCTGTGTAATTTCTATGTCAGTCTGTCATCTTTGTGTTTTACCGTCAACTATAGATCGGTCGTGTATGTGTTCTGTTCTGTGTAAGTTCTTTGTCAGTCTGCCATTTCTGTGTTTTACCGTCAACTATAGATCGTGTGTTCTGTTCTGTATAAGTTCTATGCCAGTCTGCCATGTCTGTGTTTTACTGTAAACTTAAGATCGGTCGTGTATGTGTTCCGTTATGTGTACGTTCTATGCCAGTCTGCCATCTCTGTGTTTTACTGTCAACTAAAGATCGGTCGTGCATGTGTTCTGTTCTGTGTAAGTTCTATGTCAGTCTGTCATCTTTGTGTTTTACCGTCAACTTAAGGTCGGTCGTGTATGTGTTCTGTTCTGTGTAAGTTCTTTACATTGTATCTATCTTCTGGCACAGACGTGATTTGAAATTTACACAAATTTTGATGATTGCTGCATTTTCAAGATAAACAATTAAGCTTTTTACATTGTATGTATTATTACATGTACTTGCATGTACATGTCACTAGTTGTAACCTTTTTGAATTATCTGCGGAAATTTTACATCCAAGAAGATGCAGGAGTAACCAGAATGCCATGCACAAAGTCTAGGCTGACAGATGCTTACATCCTTTTTTTATATTACACTTATCTGATTATTCTCGAGTTATCGAAGTAAATCTCTCTCGGGACTCACTCCAGATGAATTCAGCCTCGGTGGCAGTATGAGACAATGTTGAACTAAGGTCACATACACCATATCACCGGTGGGGATCGATCCCTGGACTCTCTGATCCTAAATCTCCATGGCTCTAGTTTCTGATCGGTCATTTGTGATACTAGCTTGCTTTTAGCCAATCGGAAAACTGGGATTTGTAACAAGATACATACAGACCACATAATATTGTCGTAGAACACATTGTTACATTACTGTGTAACTGAATAAATTTCTAGTAATTTTAGTTAAAGCTGCTCGCTCTAAGATTTTGGTGAAAAAAGCAAGGTTCATTGAACTGTCTGAAATTAAAATATTTTAGAACGATTCATAAAAAAAGCTGTCACGGACATATACATATACATTTACACATACATGTATACTAGTCCGGATAATCGGGTAAGTATGATGTAAGGGAAATAATCCGTTTAACCAATGAGATACTGCAGACAAGATAACACTATTAAACCGCGCAGAAAACTTCAAGTGAAAGCAGGGTATTTATTTATTTCAGGGCACGTCGAGTCGGAGCTGAAATGCTATCCACTTTGACGCGATGCTGTAAAGTATGTTTGCTTTTATTTATAACATGTAGTTTACTCGTATATCTGAGGAAACTAAGTGTTACAATCCGCCTCCGTGGTCGAGTGGCTACTGGTTACAGTCCGCCTCGGTGATCTAGTGGTTACATTGTAATGGTTACAGTCCGCCTCGGTGATCGAGTGGTTACTGGTTACAGTCTGCCTCCGTGATCGAGTAGTTACTGGTTACAGTCTGCCTCCGTGATCGAGTGGTTACTGGTTACAGGCCGCTTCCGGTTGAAACGGGCGTTAAACTCCCACAACAACAGCAACAACAACAAACTCCAGTTATCGTTCAAGATTTTAGTACTAGTAAGTACTAGTTTTTTTCAGCACAAACGCTTTTGTCAGCCCACTGCCAATGGGTCAACATAGCTGCCGCTTCGCGGGTCAGTGTAAGGTACTGTAGCAGAGTTACGCGGTCGGGTACTGTAAAGCGCAGATACTCGGCAAGGTACTGTAGCACAGATACAGGGCCCCCACACTGTAAAAAACTGAGCAAGGTATTGCGGCCTTCGTTGCTAATTACTGCGTATCAGTACTCCAAATCATTGTTTATTAAACGATGAACACCGCTGGAACGGATGTTGTTTTATAATTAACACGTCAATTTGGTGCTATTATGACGTCACGAAAATGACGTAGAGAAGCTCGGACTTTCCACGGACTGTCCACGGGTTTTCACTCTTATCAAAATGGCGCAGCCCTGGTTTAGAGTTATGCCCCAAGAAAATCCAAGAAAATTCCGTTTCAACGAAGCTGTTGGACCAAAAGAAATACCCGATGCAGATGCACTTCCACTATAGCAGATGATGCATAATAACATGAAGTTCCCATCAGCTGTTGAAGGTTTTCAGTCTTTTTATACGCCATAAGGGACGTATTATGTTATGGCGCTGGTCATCCGTCCGTCTGTCCGTCAGCATTGTCCGTATCCACATCTACCTACATTGCTAATGCAGTTTCAATCAAACTTTGAAGAATGTTCAGTTTCAGATCATGCTTCTGTCATACTTGCAAAAATCACCATATCGGAAGAATAATTAAACACTAAGCTATATATACATTTGTAGGTGGCAATGTTTTTCTGGCTAGTTTCCAAAATTCATGTAGCTCCAATCCAACAAAGTTAGATATATTATCGCGCATGTAAATCTATATACATGTAATTATGTTCTGAACCATTTCAATAACATTGAAAGCTTGAGATTGAAGAAATTATATTTTAAATGTTTATCATAAATAACGCTGTCAATTACAGATATGTACGACAGTTCATCAATTCTCACGTTCTGAGTCAGTGGGTTCAAGTTTCTACTTCGGAAATGTGGACTTTCCTGGCAGTCATCAAATATGGGGCTTATCCGGAACCATCACAGAGTACTTGAATAAATCAAACGCTACTCGGAGTACTTCGTGGTTCCGGAAAGTGTTTCCACGCAACAGGTTCCAGCTTCCACATCGTTGGCAATGGTAGACTTCCACCCCGATACAGTCCAATGTATAGGTAAGACCAAAACTGTGTGAGTTTCTTTCGTATTTGATACCTATGAAAATATCTGCTTACTTTCTGATTAAATGTTGCGGACGAATTAGCCTAATCCTGACCTTTATGCATGAATATATTTTCCGGCGAGTTTGCCAAATGAATAAAGTTTCATAGTCGAAGACACCGTTGCAATAACGGAACTTGTTGTCTCTATACAATTCTTTTCTCGTCTGCTGTTTTACAACCATTTCAGTAAATGTGTGGTGAGCGAGCGAGCGAAATTCCTGTCCATCAACATTCGTGTTCGAATCAAGTAAAACTATTTTTTTAACCATCAGCTTTTTATACTTACAATGAAATAATGGAATTCAACAGGTTACAGTGCAGATGGTCCAAAGTAACTTCCCCCCAAAAAAGTAAATTTTAAGGAAAATCTTAAAACATGAATTAAGATGTGTCTAGAATAAAAAAAAACACGGATAGAAGTCATCTGTGCACGGAATTGTTTTGTGTTTATTCCCGTGATATAAGGACCAAGAATTTGAGTAAACAATTGACACATAATAAATATGTTTAAACTCTGAAACAATTAACCTTGGTTATTTGATTCCGTATTTTGACTGTGTCCGGATTACTTACATGAATACACTTAAGACGCATTTTTCCGCAACTCAGAATAACTGAAACATATTCTTAATATACATGATCCGAACTGCACTCTGCGCTTAATATACATGATCCGAACTGCACTCTGCGCTTAATATACATGATCCGAGCTGCACTCTGCGCTTAATATACATGATCCGAACTGCACTCTGCGCTTAATATACATGAGCCGAGCTGCACTCTGCGCTTAATATACATGAGCCGAGCTGCACTCTGCGCTTAATATACATGATCCGAGCTGCACTCTGCGCTTAATATACATGATCCGAGCTGCACTCTGCGCTTAATATACATGAGCCGAACTGCACTCTGCGCTTAATATACATGAGCCGAGCTGCACTCTGCGCTTAATATACATGAGCCGAGCTGCACTCTGCGCTTAATATACATGATCCGAGCTGCACTCTGCGCTTAATATACATGAGCCGAGCTGCACTCTGCGCTTAATATACATGAGCCGAACTGCACTCTGCGCTTAATATACATGAGCCGAGCTGCACTCTGCGCTTAATATACATGATCCGAACTGCACTCTGCGCTTAATATACATGATCCGAGCTGCACTCTGCGCTTAATATACATGATCCGAACTGCACTCTGCGCTTAATATACATGATCCGAACTGCACTCTGCGCTTAATATACATGATCCGAACTGCACTCTGCGCTTAATATACATGATCCGAACTGCACTCTGCGCTTAATATACATGATCCGAACTGCACTCTGCGCTTAATATACATTATCCGAACTGCACTCTGCGCTTAATATACATGATCCGAGCTGCACTCTGCGCTTAATATACATGAGCCGAGCTGCACTCTGCGCTTAATATACATGAGCCGAACTGCACTCTGCGCTTAATATACATGAGCCGAGCTGCACTCTGCGCTTAATATACATGATCCGAGTCAACTGTTATATAAACCCCCTTTTGATAAAAGCAGTCTGTAAATATCAGTTTATTCGGTTTAAAGTCGTCCTGTGTTTTTTTTCTAGGACATTTTGCAAAACAATAATCAAATTAGCAGCAGTTATCCTTACTATCCCTTTTCTATACTAGCAGTAAACATAGGGTAGGAAGTAAGCGAATCTAGAATAGTTCTGTTTGGATTGAAAGGCAGACCTCTTGTCAGTAGCAAATTGTAATAAATAACAGTTATTCTAACATCACTCAAGATTTTGTCTCTATAAACAAAGAGTAGAAAAACCATGTTATATTAAACTATAAACAACGCGGAAATAGATATGCTATAAACATGACGTCATATTGCGCCGCATGACGTTAAATGAGCGTTCGCGTAGAAAATAACTCTTTCCATTTATTCACCTTATGTAATATCTGGTCATGTTAGAATCGAAATAACATCCTTTTCAGCGTTGTTATCGTCTAATAAACAATAATTTGCCGTACTGATGCGCAGTTATTAACCACTCAGGCCTCCGTGGCTAATTACTGCGTATCAGTACTCCAAATCATTGTTTATTAAACGATGAACACCGCTGGAACGGATATTATTTCATAACTCATCAATGCGTAAAAAGTTGTTAAAACGAATTTTAAATTTTCTATATATTTTAATCAGACAAAGCAATTCCATGTGCGTGTTTCTGTGAATACTAAAATCTGTTGCATATATTTTAATGCAAAAACTTGAACACGGATGTGTAACAACACCCTAACCCGCGGGAACTGTGTCGAAATGCGTAAACTTATTTATAAACGGTGACAATTTGCTAATCGTATCTTGTTTTTCTTCATACTTTTCAGACAAACCCCTGCTAGACTTTGTTAACAGGATGTTCCTCAGGCACTTCACCCCTTCTCAGAACCTTGCAGTGGATTAGACCTTGATTGGCACAAAAGGTCTCTTAATAGAATTTGTGATATTTCTCTAGACAGACATTTTTTGAACTGTTAATAAAATACATGTTTATATACAACGTATGTTTGCTTGTTGTATTTTGTTCCTGTATGGCATCTTGTATTGAATAACAAAATTATTCTAAAATAATTTTTATTTTTTTTATAAACATGTACATATTTTTAGATAGCAAGTCATCATCAATCATCATCATAGTCATCATTTCCAATTATGTCTGTTTTGTTTTCCAAACTTCTGCCTCAATTCAATCCGAAAGTAAAACCGGAAATGTGGTTGACTCTAATTTACAGACGAATATTTGAATCAAAATCAACATTAAACGTTAACATAAACTGTTCATTTGAAGTGCTATAAATGAAAAGTGAAAATTCAATTTTTATTGTAACAACTGTGGATCCTTTTCATATTCTGACAATAAATCCGCTTTCCGTTTAAGAATATTTTGAATTTACGTTTTTCCAACTCCAAATTCCTCGGCAATTTTCCTTGCACTTTTATGTTTAGATTGTTCTATAACAGAAATCCTTTTCAAATTATATACTATTTTTATAAATTTCAGGCAGACGACAGAAAGACTGTGTCGTCTGCTCTAACCGCACACGAGGCAGAAGCCGGTCATTGATGATGTACACCGGGTGACTAATGGCCAATTTCTTTTCCCTAGCTTGAAGCTTAATCTTGGTTTCAAGCCACTGACGGATTTCTTTTCTATAATCTCGGCTTGGTCTTGAGCCTCGGACAGTGTCCAAGCCAGCTTTCGAAGACCGATCCAGGATAGGAAACGCGCACGTGACCATTGTATTTTCAAACCAACTATTGGGAAGGCTTGAACGATTGTTGTTATAAGTGAATCGTCGCAGCAAAGTACATGTATAGGACATATTTTGGAGTATTTTTCTGCATTATGTACCTCACATGTTTTACTATATTAATGTACAAATTTAGAATACATTTAATATGATAGTTTTAAATATATGTTTATCCAACTCATTTTGTTTTATAATTAGGATTATATAATATACTATTTCAAAAACACAATTTCTCAAAAATAATCTAGAAAATAATAAATCGGTAAAGACTACTTTGAAATCAGTATTGCATTTCATAAAAAATAGGAGGATAAAAATTCCTTCATTGTACGACCGCCTTTTCATATTAAGCAGTTGTCTTCAGGATCACATTATTTGTCCCTTATCTTTCACAGCCCGCACTCATACTCATTCCCTACCCCCGCCCCATCCCCCACACCCTGCGCTCTGTGTCCCGCTCTCTGTTTCTTGTCTTTTTATTCTTACGAAAAAGGTGCTGATATCATTTATTTAGAATAATTACTTTTCTCTGTAGTTTTTGTACAGTACAAAAATGTCAGAACTGTCATGTTTGCTGCTTTTTATTTCTTAAATGTTTTGCACACACAAAAAATCACTACCAGTACTAGCTGTGATGAGTTATTAAAAAAATAATAATACATTTCAAGAACGTCACATACTGCACATGGAGAACTCATCAGTGCAAGTCTGTCAAAGAATTATGTATTATCCATGTATATTTTGAAGAATAACAGTGAGAAATATCAGATGTTTCCATGGAAGCATATCAACAGTGGTGCTAAGTTCTTTTGCCAGACTCTTCGGACCAATTTAGGTAAACACATTTACATGGCAATATTGGACACTATAAATGATACTAAATTTAAATTTTAACGATTTTGAAAGTGAAATGTTTAACCCTTCATCTGAATCTTTACTTAAAAAATGTGAGTTGTGTGGGTTTACACTTTTATAAAAAAAAGACTATGTATGCATTTGTCAAGAGCGGCTTTTATTCTATTCTTTTTCAAGCACATAACTACAGTCCGCGGTCGAGTGACTATAGAGTCAATGACTTAAAATCACTGTAAACTCTCACTGTACTGACACTGATTGAGGATTTTGGGTTCGAGCACTCCTACCGGCCATGTCTCTTTATATGAGAAAGTTGTCAGTTTCGTACAGAGGATCGGAGTCTAACACTGGTTCTTCCAAGGAACGATGGTCAGGTAAACTGCCCGCCTGTAAACAACGGAAAACTGTTGAAAACGACCGCTAAACCTCGAACAAACAAACACAATGGGCCAGAACCAGTTCTTACATAATTTTGTCTTCAGGGCTATGTTGATAAAGGGCAGAACGTTACTTCTAAAAAAACATTTTTTGACAATCATTCGACATAATATTTCTTGTAATAGATAAAATATTTCGGATATACATGACATGTACATGTACATAGCTTGTGTGTGGGTCTTGTAAAACACAACAGACACTTTTCCAAAATTTACGAGGTTCGCCAAAATATCTTGAATATTATCAAAGGTATTGACTTGAAACTCAAAATATATCTTTACCATCAACATCTACACCTGGGGAAACAATCCCAATAACTCTGTTTTGATTTTTTTACAGATATATGTTCCTTTTCAACTTAGAATTTTAGTTAAAGATTTTTATAAAGTATAATTTCTTGAATACTATCGAACGCGTTGACTTGAAACTTAAAATGTATGTTTATCAACATCTTCACCACTGTTTTTGATTTTTGACTTATTTATGCCCCTTCTTAACTTAGATTTTTTCACAGTTTTTACCAGACTATTATATGGAAATACGCGAAATGGCTTACTTTCGAAATGTCATAAAATGATTATGCTGCATGATGCGGTTATGCTTTTTTAATTTTATGCATATCATTTTGAAATTTTACATAGTTATTCATGATCAAATATACAAGGTCATGTATTTCTTTGAAATTACCCCCTTAGACAAAATACCCCATTTTACTGACAAGCTTTCGAATAGTCGAGCGTGCTGTCATGAGACAGCTCTTGTTTATGATTAATTTTGGCATGATCATCGTGGCACTGATGTAATGTGCAGACTGATCATGATCTGCACTGGTCACAACTTGACAATATTATTAACCTCCAGCAGGGTAAGAGTTAAATATAAATCACAAAACTTTGTTACTAAAGCAAATACATCAATGTACAGTGCAACCTCCCTACAACAGTTAACAGTCGGGTGCCTGGAAACTGGCTGTTGTCCAGAGGTGGCTTTTGTTAGAGGGAAGCAATTTTTGGTTGTTTTTGTGGGTTTATGCTGTTGGTACTTATTAAACATTGTGAAAAAGATTTTAACATAAAGGTGATAATATGTCAGGATTGTTGCATTAAATCTTGGTGTTAAAGTCGGACCAAGGAATGGACAAAACATATTTTCCGAAAATTGCTTTATAGAAAAGAATTCTGGTCAAAATTTTGACGGGCGGTTTGTTCCTTTGCCATTTGAGAGGTTTTCTGATTTCTGGAGTTTGGGGGTGGCTGTTTGTGGGAGGTGAAACATATAGAAAAACCAACAGGGGGAATTCATATTAGCTGTTGTAAGGCAGTGGCTGTTGATTGAAGGTGACAGTTTGTGGAGGTTACACTGTAATACATTTATATGTTCATTAATTTTTACTTTTCATCAAATTTAATAAATTGGTTGATATTGTATAAAAATGTTTGGTGTTTGTACTATAGCTACAGACTGTTTCAACACGAGTGTCTGCCTTTGTGACCAGTGCAGATTATGATCATCCGATTTTTCTGCTAGTATTTTCAAGGCAGATTTTTATTCTACTAGAGCTTTCCCTGGCAAGGCAGACTTTTTTCCTGTTAAGAATTGTCTAAGGCGGATAATTTCCCTCTAGTTACTGTTTTCCTCTATAAAAAATTGCATATTTCGCTGCGTATATTCCTGCTTATCATACTTATAGGCGGAATAACCTGAAATGTCTTTAAATGGAATATGCCTATAGTAACTAAGGCGGAATTTCTCAGTTTTTCAGGGCGTAATTCAGTTTTCGTATGGGAACTCATTAATTTAGGATATACAGTATTAACAGCTTACTGTTAACATGTCTGGACAGCCAGGGAAATCAACCGACACCTAGTTCAATATCATGAATATATTGTTTATCCCTTTTACATGTTTTAGAACTTTTAGTGATAAATTTACTAGTTTACTAATTAATATCCAATCAGCAAGCATTAGTTAGCCCAACTAAACATATATAGTTCTTAATTCTGGTTTGCCTCTGACAACACTCTTTTAATAAATCATAGTCTAAACTATATTAT
Source organism: Saxidomus purpurata (assembly GCA_022818135.1). Lineage (NCBI taxonomy): Eukaryota > Metazoa > Mollusca > Bivalvia > Venerida > Veneridae > Saxidomus > Saxidomus purpurata. The sequence continues at coordinate 12,962,343 of JAFMSR010000004.1, forward strand.
AATAGTTAACTATTAAGAAGGTGAGTTAACCTGTACATGTGGCGACAGCCGTACCACCAGGGAATTTTGAATATGTCAAGATCACCCAACGACTGTACTTGTAGCATTCCTGATTTGTCCTTCTGCTATTTCATACAAGTCATTATCTAGAAAACAAATCATAGTCTGCTTTAGTATGCCTAGGACTGGTTAGAAATTGTGGTCTGCAGGAGGTGGCAGTGATAGTTCTGTCTCTGTTGTTGGTCTTCTACTGCACGGGTTGAGATTAAACACACCAACATTACATGTTTTCCATTTATAAGATGTGCTTACACATCTAAATGTAACAATAACTACAAGCCGGCGTCTGGTTATAGACGACTTCCTACTGTATTAATTGAATATTAAGTGACAATTAAAATGATTATATATATTCAAAGGAGCAGATCAGGATCAGTAGACCCTCGTGGGTTTGGACTCAGGCAAGACAGCTGGATAGCCTGGCCTCCTGTCCCTTGTGGGTCTGGACTCAGGAAAGACAGCTGGATAACCTGGTCTCCTGCCCCTTGTGGGTTTGGACTCAGGAAAGACAGCTGGATAACCTGGTCTCCTGCCCCATGTGGGTTTGGACTTAGGCTAGACAGCTGGATAACCTGGTCTCCTGCCCCTTGTGGGTTTGGACTCAGGAAAGACAGTTGGATAACCTGGTCTCCTGCCTCTTGTGGGTTTTGACGCAGGCAAGATAGCTGGCTAACCTGGTCTCCTGCCCCTTGTGGGTTTGGACTCAGGAAAGACAGCTGGATAACCTGGTCTCCTGCCCCTTGTGGGTTTGGACTCAGGAAAGACAGCTGGATATTCTGGTCTCCTGCCCCTTGTGGGTTTGGACTTAGGCTAGACAGCTGGATAACCTGGTCTCCTGCCCCTTGTGGGTTTCGACTCAGGAAAGATAGCTGGATAACCTGGTCTCCTGCCTCTTGTGGGTTTTGAAGCAGGCATGATAGCTGGATAACCTGGTCTCCTGCCCCTTGTGGGTTTGGACTCAGGCAAGACGGCTTAATAGCCTGGTCTCCTGTCCCTTGTGGGTTTGGACTCGGGCAAGACAGCTGGATAACCTGGTCTACTGCACCTCTCTTATTAAGTAATATATGTTCTTCTTTCACAAAAAATTTATATGGTGTTGGTAATATATGCTAAGTCTACCGTCTTCAGAAGGGAGCATGTACAACACAAATTAGTCTTAATCATAGTCTACATTTGACAAAGGTATACCAAACTTGGTACATAGCCGGCATGCCAGAGCCTTCTTTTCTACCAAAAATCTCCAGGACCTTTAATTTATAATAATCATAGTCTACATTAGACAAAGTCACAAAGGTATACCAAACTTGGTACATAGCCGGCATGCAAGAGCCTTCTTTTCTACCAAAAATCTCCAGGACATTTAATTTTTAATAATCATAGTCTACATTAGACAAAGTTATACCAAACTTAGTGCATAGCCGGCATGCAAGAACCTTCTTTTCTACCAAAAATCTCCAGGACCTTTAATTTATGATAATCATAGTCTACATTAGACAAAGTCACAAAGGTATACCAAACTTGGTACATAGCCTGCATGCAAGAGCCTTCTTTTCTACCAAAAATCTCCAGGACATTTAATTTATAATAATCATAGTCTACATTAGACAAAGTTATACCAAACTTGGTAGATAGCCGGCATACAAGATTCTTCTTTTCTACCAAAAATCTCCAAGACAATGTATTGAACCAAATACTGCAATCTCATAGTTTTAAGCTCACCTAAGCACTTGTGTTCATGATGAGCCATTGTGACCTCTCACTGGCATCTGTTAGATATTTGGCATGCAGCATTGTCTAGTGGACCTCTACCAATATTGTTCAAATTATGACCCCAGGGTCAAAATTGACCCCTCCCTGGTGACTCCATAGCAACTGTTGACTGCCTTGCCACTGGTTACTATTATGGACCCGCAACTTCTTTGTATATATAGCAACTAGTGACTTTCCCAAAGCATTAACCAGTGACTTCCTTAGGTAAGTGCACGTACTGGTACTCAGGTGAGCAATATAGGGCCATCATAGCCCTCTTTGTTATGTCAAGCACATTGAGAGGATGTGCAGTGTGTAAGAACCATAACTGTATCTTGACTAATTACAGACTTATTGCCTTTGTTACTTTTCCTTGTCCGGAGCATAACTTGAAAACTACAGGTTGGAATTCAACAATAATTCATACAGTACGTGGCCAAGCACAATGAGAGGAAGTGTGGTGTACAAGAACCATAACTATATCTTGACTCCTTACAGAGTTATTGCCCATTGTTACTTTCCCATGTCCGGAGCATAACTTGAAAACTGCTGGTTGGATTTCAATTATAGTACTTCATACAATGCATTATGGTCAAGCACAATGAGAGGAGGTGCAGTGAACAGGAACCATAACTGTATCTTGACTAATTACAGAGTTATTGCACTTTGTTACTTTTCCTTGTCCAGAACATAACTTGAACACTTTTGGTTGGAATTCAATACAACTTCATACAATGTTCAAGCACAATGAGAGGAAGTGCAGTGTACAGGAACCATAACTGTATCTGGTCTCATCATGCTCATTACAGAGTTATTGCCAAGAATCATAACTCTAAGTACTTTTACAAGGTATTCTGTCACTTATAACTTCTTCAGTTGACAAAAAATTTAGTGATAGGTCTATTAAGAATCTGCATTTTTATTGCAATGAGGCCCTTAAGTGATTTTCTAACATATTCTATATAGAAACTTAAGAACTCTTATTGACTGAAACTATAAGTACTGATTTAATTTAAATGTGGTTGATCACATTTAAGCAACATTTGATGACAATTTTTACTTTTTAACCAGGTTTTCCGAAGGAAAAATCCTAGTTATTAGATTGGGGTATGTCGGCGGGCGGGCGTAAACAATTTCTTCTGTGCGCAACTCCTCCTACATTTCTCAACGGATTTCAACCAAACTTTCACAGAAGTATTGTCATGAAGTGCCCTGGCGCATATTGTCGGGGTTTTGTGATTTGGTCATTTTTGACAGAGTTATGGCCCTTTGTTTTTTTTCACATGTAATTCTTCTGTGCGCAACTCCTCCTACATTTCTCAACGGATTTCAACCAAACTTTCACAGAAGTATTGTCATGAAGTGCCCTGGCGCATATTTTCCGGGTTTTGTGATTTGGTCATTTTTGACAGAATTATGGCCCTTTGTTTTTTTTCACATGTAATTCTTCTGTGCGCAACTCCTTCTACACTTCTCAAGGGATTTCAACCAAACTTTCACAGAATTATTGTCACCAAGTGCCCTGGTGCATATTGTCGGGGTTTTGTGATTTGATCATTTTTGACAGAATTATGGGCCTTTGTTTTTTTCCACATAATGTAATATATATAGAGAAATACTATTCTGTGTGCAACTCCTACATTTCTCAAGGGATTTCAACCAAACTTTCACAGAACTATAATTGTGAACTAAAGACTTTTGAATATATAATGTTCTGCCCCTGGTCGTCCGTCCGTCCGTCCGTTAGCAATTTTGTGTCTCCTTATTTAAGTATATATAAAAGGGAGAATACTCTGTTATTATAAAAGGGAGAATACTCTGTTATTACTGTCTATTTTTAGAATAGATTACCAGTCCTGTATACTTTGGAGTATTCTGTTACAGTAAGATGACAAAATTTCTCATGAGACCAGCGGTTCAAACCCCACACAGAGCAAGTTTTTTTTCTTTTTTTTTCTTTTTTTTTTTTTTTATAATTTTTGCCTGAATTATGGCCCTTTGCTTTTTTCCACATATGTTATATATAGAAGAATACTGTCACGTGCCCACTTCCTCCTACATTTCTCAAGATATTTAAACCAAACTCTCACACAACTGTTGTCATCAAGTGCCCTCGTGCATATTGTCTGGGTTTTGTGTTTGGATCAATTTTGCCTGAATTATGGCCCTTTGCTTTTTTTACACATGTAATATATAGAAGAAGACCTTTGTTTCTTTTTCACATTATGTATATCTACTGACTTTAAAACACATTTGCGCTCGGCCAGCAGACTGGAAAATGAAAACCTGGTTTTGTGACAATTTCCTGTCACTTGTATATTCTGTTAGAGATTTATTTAAGGAACAAAAAGACCTATTACATAGAGATCAGATGTTAAAGTTTCAAACAAATCTGTTACATGGTCAAAATCTGATTATCCACCTTTAAGTTACAACAGTCAAGGGATTGATACATCTGTTATCTCAGTACTTAAACACCCGTTATTGTTAACTGATTATTACAGTTATTGTTAACTGATTATTACAGTTATTTTTAACGTGGTGGTTCACATAAACCGTGTCCCTTGGTCTAGTGATTAAGGCATCCGCCTTGGGAGCGGGAGGTTGAAGGTTCGAATCCCAGCAGGGGTCCGTTCTGATATGGCCGGTTGGTGAGCCGCCAGCTAGTTAAATGATGGTTACCGTATGCCTACCTGCCTGGTGCCAGGCATTAAAAGGATAGGATTTGGAAGGTAAATGTGCTAAAAAAGAAGGTGTCTCATAAGTCAGAAATGACTGGCCCTTAAAGTAGGGGTGACAGTATAATAAAAAACACTTTTCCTTTTACCTTTTATTGTTAAGGTGGTGGTCCACATAAATTGAATATTGTATACATGCTAATGCTTATAATAATAACATCGCTAATAATCAGTAATCTTAATAAAGATTTCTCTATTTTAGGATCATACCTGCAACCATGGATGACAATTAAATGATCTGATCTGATTGGTCGAAAAAAGCTTCAGTGGACGATTTGATATCATGAAGACTCTGAACATTTGTCTTATTTCAGTTCAAATATATATAAGACTTATTAAACTAAGCAGTGAATCAGCACGAAGGTAAACCGATGAAAATGTCGTTTTAGGGCTTCATCAGCAGACAGGACAGAGTTATTACATAAATTATTTATTAAAGTCCCATTAGCATTGGCAGCAGATACTCATAAATTTATAATTTACAGAAAGAATAATGATAGAATGCATGATGTTCTATTTAGGCTGAAACAATATTGATTATTTATTTCATATTTTTGTAGCAGCTTCACTAAAACGCAATGTCAGACAGCAGTCCTAATTTTTAGCTCGTCTGTTTCAGACAGATGAGCTAATGTCGTAGCTTCCTCAACGTCGTCGTATATTTTGTTAAGTTTTTTGTTAAAGTCCACTTTTTTAATAGCCATTGAAGATAGAGCTTTGAAACATCATATAGTTGTCTGACATCATATTAGAGTCATCATAGCCCTATTGTTTTATTTTTATGACTAAAGTTGAAACTATACATTTAGGTTATTTTTAGCTCACAAGAGTACAAAGTACTCATGGTGAGCTATTGTGACTGTGTGTTGTCCGTCTGTGTACGACGTCAATAATAATTGCTTCAAAACTAATACTAGAAAAGCCTTTAAACAACATCTCCACCTTGACCATTAGGTTTATTTTAACCATACTCCTGAGAATTAGAAGTTCCTTGGATTGTCCTCCACTAAAATTGCTCATATAGTTCTGCTTCACTACACATATAATGGCCACCAGAACTAAAAAGCAAATAGTAAAACCTTTAAACGACATCTCCTTATTTACCACTTGGCTAGTTTCAGCCAAACTTCACAGGATTATCTACTTCCAAAATTGCTCATACATTTCTCCTTTAATGCAGAAAAACTATTATTGTCTTTATTATCAGGAATTGTGCAGATCTGATCATGTACTTCATGTTCTCTGTTCACTCAGGTGAGCGATATAGAGCCGCCATGGCCATCTTGGTTAGCGTTTTTGAATATTTTGGCCAGTTGGCCACGTTGACCTTGTAATTTGTACATATTTGTGTCACTGTGCCATTTTGACCATGTTATTTGTAAATACTCAGGCCACTGGGCCATTTTGACCATGTTCTTTGTAAATATTTAGGTAACAGGGCCATTTTGTCCTTGTTATTTGTGAATATAAGGGCCACTGGGACATTTTGCCCTTGTTGTTTGTACACATCTGGGCCACTGCGTCATTTCAACTTGCTGTTTTTATATAACTATTTCTGCCACATGGCCATTTTGTCATTGTTGTTTGTAAATATTTGAGCCTCAGCGTCATTTGGAATTTGTTGCTTGTAAATTCTAGTGCCGCTTGGCCATTTTGAGCTTGTTGTTTGAAAATATTTTGGCCATTGCCATTTTGACCATGTTTTTGTGTGACTAATGAGGTCATCGGCCCATGATGAACTTGTGGTTTGTAAATATTTGGGCCACAAGGCCTTTTGACCTTGTTGGTAAATATTTGGGCCACTGTATTATTTTGACCTTGTTGTTTGTAATTGTTTCTGTCAATACCCCATTTTGCCTTTGTTGTTTGTAAATATTTGAGCCACTGTGCAATTTTGACCTTGTTGCTTGTACATATTAGGGCCATCGTGCCAGTTTGACTTTGTCATTGTAAATATGTTGGTTTATATAACATTAGGTCCTCCAGGCCATTTTGACCTTGTTGTTTGTAAATATTTGCGACATTTTGATATTGTTGATTGTAAATATTTGCGAGACTTTGACATTGTTGTTTGTAAATATTTGCGACACTTTTACATTGTTGTTTGTAAATATTTGGACAATTTTGACATTGTTTTTGGTTAATATTTGTGCCAATGCCCCATTTGAACCTTGTTGTTTGTAAATACAGTGGAACCTTGTGTATTTTGACCAGATAATTTGTTCGGATTACAAAGGTTATATACCAAGGCAATAAAGTACTGTATATTTACATGTAATTGTATGTCTGAGCCAAATTTATATATCTGTGTATGTTTCCATGTTATAAGAACTATTGATAAAACATTGAGCTAAAAATTATCATTACAGTACATACTATTATGTAAGTTTTGTCTGTTTTCAATTCCTGTTTTATTCTAACTAAACTGTATATCATGCAAAACATGAAATTTCCAATTCATTTTCAGCAGTGCCATTCCAAAATTGTATTTTTCACACTTGTTTAAACCATACTTTGCACAATGTAAACAAATATTGGCAATGTTTTTACAAAATTATCAATGTTTCATGACCGTATTGTCATAAAATTAGGATCCAGTCTGTGGTCGTATCCAACAGGAAGTTTTCACTTATTTATATGCTATTTGACACAATTATTTTTTCGGTTTCGGAGTAAACTGGTTGCGGAATGCAAATGCATGTTTGCATAAGATAAAGACGGGAAAAATTCGGGACTGTGGGAAACGTTGGAGTAGACAGTTTTCATGATTAGAAAAGTAAGGAGTAGGATGGTTCCGCTCTATTTGAGACAACGAGCCATTTTGACCTTGTTGCTTGTATGTTTAAATAGGAAACACCAAAGAAAATATCTTGAAAAATGTCCAAGTCATGCTCAGTACATTTTGTTTGATGATTTAGAGCAGTTAAATGTACATGTACATAAGAAATGCAGTGATACAGAAATTCTGCTTTTTCAAGAACATTCCAAGAAAGTATCAAGAGTTGGCTTGTAGTTGAAAGCCATTACTGTTTTCTAGCCAACAGGCAGAGTTTAGATATTTGGAATGTTACTAAGCATTGTGTAATGGACCTATACGAATTGTGTTAAAATCATGATCCCTTGTATTATAGCAAATGGTAGTCAGGTGAGTGATATAGAGCCACCTTCGCCCTCTTGTTTATATTTAAATGAGCATTGGTATATGTAGCCTACAGCATTCAGTTTCCATGTTTACAGAAAAAGGTCTCAAATCATTATGCACAGATATAAAAGTAATTTATGCTCATTGCTCGATTTCATATAACTGGCAGATATTGGATGTTATTCAGATTTGTAGCCATGTGTCACATGAATGTGAGACATTGTGTTGCTTTTAAAATATTATACAAAAATAACCAAACGGTATTTAGAAAGAAGCAGTGTACACTCAACAGGTTTAGAAACGCAAAAGTGGTAAAATATTTGTTTTAACAATGTTATCGTGTTTCAAATTTATTCAAATTTCATACACAACAAAAACAATATAAAATTGAATTATTGTAAAAGTTTCAATGATTCATCGCAAAAATGACTTAAATAGAAATAAAAACATTAGCGTCATTCAAATAAAACTGTTCAACAGGGGAAATCTTTGCGTTTCTAAACCTTTTGAGTGTATATATAATGTATATTTATCAGCAGCAAATGATTAAAACAAGCCTTAGGCATTATTTTAGTGAAAACAAAGAAAACCCATGCTAGCTCGACTATTCGCAGAATAAGGAGGGTTATAACAGTCACTTGTGCGTCGGAGTTGACGTAGCAAATGGTTCTAGTTGACCGAACAACATAGCTGCCAGAGCTAAATATAGATGCATACATCTTTAAAAATCTTCTCCTTGAAACCCTACAAGGCGTGTTGACCTCTACCAAGTTTGTTCAAATCATGTCCCTGTGGTCAAAAATGATGATACTCAGGTTGTCACTGGTTTTCAAATAGACTTGTAAAGAAAAGGTCACGTTTAGAGCTCAAAACCTGTAATGTAAACTTATATTCCAGTACTTCGTGTCCGGGCTATAACTTGTAGGACTAATTTTGAAATCACTTCATGCCATCTTAACCGATGCCACAAGGATGTGTCAAGCATCACACCCTGAGAGCTACATTGAAGGTCAAGGTCAAACATAATACTGGGTTATATACCAGTATTATATGGCCGGCCTGCAACTTCAACATGCATTGACTGATTTTGAAATAGTTTCACATAGATATTGTCAATACTACAAGGATGTGTCAGGCACAATATCTGGGGCTACTTTCAATGTAACATTGTAAGTTGTTGTTGTTGTTGTTGTTGTTCATACTTTGACTACTCAAGACAAGGTCTCATTTCAGGGACAAAAAGCCAAAAAAAAAACAAGTCTATCTTCTTAACCCTTTGAAGTATTTTCATCAAACTTGGGTTAAATGGTTATCTCATCATGCTAACAAATGTCAAGGTCACTCTTTGGGTCAAAGGTCATGTGACTGTACATGTATTTGGTCACAAGTTTATCCCATATCCAGTTTGGAAATTCGTATTGCAGTATTGAATGGCAATACTCTGTTTTGTTTTATTGAATGTGACTGTCTTAATCATCATGTTTAACTATGACTATTAATATGTGTGTATTAGCATATTTATTTCACTGCAACATGTAATGAAATACCATACTGTATGAGAAATATGCAGCTTGGTTTTATATTACATTATTTATTTTGTTCATAGTAATTGTTCATTTGAAAAATAAATACATTATTTATACTATAACTGAGTTTGTCAATTTAATACTCCCGTCCGTAGAGACTTGATGTTTTGTGAGATCATCTGTTGTGATGGCGTTTGAAACCATATACATGATCATTACCAAGAAGGGTGTAATATTTGAAATCATTCGGGTAAAGCAACCATAACAAGCAAGCCATAATGGTAAAATGCGGACATTGTAGTACTGCAGCTCCCTTTGTTGGCCTAGTTACAACAGGTGAGGGATGCATTGCAGCCCCTTTCCGTAAACTTATTAAAGCAAAAACTTTGACATCTTAAACTGCGCGGTTAACAATATTCACCAAAAACCGTATACTGGTACCCTGCAGAAATGAAATACTAGTACTGGTATCGTGCCAATAAAGGATATTGGTACCCTGCAGAAATAGGATATTGGTACTGGTATGCCAAAACAGGACACTGGTACCCTGTAGGAACAAGATATTAGTCCTGGTATTATGCAGAAACAAGATAGTAGTCCTGGAATTGTGCCGAAACAGGATTTTGGTACCCTGCAGAAACAAGTAATTAGTCCAGGTATCATGTCGAAACAGGATGCTGGTACCCTGCAGAAACAAGAAAATTAGTCCTGGTTTCATGTCGAAACAGGACACTGGTACCCTGTAGAAACAAGATATTAGTCCTGGTATCATGCCGAAACAGAATTTTGGCACCCTGCAGAAATAATATATTAGTCCTGGTATTCCAAAACAGGACACTGGTACCCTGTAGGAACAAGATATTAGTCCTGGTATTATGCCGAAACAGGATATTGGTACCCTGCAGAAACAAGATAGTAGTCCTGGAATTATGCCGAAACAGGATTTTGGTACCCTGCAGAAACAAGTAATTAGTCCAGGTATCATGTCGAAACAGGATGCTGGTACCCTGCAGAAACAAGAAAATTAGTCCTTTTTTTATGTCGAAACAGGACACTGGTACCCTGTAGAAACAAGATATTAGTCCTGGTATCATGCCGAAACAGGATATTGGTACCCTGTAGAAACAAGATAGTAGTCCTGGTTCCATGCCGAAACAGGACGCTGGTACCCCGTAAAAACAAGAAAATTAGTCCTGGTTTTATGTCGAAACAGGACCCTGGTACCCTGTAGAAACAGGATAGTAGTCCTGGTATCATTTCAAAACAGGACACTGGTATCCTGTAGAAACAAGATAGTAGTCCTGGTATCATGCCGAAACAGGGCGCTGGTACCCTGTAGAAACAAGACATTAGTCCTGGTATCATGCCGAAATACTGACACTGGTACCCTGTAGAAACAAGATAGTAGTCCTGGTATCATGCCGAAGCAGGACACTGGTACCCTGTAGAAACAAGATATTAGTCCTGGTATCATGCAGAAACAGGATATTGGAACCCTAAATAAACAGGATACTACAGACTAGTTATCATGTACATGATTATATTGATACCGTAGCGATAAAGCAAAACGGCAAAAATGTCGCAACCATTCGTTGATCCGTCATGCAGATTAATCTAACTATATATTTTTATGCCAATGTTTAAGGTTTCTTTTGCTTTGAGTGTTCAGATAAAGAATTCTTTTCAAAAATGCACATACCCCATATCGTTTTAGTACAACAAGTACGTTTCAATTATAACCACTTTTCATGAAAATGCTAATTGGGAGATTTTGACAAAATGGTGCCAGATCTACTTGACGAGTATACTTCAAAATCCCCTTGGTCGAAATCCCCTTGGTCCAAAAATGGCATAGTAGTCATAATGCCCTCAATGAATTTTACAAGTGGAAAAGCATATATTGAATAAAAAAAATTACTGAATGTTTTATTTGTCTCTAGTTCAACTTTACTATAGCGAATGATTGAAATAAATTTAATTTATTGAAATTAAAATGTAAAATCCATTAAGGGGATTATGACTACTATGCCATTTTTGGACCAAGGGGATTATGACCAAGGGGATTTTGAGTGTCTCATAAGGGAGACACCCCTACTTGACAGGGGCGAGATGCGCAGGTACTCGCCGTTTTGCGTAGCGCTTGGTTTGCGTATTCATTCTGACTTATGAAATGATGAAAGTTGAAACATGTTTAACACAAAGAACAATTCGAAGAGTGAGGGATAGTCAATCATTCGATTTAAGTTTATTTTAACCCAGAAATGGCTAAAGGCCAACGTTCGTTAAGCGTTCATAGCTGTGTCATTATTTTGAATGACCTGAAAAGTATGATATATGATATGAATGGCCTGATACCAAAACATGAACTAATCCATAATTATGAAATTTAAAAATGAGTTATCTGTCAATGTATATTCTTCAGAAAGGAAAGACTATCATTTGGTCTGATTTCTGGCTCTGTAGCGTGGCTTTATTAAATAGGTGAAGTAATCTTTCAGGCGATAAACAGTTAATGTTTATACATATATATATATATATATATATATATATATATATATATATATATATATATATATATATATAAACAAAATTGAAAAAATGACACTATATGAGTTTTCTTTTTGTATTTGCCAACCGGTTTCACTATATCATCAGGGCAAATATAACATACAATATAAATTACTTAGCAACGTAACGTCATGTGTACACAACGTCAAAAATGATGACGTCATCAGTTATTGTTTAATTTAGGCTTAAAAATGTCCGCTGCTCCAATTGTGGTCCGCCTCTAAAAAATTATCAAAATTTTCTGGAGCGGCCACATCTGTTATATCAGTTGTCTGAGAATTGTTAGACCTGTCCCTCCAAGGTCTTCTTTGTTGTTTTTGAGATTCCCTTCTATTTTGTTGTTGACGATTATTAGCATTGAAATTTGAATAAAGTTTTGAAATAAAGTTTTGAATATCGGCATTTTCTATTCGTTGTCTGTTGGATTGTCCGTTTTGTTGCCTATTTGGTTGTCTGTTGTATTGTCTGTTTAAATGCCTATTAGGTTGTCTGTTGTTTTGTCTGTTTTGTTGCCTATTAGTTCTGGTATTTACTGCATCTGCATATGACTTTGGTTGTATTTGTCTGGCTTCTTTGTAGGAATTACCTGACAAATACAACCAAAGTCATATGCAGATGCAGTAAATACCAGAACTAATAGGCAACAAAACAGACAAAACAACAGACAACCTAATAGGCATTTAAACAGACAATACAACAGACAACCAAATAGGCAACAAAACGGACAATCCAACAGACAACGAATAGAAAATGCCGATATTCAAAACTTTATTTCAAAACTTTATTCAAATTTCAATGCTAATAATCGTCAACAACAAAATAGAAGGGAATCTCAAAAACAACAAAGAAGACCTTGGAGGGACAGGTCTAACAATTCTCAGACAACTGATATAACAGATGTGGCCGCTCCAGAAAATTTTGATAATTTTTTAGAGGCGGACCACAATTGGAGCAGCGGACATTTTTAAGCCTAAATTAAACAATAACTGATGACGTCATCATTTTTGACGTTGTGTACACATGTGTACACAACTTTGACGTTACGTTGCTAAGTAATTTATATTGTATGCTATATTTGCCCTGATGATATAGTGAAACCGGTTGGCAAATACAAAAAGAAAACTCATATAGTGTCATTTTTTCAATTTTTTTATAATTTACTTATTCCGGCACATCTTTTTACATTTTTTATATATATATATAGAGAGAGAGAGAGAGAGAGAGAAAGAGAGAAAGAGAGGGGGGAGAGGGAAGAGAGAGCGAGAGAGAGAGGGAGAAAGAGAGATTCCACTTGTTGCACGTCTTTGTTATCAAAGGTTTCCTTTCATAAGTTTAGTCAATTTAAATTCAGAAAGCAAATTATCGGTTTATTGACTTTTTCCCATATGCTTTGAACGTCCATAACGTAATAAACCGTGTACGCGGGTTAAGACATGTTTGGCCTTCCATAGAAGCGACAGTTACCGTATGGAACACGTTTTGTTTGTATGAATTTAAAGGCTATGACGACAGCTCTTGAATGTTGAAAACTCAGACGTCCAAGGCAAATGCTGATACTTTAAGACAACCTTGAAAATGACCTTAAATACTGATGTCCCGCCTGCAACGATAGCTGTTGCGTCAGTGGAGTGTCTAAGACCTACCTCGTATTAGATGTATTACATAGAAAGAAGAAAGCGGTAAGAACATCGGACAGCTCCGTTTATTTTATTCTATCGTGTCCATGTCTTTTAGATTTTTCTTGTGTTTCTAATATAATAATTGTATTTTTGATTGGGATTTTTACTGAATGAGTACGATAATATATGTCTGCTCCTGGAATGCGTGCTAACTGAACAAATCAGACATTTATCTATTACATGGTGACAGTTAAAGGGAGAGTATAATTCATATTAACGTTAAGAAAATCGTTATAAAGTCTATCAAGTATTTCCCCTTTCTTACATTCACACAAACAATTACATACAAAAGGGCAAATAGTTATTACAACACCAGCTTTTGTTGCTGTGACATCAACTTTTCAAACCAATTATTCGAGCAAGTTAGTCTTTTTAAACAGATATATTAGAAAAATAAAATTAGTTTATTAATCTGCATCAAAAACGCATTATTATTCTTAAATCTTTAATAAAAATCTTTGATTTTCTTTATTTTGCATTCAGTAAAAAAAAATGAAAATGCATCTGTTCAAAGATGAGACACTTTCTTTGTAACAGAAGTTTTATACATGTCTGCTTCAGGGAGCTGTTGAAAATGTTTCAGATTTTAATGGCAATTTTCGGCGACATTTAAAATAACGCAAAATGACAATGTGCGTGAAGTTAGCTGCCAGTTGCCAGTTGCCGGTTGCCAATTCAATGCCAATTCAATTGGCAACTGGCAACTGGCAGCCAACTTCACACTCTTGTTGCCAATTCGTCTTCACTTGCAAATATTAACTAAAAACAAAATTGTTAAACCACGCGAATTGGCAACTGGCAACTGGCAGCCAGATGCCAATTCGATTTTTATGTAAACATGTTAATAAAAAATAAATTGGCAACTGGCAACTGGCAACCAACTTCATATTCCAGATGCCAATTCAACTTTCACTTGCGAATAGCCAATTCGTTCAACCTAGCGAATTGGCAAGTGGCAATTGGCAGCCAGATGCCAATTCGATTTTTATGTAAAAAATTTAATAAAAGTTGAATTGGCTACTGGCAACTGGCAACCAGATGCCAATTCGTTCAACCTCGCGAATTGGCAACTGGCAACTGGCAGCCAGATGCCAATTCGATTTTTATGTAAAAATCTTAATAAAAGTTGAATTGGCAACTGGCAACTGGCAACCAACTTCATATTCCAGATGCCAATTCAACTTTCACTTGCGAATAGCCAATTCGTTCAACCTAACGAATTGGCAACTGGCAATTGGCAGCCAGATGCCAATTCGATTTTTATGTAAATATTTTAATAAAAGTTGAATTGGCAACTGGCAACTGGCAACTGGCAACCAGATGCCAATTCGATTTTTATGTAAAAATCTTAATAAAAAATGAATTGGCAACTGGCAACCAACTTCATATTCCAGATGTCAATTCAACTTTCGCTTGCAAATAGCCAATTCGTTCAACCTCACGAATTGGCAACTGGCAACTGGCAGCCAGATGCCAATTCGATTGTTATGTAAAAAAATTAATAAAAGTTGAATTGGCTACTGGCAACTGGCAACCAGATGCCAATTCGTTCAACTTCGCGAATTGGCAACTGGCAACTGGCAGCCAGATGCCAATTCGATTTTTATGTAAAAATCTTAATAAAAGTTGAATTGGCAACTGGCAACTGGCAACCAACTTCATATTCCAGATGCCAATTCAACTTTCACTTGTGAATAGCCAATTCGTTCAACCTAACGAATTGGCAACTGGCAATTGGCAGCCAGATCCCAATTCGATTTTTATTTAAAATTTTTAATAAAAGTTGAATTGGCAACTGGCAACTGGCAACCAGATGCCAATTCGATTTTTATGTAAAAATCTTAATAAAAAATGAATTGGCAACTGGCAACTGGCAACCAACTTCATATTCCAGATGTCAATTCAACTTTCGCTTGCAAATAGCCAATTCGTTCAACCTCACGAATTGGCAACTGGCAGCCAGATGCCAATTCGACTTCTGTCAGTAATTGTGAATAAAAAGCGAACTGGCAACTGGCAATTGGCAGCAAGATGCCAATTCAATTTTCATGTAAAAAATCTTAATAAGAGTTGAATTGGCAACTGGCAACTGGCAACCAACTTCATATTCCAGAAGCAATTCAACTTTCTTTTGCAAATAGCCAATTCGTTCAACCTCACGAATTGGCAACTGGCAACTGGCAGCCAGATGCCAATTCGACTTCTGTCAGTAATTGTGAATTAAAAGCGAATTGGCAACTGGCAATTGGCAGCCAGATGCCAATTCGATTTTCATGTAAAAAATCTTAATAAAAGTTGAATTGGCAACTGGCAACTGGCAACCAACTTCATATTCTAGATGCCAATTCAACTTTCACTTGCGAATAGCCAATTCGTTCAACCTAACGAATTGGCAACTGGCAATTGGCAGCCAGATGCCAATTCGATTTTTATGTAAAAATCTTAATAAAAGTTGAATTGGCAACTGGCAACTGGCAACCAACTTCATATTCCAGATGCCAATTCAACTTTCACTTGCTAATAGCCAATTCGTTCAACCTAGCGAATTGGCAAGTGGCAATTGGCAGCCAGATGCCAATTCGATTTTTATGTAAAAAATTTAATAAAAGTTGAATTGGCTACTGGCAACTGGCAACCAAATGCCAATTCGTTCAACCTCGCGAATTGGCAACTGGCAAATGGCAGCCAGATGCTTTTATTAAGATATTTACATACAAATCGAATTGGCATCTGGCTGCCAGTTGCCAGTTGCCAATTCGCGAGGTTGAACGAATTGGCATCTGGTTGCCAGTTGCCAGTTGCCAATTCAACTTTTATTAAGATTTTATATAAAAATCGAATTGGCATCTGGTTGCCAGTTACCAATTCAACTTTTATTAAAATTTTTACATACAAATCGAATTGGCATCTGGCTGCCAGTTGCCAGTTGCCAATTCGTGAGGTTGAACGAATTGGCATCTGGTTGCCAGTTGCCAGTTGCCAGTTGCCAGTTGCCAATTCAACTTTTATTAAGATTTTATATAAAAATCGAATTGGCATCTGGCTGCCAGTTGCCAGTTGCCAATTCAACTTTTATTAAGATTTTATATAAAAATCGAATTGGCATCTGGCTGCCAGTTGCCAGTTGCCAATTCAACTTTTATTAAGATTTTATATAAAAATCGAATTGGCATCTGGCTGCCAGTTGCCAGTTGCCAATTCAACTTTTATTAAGATTTTATATAAAAATCGAATTGGCATCTGGTTGCCAGTTGCCAGTTGCCAATTCAACTTTTATTAAGATTTTATATAAAAATCGAATTGGCATCTGGTTGCCAGTTGCCAGTTGCCAATTCAACTTTTATTAAGATTTTTACATACAAATCGAATTGGCATCTGGCTGCCAGTTGCCAGTTGCCAATTCGTGAGGTTGAACGAATTGGCATCTGGTTGCCAGTTGCCAGTTGCCAATTCAACTTTTATTAAGATTTTATATAAAAATCGAATTGGCATCTGGCTGCCAGTTGCCAGTTGCCAATTCAACTTTTATTAAGATTTTTACATACAAATCGAATTGGCATCTGGCTGCCAGTTGCCAGTTGCCAATTCGCGAGGTTGAACGAATTGGCATCTGGCTGCCAGTTGCCCGTTGCCAATTCGCGAGGTTGAACGAATTGGCATCTGGTTGCCAGTTGCCAGTTGCCAATTCAACTTTTATTAAGATTTTATATAAAAATCGAATTGGCATCTGGTTGCCAGTTGCCAGTTGCCAATTCAACTTTTATTAAGATTTTTACATAAAAATCGAATTGGCATCTGGCTGCCAGTTGCCAGTTGCCAATTCGCGAGGTTGAACGAATTGGCATCTGGCTGCCAGTTGCCCGTTGCCAATTCGTGAGGTTGAACGAATTGGCATCTGGTTGCCAGTTGCCAGTTGCCAATTCAACTTTTATTAAGATTTTATATAAAAATCGAATTGGCATCTGGTTGCCAGTTGCCAGTTCAACTTTTATTAAAATTTTTACATACAAATCGAATTGGCATCTGGCTGCCATTTGCCAGTTGCCAATTCGTGAGGTTGAACGAATTGGCATCTGGTTGCCAGTTGCCAGTTGCCAATTCAACTTTTATTAAGATTTTATATAAAAATCGAATTGGCATCTGGCTGCCAGTTGCCAGTTGCCAATTCAACTTTTATTAAGATTTTTACATACAAATCGAATTGGCATCTGGCTGCCAGTTGCCAGTTGCCAATTCGCGAGGTTGAACGAATTGGCATCTGGCTGCCAGTTGCCCGTTGCCAATTCGCGAGGTTGAACGAATTGGCATCTGGTTGCCAGTTGCCAGTTGCCAATTCAACTTTTATTAAGATTTTATATAAAAATCGAATTGGCATCTGGTTGCCAGTTGCCAGTTGCCAATTCAACTTTTATTAAGATTTTTACATAAAAATCGAATTGGCATCTGGCTGCCAGTTGCCAGTTGCCAATTCAACTTTTATTAAGATTTTTACATAAAAATCGAATTGGCATCTGGGTGCCAATTGCCAGCTGCCAATTCGCGTTTTATTCACAATTACTGACAGAAGACGAATTGGCATCTGGCTGCCAGTTGCCAGTTGCCAATTCGTGAGGTTGAACGAATTGGCTATTTGCAAGTGAAAGTTGAATTGGCATCTGGAATATGAAGTTGGGTGGCAGTTGCCAGTTGCCAATTCATTTTGTATTAAGATTTTTACATAAAAATCGAATTGGCATCTGGCTGCCAGTTGCCAGTTGCCAATTCGCGTGGTTTAACAATTTTGTTTTTACTTAATATTTGTAAGCGAAGACGAATTGGCAACAAGAGTGTGAAGTTGGCTGCCAGTTGCCAGTTGCCAATTGAATTGGCATTGAATTGGCAACCGGCAACTGGCAACTGGCAGCTAACTTCACGCACATAAAATGACAAAGTTTGGCGTAATTTTCATCTTTCTTTTACAAGCAGAAACCATGCGGATCAAGTAGGCTAATTTTGTTACACGTGACACGCAGGAATTTACGTCGTTATCAGCGTGTTTGATATCGCCTCACTTATATTGAAGGCATAAAAGTAATTTCTGTTACATAATAATGTAGAATAACCTTTGTCCTTTATTCTTATATACAATTTCACATATATTTCTTTAAGTATAGTAAATGACCATGCAGTCGGAATGATTCTTGCATATGTGATCGGCATTTCCGGTGTTCCTGTGCCAGACGACTCGTGAAGTATTTGTGACGTAACGTTATAAACATTGTGACGTCACTTTCCCCAAACACAACGTCTAAATATCGTTTGTTGTATATGATATTACATCATTTTGATAAGTTTACATTTAGAAATCTACTTTAGGGGCCTAATGTGCACAACGGTATGCAAGAAAAAGTTTCAATCATGATGCATTTGGTTCAGATGGAAATATCCTTTACCACGGGTAACTGTTTTGTGGGAACTCGGCAGAGCCTCGTTCCCGCCATAGCAGTAACTCATGGTGACAGATATTTCGATCTGAACCTCGTGCTCATGACAGAAACTATTAAGCAGGTATACGCTTTAAATTGCCAGAAACCCGCAACATCGGACGTTACGTCAAAATACTTTCAAAACTACTTAAGAAATAAAGCGCTTTAAAATACTTACCAGTCTAATGAGTGCAATGTATACTTACCTCTTAACAAATATCCTGTAAATCCACAAGGAAATATCTATGAGTACCGGAGAAAAAAGTACTATCAAATCCCAGTAGCGTATGCGACCATGTACCTTCATTCTAACTTATCTCTGATCTATATCAGACTTTTTCTATGCTCTTACAACTCTCAATTATAAAAACAATTACCTATGAATTACTTTGTACAATTAGCAAACCAATTGGGTATATATTTAGTCGATATGTAAGTTAATGAACTAAAGTAACTGACAGTGTCTCAATATGTATACTTTAATTAGAACCGTATTTAAAACTTTACTTATTATGTCTTGAAAAATCAACGGTTGATATAAATAAACTGCAAGCACACTCTATGTATTTGATATACTTGACATATTTGCTGTTTCCAAACTTATGTTATATATTATTATAAGGAAGAGAGTTTTAAATAAGCTTGTAGCTTTCTACTCGATCCTTAATGTCTATCATAAATGTGACATATTGTATATGCAATGTATTGAATAAAATATTGTTTAAACCAAAATACTTTCAAATGACATGGATATAAGGGGAGCAACTCCTTTACTCCTAAAAGTGAGCTTACGTTTGTTTCGTTTAAGGAACATACGGATAATTTAACAGAGTTAAAGTAGTAAAAGAAGTATTGACTGATGAAATCGCATATGTATAATATACGACAATAAATGACTATGATTATTATATTACAAATATGCAAATGATATTTCTTATTATCTTCTGACGATCTATTTGGTAAATATATAAACGAGGAGTGACCTTCCTCTGATTTGAGGTTATCTGTATTTAAAATGCCGGAAAACTCATGATTTTCTTGGTCTTGTATCGCAAAAAACAAGTCGCTCAAAATATTTCCTGGCACAATTTGTAAAATATTGCAAATTATTTTCAGAATTAAAATACTCTATTTTATTTTTGTTGAGGAACATTCGTCTGCTGTAACCCGGTGCGGTACAGTCTATAGCCGTGGTGTGCATTATCCATGAGCTGGTTCCCGTTTCCCTTTACTGGTTCCGAGTTTCACACATTTGACAGAGTATAAAAAGAAATTATCGTGCAGTTCTGTGGTATGTGAAATACCGATGTATAATATACTGTGGCATATAATGTAGTCCTCTTTTCTTATAATACAAAATGTCTTCACATCTAAACCGGTCTCTGCTTCTAGTCATTCCCATACTGTCTTATTTTGAGTACTTAAAAATTATTTTATAAATCCTCTTATTTGAGTCAAAATAATGCAAAATTTCCTAAATTTTAAGTGATTTCAGTTCAACATTTACATACAGATAGAGAATTTATTTACATCCAGTGAGTAATAATTAATTAGTCTAACCAACTTTTCTGGTTGGTGTATCTATGTTCCAGTGTATGGTGTTGCTTGTATCCACCCGGCATTCTAAATAAATCATTACACTCAGCTAATTTTCCTATATAATGATAATAAAAATACTAAAATGACTGCAAGCTATTCTCTGTGATTAAAGCTGATATTGTTTCCATCTTCCTGTTAGCTTAGTTAATGGTGTATATTCATGAAATTTTTATGTCTTGTAGTTGAAAATTCTATAAATTTCTTAAAAAGCTGATCTTCTGAGATTGTATGAACCATGCTAGGTGACCTTCCTCCTCTAAGTTCTACTATAAGGGGTGCGTTGCTAGGTGACTTTCCTCCTCTAAGTTCTACTATAAGGGGTGCGTTGCTAGGTGACCTTCCTCCTCTAAGTTCTACTATAAGGGGTGCGTTGCTAGGTGACCTTCCTCCTGTAAGTTCTACTAAAATCATCTCCAACACTTTAAATTATTTAAAAAAACATGAAGGATGATTTTTAGCTTTCATCGTTTACGGAAACCATAAAATGACAATCATCAAAAAGCTAGAGTACGTTGTTTTTTTAATAAGATATAAAGCCTGAACGTTTGAACTAAAGTATAAACCCCATAAAAAGTTTGTAGAACTTTAAATATCTTTTGTAAATATAAAGTTATCCTTAAAACATGGAGAGACAATTTGCACTAGTTTTGACTCATGATGGAAAATACCAAACTTGTAGGTTGTTTTCTCTTTCTAACAAGATCTTCGTAAATCATTAAGGCCGGATAATCTACCTATCTAGTAAAACTCTGGGTTAAGAATGAAAACCAAGTTTTGATAACACTTCTCGACCAGATAAGCTATTTTACGCAATTTCGAAAAACAGCGTTTTACACACTATCTTGACACCCGTCAAATTTCATTATTTATAAGTTAAAGTGGATGTTTCTTTACATGATTGTTCGACCCAATATCTGACCTGTATAAAAACGTTAATATAGCATAGAAATCTCTTAAGAAATAAAAATAACCACCAGAATTCGTAGGAATTTTTTTTCAAATAAGAAAATGTAATTTTTCCCGAAAAGAGACAAAACAGGGATATTTTATAAGTTTATTAATTGTTTATTATATATTTCAATGGTTTATATGAGAAAATATAAGTATTCAGCGTGACAAACATTCTTTTGAGACCTTAGATAAATTTTAAAAACTCTGGCAAAACTACTACGATCTTATTACTACAAGTACCTTTAAATGTACTTTTATAATGTAAATATTATGCCCACGTGACCACTTAGGAATGTGGCCTTGTAAAGGATACTTTACTTTTTACCGGAAAGCAATGTCGTAAAATCAGATTGTTTTTTTTTTCTAAAAACTCTTTTAAAAGTAAATCGTATTTTAATTTTTTTACAAACGATCAACGTAAACAAACAACACCATGTTATAGGTACCAACTTAAGGTTTAAAAGGAATGGCTATAAAAAAATATTGATCAAATACTTTAGTAGTTATTCCATTTTTTTCAAATTTCCACGCTAAAAAAAGATAGTTGAATCATCTCATCCATACAGAGACCGGCATCTCTTATTGTCTTCTTTTTTCTTTTCCTTTTTTATGTTTTTTCTATTTCTTTCCCCATTCCTTCAACACTAATTACTACTGTAGAGTAAAAATGCGTAACTCTGTATGGTGAATGAGGATTGCCTCGCTCACCAAAGGTGTCACGACAGCTTTGAAATCATATGCGGGATATCTGGTTAAATCCTCTCTTCCGTGTTTCGCCGTAAAATGGAAACTGATTCTGTTGTCAGATAGACGAGTAGACGTTACCCTGAGCCCATACAAAGGTGACACACTCTTACATCTATTAACAAAGAGTGTCTCACCTCATAGTAGGTACTTCATCTATTTATGATAGCCAGTTGAGGGTAAAAAAATATATTAAACAATCGACATCAATTGATTGTCAGCAAATACGAGACAAACTCCCGCATCATGCTTATAGCTATCCTGTGACCAACTTTTTAACGAAGGTAATTTTTGTTTTCAGTAACCGATAACAAAATATGTAAATGTTTAAGCTTGAAAAGTACAAAAAATACAAATTAAGCATATACCATTATGACGCACGCTATTTTAAGTGTATATAATTATATTGTATTTTAATCTCTGAACCTAGTCAACATTACCAATATATTAACTTTACGTGACTGCGTAAAAATCCATATTTCCCACACTTTTAAGGGTCCTTTGTGATTGGCGTAGCATTATTCATTAGCCCCGTCATACATTCATGTGGGGATCGAAGCGCATGTGACCAACGCACAATATTGAGTACAACAATAACTATTTACATGTACTTAGTTCAGATTTTTTTTCAAAATGTTAATATGCAACTTTGTCCAGCGACTTCTTCGACATATCCAAGACGAATCTGCTACATGTACACTTTTTAGCAGCTCAATTTAAAATGTAAATTGATGTGACAGTAATAATTATCTTAATCATGTGTCCAAAACCTGCGGCAATAGTTTTCCTGTTCTCTTGAAATATGACAAAAAATAATTTAAAAAGAATCACTGTTATATTAGGTATGCGTATGACATTAAAATGGACTGTCTTTATAAAATCGTTTTAATGAAATGATTATTTTTCAGAAAAAAACATTTCCTTTTCAAGCACTTCGGCACCTACTCCATTTTTAAAGGGTGCGAGGTCCGAAAACATCGCTGAAAACATCGCTGACGAAAGTTTACCTTCAACTCTCTTGTTAACTGAACACTTTACTGGATTATAGTGTGACTGTGTACTAAAGATGGAACGGGTATGCTTTGCCAGGTATTATCGTTATTATACATGTACCCCTGGGGCAATATTGGAATCATGCTTGTCCGTCCGTCCGAGCTTACGTACATATACTTACATGACTAGGACAGTTCGCCCGAGCTTACGTACATATACTTACATGACTAGGACAGTCCGTCCGAGCTTACGTACATATACTTACATGACTAGGACAGTCCGTCCATGCTTACGTTCAGATACTTATGCTTACATGACTAGGACAGTGCGTCCGAGCTTACGTTCAGATACTTATACTTACATGACTAGGACAGTCCGTCCGAGCTTACGTACTTATACTTACATGACTAGGACAGTCCGTCCGAGCTTACGTTCATATACTTACAAGACTAAGACAGTTCGTCCGAGTTTACGTACATATACTTACATGACTAGGACAGTTGTCCGAGCTTACGTACATATATCTATATGACTAGGACAGTCCGTCCGAGCTTACGTACATATACTTACAAGACTAAGACAGTTCGTCCGAGTTTACGTACATATACTTACATGACTAGGACAGTCCGTCCGAGCTTACGTACATATATCTATATGACTAGGACAGTCCGTCCGAGCTTACGTACAGATACTTACATGAATAGGACAGTTCGTCCGAGCTTACGTACATATACTTACATGACTAGGACAGTCCGTCCGAGCTTACGTTTAGATACTTACATGACTAGGACAGTGCGTCCGAGCCTACGTACAGACACTTACATGACTAGGACAGTGCGTCCGAGCTTACGTACATATACTAACATGACTAGGGCAGTTCGTCCGAGCTTACGTACATATACTTACATGACTAGGACAGTCCGTCCGAGCTTACGTTTAGATACTTACATGACTATGACAGTTCGTCCGAGCTTACGTACAGATACTTGCATGACTATCACAGTCCGTCCGAGCTTACGTTTAGATACTTACATGACTAGGACAGTGCGTCCGAGCCTACGTACAGACACTTACATGACTAGGACAGTGCGTCCGAGCTTACGTACATATACTAACATGACTAGGGCAGTTCGTCCGAGCTTACGTACATATACTTACATGACTAGGACAGTCCGTCCGAGCTTACGTTTAGATACTTACATGACTAGGACAGTTCGTCCAAGCTTACGTTCAGATACTTAGACTAAGATAGTATGTAAATGTAAATTATATTCATTCAGTATGTTATGTGGTTAAAACTTTATTTTACATGCTAAAAGAGCAATCGCGGGAATTTCAGTCCGTCTGAAAAAAAATGTCCGGGTTTTTTCTTAGTAACCACTAGTCTGAATTTGGTAAAGCCTCACAGAAGTGTTCCGTACAAAGCTTTGTTCTTCCGTATGTTGTGCGTATCTTTCGTATGCTGTGCGTATCTTCCGTATGTTGTGCGTATCTCCGTATGTTGTGCGTATCTTCCGTATGTTGTGCTTATCTTCCGTATGGTGTGCGTATCTTCCGTATGGTGTGCGTATCTTCCGTATGCTGTGCGTATCTTCCGTATGTTGTGCGTATCTTCATTAATCGCGAGTGGTTTCTGTACTTAAAAGTTCAATGTTATGAGCCTTGCATAGCGAAAAGAACTCGTGTGCATTTGTTAACTTTTATGTTCACATAGTTACTTTCTCTTGATAACATTCTAGATAGCCTCAAACACTGCATTATTCATGTCCTTGCATTGTTGAAATATTGCAAAAAGTAGTATTTACCGCTCAATTACTCAAATATATTTCACTAGTTGCAATAATGTTGATGAGGCAATATAGATCGGTAACCCGACAGGTTTATGAGGCAATATAGATCGGTTACCAGACAGGTTTATGAGGCAATATAGTTCGGTAATAAGACAGGTTTATGAGGCAATATAGTTCGGTAACCAGACAGGTCTATGAGGCAATATAGTTCGGTAACCAGACAGGTCTATGAATCAATATAGTTCGGTAATTCGACAAGTTTATAAGGCAATATAGTTCGGTAACCTTACAGGTTTCAACATATTTCTTTGAGTTACTATTCCTGAATTGTTGATATTTTGTGTATGACCCTCTCTGCACCTTGGCTCAAGTGGTTTTATCGGATCAACAACAGACCTACTTCCCACAGGGAAACTTCTGCAAATGTTTCAAAACTTCGACATAGGAAATTTTCAAAGGTTTCAAATGTAACATGGGTTTATTCTTTGAATCTGTTTTTATCTTTCTCTGTTGGGCGAGCTAATAGTGGCAGTCTTGGCCCAACCGTTGTGGCATTGTTGGGCCAAAAAGGAGTGTGTCAGCGGGTCTGGGGTTTTACAAGTAGCTCACTGTTTCTCTCTCATTTTGTATTTTGTAATAAATCATTAGGTTATAGAAACGTTAGCCAGAGGATATCTCTTACTGGACTTGTACATGTTTAACATGTAATTTTTTTTTTTCCTTTTGTTAAAAATAAGTTATATTCATGAAAACTTTATACCAATATGACAATTACACACTTTCCCGAAACAAGCAGATCCGGTAAATAATGATACCATCATCTTTACATCCTGCTTTAGTTATAGGTGATCGCGTTTATTTTCATCAATTTTAAAATCAAATTTGATCAATCACGTGCTACATTAATTCTTTACAGCCTCCAACTCCTAGCTGTACGTTGATTAAGAAATAATAAATGTGTCCCAGTATTTTTTGTCGTTAATTAAATAACAGTCAAGAGTTTGGATTTGTAGAGTTAAATCACGAGTGTGTAGCACGAGTGATTTACTTTGTCGCATCCGAACGACTGACTGTATGTTATTTGACGATATAATACTGGGAGATATTTATTATTTCGATTCTAACACGATATTGTCTTTAAAAAATACCCAGAATTATGTCTATCACGTAGCAACATTTCATTGTGTAATTTACCGCACGTGTTACCCGTGTAGCACGTGGTGAATTTAATCGTAAAATAATGTACATATACTTTTCCTCTATATTTGTAAAGGCAAAGTTGTGGATCGTGCTAGAATCAACGATTACATACAGAAAATAAAAACTAAAAAACGAGAAAATCATTATTTTAATAGATCCAAACATTTCTGTCTGCTCTGCTGTTGAGCAGTAGCATGCACATTATGTCTAAAGCTGTTACATTTGGATCTCATCAGAAATTTCAGGGAAAATATGTTATTCTTGCCATGTCAAAAAACAAATGTATAATGGTTAAGCCAGATAAATTTCTTACAATAGCACACAAAATGAGAATTCCGTAAGATAAATACTCGTTTGGAATCTGTCTTTATCATACTAAGTAATTATGACAACAGAAACAACAAAAAACAAGAGGGCCTAGATGGCCCTATATCTCTCACCTGGCTACCATTGGTTACCAGTATAATACATAAATGTACAGGGTCAATAATCCCGCTGCACACTTTGAATTCTATACAAGAAGATTTTTTATGTTTCCCTACGTAAAATCAAGTGAACCCCCCACTCCCGGGAAAGGTAAAAATCTATAGATGTACACTTTGGAAACTCACTTCCAAGAAGCTGGATGTTGGCAATATCATAACTGGAGTCACTCCACTTGTCGCTCGGCCGTAAGAGAGAGAGAGAGAGAGAGAGAGGGAGAGAGAGAGAGAGAGAGAGAGAGAGAGAGAGAGAGAGAGAGGGAGAGGCAGAGAGGGAGGAAGGAAGAAAGAGAGAGGGAGAGAGGGAGAGAGGGAGAGAGAGGTCCCACTTGTTGTATGTCTTTGTTATTAAAGATTTCTTTTCATAAGTCAGATCAAGATAAATTTTGAAAACAATTTATCGGTTTATTGACTTTTCCCCATATCAATTCATTTCGAAAAATCAACCATGTAATCAAAGCATATCCAGGATGAAGGCATTAATCTGTAGCATGTACTTGTAATTTGACTTTTTGTAAAATGTATGTAATATTTGTCAAACTTCTAAATCGCTTTAACTAAAATAAGAATTATTAAAGTTAGAATTATTTATTGCAAATGTCACTCAGTTATCTGTTTAATTGAATATTAAATTGTATGGACCGCCTGCCACTTATTTCATTTCAAGCATGTTTAGATACGTGACTTAAACATGATAAATGGCCGATTTGTGTTTGCTTTTACATTGCATGCGGTGTTATAATGGGCTTACAGTGTCGTATTGTGAAGTGGTATTTCAATATACGTGTCTGCATTGAAAAAGATGTTCTGTTTGATAACCTTCTTGTTAAATTTATTTTGTCGTCTAAATAATTAAACCCAAAGAAAAGAACAGAAAGAACAGACCTATTACCATTCCAATCGCTTTTTGTGTTGCATGATCATAACTATGCAGGACTCTTTTTTTTAAACCCGATGACCGAAATTTTAAATGTTGAAAACTTTATATCTGTTGACAATTGATTTATAACTTCCTGCTTGACATAAACGTTTAAAGGGAGAGTATTCAATATATTTCCTTATTTAACTCGCTTTAGTTATACCCACTTGAGTATTCAAGGTGAATGTCTGTTTCATGTGTCTCAGCGTATATGACATGATAATGATTTTGTTTTCTGCCGGAAGTGTTCGGTCTCCCTCGTGGTGTTCCGCCTGCAGCGATAGCTTTGCGTCAGTGGAGTGGCTGATCGTATCGTAGGGCTTTATCGTTGGTACCGGTCTCCCATATGACCAACGCCCCCAGAAGAGGTTAGTTATTTTAGGTTTCGGAGGATAGTGCAAGATACAGAAAGCGTCCCGATTCCAGAGACACCCCTGGTTCTTATACATGCCAGGTGTATAGCACCCATACATGGGACCTCGGTTTTAGTCTCATCCGAAAGACTGTTAGTAATTTCAGTTGGTCAGCCCCGGGAATCGAACCCGCTACCCCGAGATTACAAGTCTCGTGCTCTACCGATTGAGCTATCCAGGCTGACTGGAGTGGCTTAGTCCTACCTCGAATTATATGTATTATCTAGAGAGAAGCAAGCGGTTTTAAATTTGTTCCATGTTTAAGAAAATCAGACAGCTCCGGATTATTTTTTTTTGAGGGGGGGGGGGGTATCGTGTCCCTGCCTTTAAGATTTTTTCTTCTGTTTCTAATATTGTATTTTGGTTGGGATTTTTACTGAATGAATACGATAATGCATGTCTGCTCTTGGAATGCGTGCTATGCTTTTTTAAAAAAATCTGAATTAATCATTTCCACTCACAAACGCCGGATTGCTCATACTGAAAGTGGGTATAAGATCTACATAAGTGCAAGAGAAACCTCCAAAGTTATGTCCTTCATAATACATTCTCAGTTGTCACTGATGTATGTTATAAGTTTTCACATACAATTTTTATAACATAGGTGTATACGAGATTAAAAAAGAGATGTTTGGAAAACACATATGCCCCCTTCCATGAGTACGATGTACACGTAACTGTAACGCAAAATTCCAGGTGAAATCAATCTCGAAGAGACAACATATGTGGACATAATATTTAATTTACTTCGCCGAGGTCCATAAAAAGTAAGATTGCACCAAACATCATTAAATCACCAATTTGTCACTATACAACAGTTCTGAAACCATATTCACGACTTCGCACATCCGGGCACTGATACAATTATTTATATTCGGGAATGGTGATTCCTCGGCTTTCATCGTTGGTATTTATGCATTTTCAATTGTCATGTAAATGTAAACAATGACAGAGGACGACTGCGTACCACTAGCTAACAATAATATAATTCAATTTATAATAATTCTATGTTGTTATAACTTTTTTGTTTCGTTTGAAATAAATTTAAACATATAGGTAAACAATGCTGTAATTCCAAACAAATTTATCATGCTCTACCATCTTTATTTATGAATTTCCTGTATATCACCTTATTGTATTATTTAAGGTTTTGGGGTCTAATAGGTAAAATTTGAAGACATTTCATCGTTCAATTAAATTTTTTTTTTTTTTGTTGCGCTTTCCCAACTTAAGAAATACTGGCCATATTTAAAAGTAAATGTACCCTCAAAATTAAAATAGGTATGTTTGCAAGTATTTATTTACATTTATTTTTGTTCTAGTTGTAAGCAATGTAGAATTAAAAAACATGCACATGTGTATGATAATTCAGCAAGCTTAACATGTGTAACAAAAATATGCAATAATGCCAAAATATAGGGTATACAAATTACATAATTCTGTCCCGAAACATATTTCATATGTATTAATACAAGAGTGTAGCAAAATATTCGGAGTAGGGGCAACATTCCTGATCCTAGAACTTTATATGTATGTGAACTGCAATATAAGAAAAAATGAAAATGTTTTACACTCCACCTTTTGAGATATTGAACTTTTAAAAATGATCAACATACATTTTTATATTTCAAGTAATTGTGCAGCTTGATAAAATTAAGGAACACTAAGATACGGTTCCATAATTATCTTATGAAATCACACAAAGTTAATGTTTTTCAATATGAATGACCTCTTGATCTCAAATCGGACGCTCTACCACTGCGCCACAACACAAAATATGAACAACTATAAAATCCGAAGTATTCAAAATGGTCATTAAACAGGAGGTACTCAATACATTCCCTTAAATTAAGTGCAAAAACTGTAAACAGAAAACAGTTTAAGTTACAGTAACTGTTGTTTATTTCATATACGCTGTATTTTTGTTTTATTAATGAAAAAAAACGTTTTGTACTGGCACAGCGTTTCATAAATCAAGGTATTTCATTTTATACCTTTAAGTATTTTGTCAAAGCTATTGCATTTATTGAACCACTAAACACGGCCGGACAGAAGTAAAATCCCGTATTGTCTGTACATACCATTATTGGCGAGAGCCCGTCCTATTCGCCCATAGAAAGGTTAATGCATACACGTCGCGTTTGATTTCACTTGAGAGAATCCGGCATCCTGGATCACGTTACTATATTAATAATGTGTCAGTTTTGAAAGAGCATAGCACGTTTACAAAATAACTATGTTTTTTAATTCTATGATGTGAAATATGCTCAATTTAGGATTGTTTTATATGTACAGGGCTGAACAAAGACACAACAACAACTTGTCGAGGATTCATGGTAGAATTTAAAATCTTTTCGGGATTTGGAAAAGATTTCCTTGTCTTAGGTACATGTACATGTAACATTGAATAATAATGTTTTTGTGTCCCAGAAATTAAATGTAGAAACATTTAAATTCGTATAATATAAAGAAACACTGGAAAAACGTCTGAATATTTCATTTCTAATCAATTAATTTGATATGCATTTTATAAACATCTTCGAGCTTTTACAGAGCATAGTTTATTTTACTATAAATTTTATATAAATAGAGGCATTGGCTTAAATGTCCTACATGTCACGTTTTCAGAAATCAACCGTTGCGATTTAGACTACAGACATCATTGATTGTTGTTGTTGCCTGTGCTGTCCTTCATAATATTGCCAGAAACCGAATTGAGCCAGTGCCAGATGGCGACAATGTACAACAGGGAGATGTGAATGTACATGTACAACCTGTCAACAGAAATGAAGGGAGCCAAGCACTTCGCCGTGTAATGGTTGAACGTTTCCAAATGTAAACGGTAATCACAATAATATCTTCGTGTTTCCACGGTAATCACACTAATATCTTCGTGTTTCCACGGTAATCACACTAATATCTTCGTGTTTCCACGGTAATCACACTAATATCTTCCTGTTTCCACGGTAATCACACTAATATCTGCCTGTTTCCACGGTATTCACACTAATATCTTCCTGTTTCCACGGTAATCACACTAATATCTTCTTGTTTCCACGGTAATCACACTAATATCTTCCTGTTTCCACGGTAATCACACTAATATCTGCCTGTTTCCACGGTATTCACACTAATATCTTCCTGTTTCCACGGTAATCACACTAATATCTTCCTGTTTCCAAATATAAACGGTAATCACACTAATATCTTCCTGTTTCCACGGTAATCACACTAATATCTTCCTGTTTCCACGGTAATCACACTAATATCTTCCTGTTTCCACGGTAATCACACTAATATCTTCCTGTTTCCACGGTAATCACACTAATATCTGCCTGTTTCCACGGTATTCACACTAATATCTTCCTGTTTCCAAATGTAAACGGTATTCACACTAATATCTTCCTGTTTTCAAATATCAACGGTAATCACACTAATATTTTCCTGTTTTCAAATATCAACGGTATTCACACTAATTTCTTCCTGTTTCCACGGTAATCACACTAATATCTTCCTGTTTCCACGGTAATCACACTAATATCTTCCTGTTTCCACGGTAATCACACTAATATCTGCCTGTTTCCACGGTATTCACACTAATATCTTCCTGTTTCCAAATGTAAACGGTATTCACACTAATATCTTCCTGTTTTCAAATATCAACGGTAATCACACTAATATCTTCCTGTTTTCAAATATCAACGGTAATCACACTAATATCTTCCTGTTTTCAAATATCAACGGTAATCACACTAATATTTTCCTGTTTTCAAATATCAACGGTATTCACACTAATTTCTTCCTGTGTCCAAATGTAAACGGTAATCACACTAATATCTTCCTGTTTCCAAATGTAAACGGCAATCACACTAATATATTCCCTTTTTAACCTCATATGATTTTCTTTCTATTACTCTGATCCAAGTAAAATGGCTTTTCCACGTTTTTTCGCATTTTGGTCTTGAAAAAAGCGGGTTCATTATTTTTGTTGCTGTCAATTCCTGTCTCGCTTCGTCGTTTTTACTACTTTCCTGTGGTGGAAACTCAACATTGAAACCGAGTTCTTTATTCAACTTTTGTATCTTTAATTGTATTAGACTTAATTGTTGTAGGTACAAATTTGCTTTTTGTTCTTTTTCTGCCTTAAGACATTTCCATCTTAAATAAGTGTTCTTCTCTTAAAAAAATCTGTTTTCTTTATGTTCAATTTTCATTAATTCTAACACAGTGTTTTAAATCCTCCAGTTGCACTGTTTGAAAAGTTTCGTGCCGATAAATTCTCTGCTGGTTGAGATGATGTGAAATTTTGTTGTAACAAAGGTGTTGCTGAATAAAAAATGTTTTCATTGTTTTCAGCGCTACACGTATCCTGTGGTAAAGACGGTGGCGCAACCGGAAATATTACCTCTCCCTCTCTACAACTGACACTTGAAAATGAGCTTGTTATTGTTGTTGTTGTTGTTGTTGTTGCTGTTCTTGTAGAAAACAAACCGAGTGTTTTTGTACGGTTACCTGCCGCAATTCTTGAAGCTTTTTCTTTCTGCAAAGGATAAAACATGCACAAAATCGAATAAAAGAAATGATTTTGAAAAACAAAGTTAATAATATATCTTACAGTTTTGAGTTATAGGCCGTATCTATCCGTAAACGACAGTTTTTATCAACGAAATATTTATACAGAGAAAACGGATGTAAGGTAGTAGTGCTATGAATTTTCTTCTAGGCCATACATGTTTCAGTGGAGAGGACTATAGTTTATCAGTCCGTCTTTCCATTCCTTTATCCATGGTGCCTTTCGCCCACGAATTTATATAAAAGCATGTATACAAAGGGCAATATGTACTAGGTAAAACATTTTTCTATTTTTTTCTCACAACAATAAACGTGGTTGCTACGGCAACAGGAATAATAACAGTAACATCCTAGCTATATGCGTTGGCGAAAAACGATCTCATTCCAATTTCGGGGATCACAATAAAGTGAACTCCTTATATAACGACTCCGGATACAGCGAAACACCGGATATAAGGAACAAATTACTCTGTCAGAATTTTTTTTATCTTTTTTATTTTATATGAAAATGTTATTATATGGATTTATTCTAACAAGACCCGCGACTATGTCCCTATTTACAAAGAGAAGAACAATTATGCTTTATTATGACATTAACAACGCGGGAAAAGATATGCCGTCAATATGACGTCATATTATGCCGCAACCGTTAATTAAATATTCGCAGAGAAAATAACGCTTTGCATTTATTCACTTTTTGTATTCTCTTGTCATGTTAGAATCGAAATAACATCTTTTTTAGCGTTGTTATCGTCTAATAAACAACTCTTTGTCGTTCTGATGCGCAGTGCCTCTGGCCTTCGTGGTTAATTACTGCGTATCAGACTCAAAATCATTGTTTATTAGACGATTAACACCGCTGGAACGGATGTTATTTCATAATTCTAACATGACTCACGATTTTGTCTCTATATACAAAGAGTAGAAAAATTATGTTATATTAAACCATAAACAACGCGGGAACCGATGTGCTGTAAACATGGCGTCATATAACGCCGCATGACGTTAAATGAGCGTTCGCGTAGAAAATAACGCTTTGCATTTATTCACTTTTTGTAGTATCTGGTCATGTTAGAATCGAAATAACACCCTTTTCAGCGTTGTTATCGTCTATTCTAACATGACTCACGATTTTGTCTCTATATACAAAGAGTAGAAAAATTATGTTATATTAAACCATAAACAACGCGGGAACTGATATGCTGTAAACATGACGTCATATTGCGCCGCATGACGTTAAATGAGCGTTCGCGTAGAAAATAAAGCTTTGCATTTATTCACTTTTTGTAATGTCTTGTCATGTTAGAATCGAAATAACATCATTTTCAGCGTTGTTATCGTCTAATAAACAATAATTTGTCGTACTGATGTGCAGTTATAAACCACTCAGGCCTTCGGCCTTCGTGACTAATTACTGCATATCAGTACTCCAAATCATTGTTTATTAAACGACTAACACCGCTGAAACGGATGTTATTTCTTAATTCTAACATGACTCACGATTTTGTCTTTATATACAAAGAGTAGAAAAATTGTGTTTTATTAAACCATAGACAACGCGGGAACCGATGTGCTGTAAATATGACGTCATATAGCGCCGCATGACGTTAAATGGGCGTTCGCGTAGAAAATAACGCTTTGCATTTATCAACTTTTTGTAGTATCTGGTCATGTTAGAATCGAAATAACATCCTTTTCAGCGTTGTTATCGTCTAATAAACAATGATTTGTCGTACTGATGCGCAGTTATTAACCACTCAGGCCTTCGGCCTTCGTGGCTAATTACTGTGTATCAGTACTCCAAATCATTGTTTATTAAACGACTAACACCGCTGGAACGGATGTTATTTCATAAATAAACAATGATTTGTCGTACTGATGGGCAGTTATTAACCACTCAGGCCTTCGGCCTTCGTGGCTAATTACTGCGTATCAGTACTCCAAATCATTGTTTATTAAACGACTAACACCGCTGGAACGGATGTTATTTCATAAACAAACTCCGGATATAAGGAACATATTTAAATGGTCCGAATGATCTCATTATATTCGTAGTTTATTGTATTGTCATTTTTTTCTATCGGTGTCATGATCAGTTCCATTATTTACAGCAGAATATAAATATCACACAGCTTTGACTGTTACAGTAAAAATGTCAACATGAGGAAAATACTGTTACCCGAGGCGAAGCCGAAGGTAACAGTATTTATCCGAATGTTGACATTTTTACTGTTACACTCAAAGCTGTGTGATATTTATTTTATTATGCCGAAAAGAAATATTGGGTACTAATCACAAGGAAAAAAAAAACAAACATCGACACTGCGCGCTCTGTCGTGTAACAGTAAATTATACTGTTGCATGCCTGACAGTATATTTCTAGCGGTCACGTGCTGCCTTGACAGAACCAGTATGAATGCTTACTGTTGATCTATGGGAGTTTAACATTGATAACAAAGTGAGGCATAATAATATAATCTAAGACACAGTAACATAAGGTGCTTTAGTCCTAGAAAAAATAACCTCGTATGACCTGATCAAGGATCGAACCTTGATCCTGAAAAGTGCAATAGAAACACCACCACCAATACACCACACATCATGGACGTACAACCTGAAGAACAAGCACACACAAAGACAAACTGATGAGTTTCTTTTGTCAACCAGTTACAATGTATTAATATTGCCTTACCATACTGTCTCCGTGAAATGTTTCATCGTCGTCATATGCGTTACTCAGACTTTGAAGCTGCGATGGAAAAAATTCCACAAATCCGACAGAGGAGCTTTCGGAGGATGCCCACCGCCTGTACGCATCTGAAATATACGAGTATATTTTATTGCAAGCAGAAAGGTGTCATTATTTTAATGTAAATGCATACATTCTTTTGATATATGCGATAACGTGTTTTAAGAAATGGTAAATGTGTACCTGATAAGTCATGTTTATGAACTTACTATTTCAAGATATACACGATATCTTAATATCGCAAACTTACAGAGTTATCAACAACACGGATAAACCATTCACAACTGTTCTGGTTTTTTCGTTGCTTGTTTTCACAAGGTTTTTAATTAGCGTTACTAGTTGAGTTAGTGTTGTTTGTATAGTTGCCTCTGACGCCGTTGTTGCCCCATGTTTTACGGCCTCTGCGTAGCTTTTTGGACCTGGGGCATCCATGTTTTTTTGATTTTCAAATGATGTATTGAATTCATGGCTTTCTTCATTTTCTTCTCTGACTCTCTGTTTAGGAGATTTAAAGCTTTCTTGAGGTTTTATACACATTATTATTTACTGCACCTGAAGAAGACGTATAATAAAGTCGAAACATGTTGTGCTAAACAGCGTTGTGATTAATTTTATTTCTTTGAAACGTGTGTAGGTAACTAACATTCGGATCACCTTTGCTATCATTCTCCGCAGTCAGTCACATAATACGATTAAAGAAATGACATTATTGTTGAGATTTGTACCTGTTCTCGCCGAGTACATGTGTGTTGAGATATGTACCTGTTCTCACCGTGTACATGTGTGTTGAGATATGTACCTGTTCTAACCGTGTACATGTGTGTTGAGGTATGTGCCTGTTCTCGCCGTGTACATGTGTGTTGAGATATGTACCTGTTCTAACCGTGTACATGTGTGTTGAGATATGTACCTGTTCTCGCCGTGTACATGTAGTTCCAACTGCAGTATTTACCTTCGATTAATGTTTTTTCCAGAGGTCTTTCAATTGTTTGTCACATCTGTTTGTAACACTTAACCTGCATTTTTAGTAAAATAATTTTATGTTCTAAATTCGGAGTACAGAACAAAATTTAAAAGTTCAGGTAACTGAGCCACACCAGGTAACTGAATCAGTTCCAAATTATA
This sequence comes from Saxidomus purpurata, assembly GCA_022818135.1. NCBI lineage: Eukaryota > Metazoa > Mollusca > Bivalvia > Venerida > Veneridae > Saxidomus > Saxidomus purpurata. Next base: position 12,998,807 of record JAFMSR010000004.1, read on the forward strand.
TATCCGCTAATATTGTTTCCCCTATATACTGATTTGACATTAACTTGTTCAGAGCGACACGAATGTTTGTAGCCTTGTATTAAAAACATTGCTTCGTCTGTATAACGGTAATCAGCCGTATGTGTTAGATATTACTGCAATGTATCCCTGTTTTAAAGTAAATAAGGTATACTTTGGGAAATGTTACAAATGCCCGTAACTACAGCTACATCTGTGAACAAAACCACCTTTGAAACCGGAACATGGTCGGCGCAATTTTGAGTATATGAACGCAATTGGTAGCTAGATATTATAGAAAAAAAAATAATTGAAAAAGCTCACATAAACCGGGAGTCAAACCCATGGCCTTTCGCTCACAGAGATATTAAAGCGAATGGACTCTTTTTCTCCCCAATTGTCATTCAATATGTATGGTGACATGTGCATCAGGAAAAAAAACTTTATCAAATATGTTTTTCGAATTATTGACTGCTATTCACTAGCCGAGAAAGTATATCATACACTCGGATTGCCTCTGACACGTTCATTAAATAAACTTAAGTATTAGTCGGTAAAGGACATGTTTGCTAGAAATCAGGCCCTAGGATCAACTCCGCCAACCTTACTCTTTGCTGGTCGGGAGCTCGGACTCGTGTCGTTGTGGCGCAGTCCAGCACATGTTGAAGCCTCGTTTCAGACTCTCGATTTCTGGCTTGAGACGGTCATATTAACATATGGGAGCACAGGGTAGTATTTTGGGCCGGGTTTGGATGTCGGTAATGCTTGCATACTCTGCGGTGCGGGTACGACCGGCAGCCTGGGTCGCTGCATCCACGAGCTTTAAGTTCCTGGTTGGCAAAGAAAGTGCAGTGTGTAGATGTATACTTGCTAGCCCAGGTCATTACCCGAATAAGGGAATCCTACTGTAACTCACATAGGAAGAAACACATGGCTTTGGTTTGTGCACTGTCATGTTCTGTACATAACATATATTATAAAAAAAAAAACCATACATCCGCCGGCATTGTTATAGGACTGTCCCTGATTGATTCCTTCAAAACCATATTCTAAGAGGCAGTTTAGTTCGTTATTCTATTCAATTCAAAGATCGCAGTAAATATATACCGCCTGTGCTGTGCATGCTGATTGAGCCAGTGAATTACCCAAACTTCGGAACTTATTGTTATATCACAATAAAGCTGGCTAGATCAGAGTGTACAGATATGCTTTATAGACGCTACGCCGCAGTATGACACTGGTAACTAGGGGCATTCGGTTACCCTCGGATAAGAACGCGTTCTTACACATCAAGTCGATCAGAGCAGGGATCAGACGCGTGTGGACACAAGCATCCCCCTAGTGAGGAAGGTACACGGACCAAACGCGATCCGGTACATTATAGGCGCACAAAACTACTAGAACAATATTTTCCAAAAATAATTTTCAACAAATTCTTTATTACATGACTTATATCTTTAATTTGTATAACACATATTTATTTGTCTGTATTACTGTTTACTGGTATGACAGTTTGTGTTCTCTGTATAGAAATCAATGTATCATCACCTGGTCCATTAGTAAGATAGAAGAACAAATCAAAACATCTCCGCAAAAATTGCACAACTTTTGGCATTGTTGAACTATACCTAAAAATTACCATGAATGTAGTAGCAAAACAGGCTATTTTACACATTTATTATATTACCAATTACGATAGATAGTGTGTCTAACACTAGGACTAGATTATCAACTCACTTGCGGCTTTCTTAATTAAATAATCAATCTGAAATTTAAAATGTCTACAGGGTAGGAAAAGTAGTGGATTTTTGCCACATACACGCGCTCTTCAATAATATCAATACTTATAGTAAAACAAATTAGCAGGGAATAAAACGGCTAGTATAACCTACAGAATAAACTTTATTTTGTGAAAGTCGGACAGGTTATTAAATAGGGACGTAATGAACAAAGAACGGACGTTTTACCTTCGTGACTAATTTGGAGAATTAAAGAATTCGCGCGTTTTGTGTTATAGATGAATTGAATATTATTTCAATAGGATATATCAAAACTGCATTTATTGGATTTAACTAGAATATACCAACTATGGTAAGTATTTTTCTTATTACGAAATGAAGATGTGTTTTCTTCATTGCGCGAAATATTTTTGGTTAGGATTCGGAATTCAAACAATATCAAAACAAGTTTCCATATGGGTGTTTTATATATAACAGTATTGTTTACACGTCATACTGGGTGAAAAATATGAAGTACTTAAGATCCACTTGATATTTACACAGCTATCTTTTGAGGTTACAATGAAAAAAAAGAAATACACAACTATTTTGTGTAAACAACTGACTAAAATTGTACCTTATTTTAAATAAAAAGGGGCTGTTATTTGGTTTATACAAACTTATTTAAGCTTGATTGTGAAGAAAGTCTGAAACTTATCGAGTCACGATCGAGTCCACTTCCTGGAAAAACCAGTACTAGTGTCCTATGAGGAAGTACGGTCATGACTCCAGTGGGGTTCGAACCCGCAACCCACGGAATGAGCGGCAGACACCTTAACCTATAAACCACCGCTCCACCTTTTTACACGAAGCCGTATCAGAAAATGTTTCGATTTATACAATGTATACACGTTGATGTAGGTTGACCACGACTTTTTCGGGTACATAGCCAGATATTTTGTTTTTAACAGTTTGAAAGCGGGAGTATCCGTTGGATGTCCAGATTGTATGTGAATCGCTTGACAAACTCTCCAACATATTTCGTTTCTTGTTTAACTTGGAATAAACTATGTCACTTGGCAAAGCAGTTTCAAGCAGTTCAGATTGAAATATCCGTCAGTTGACGAACAAAGGCTCTGTGACAGATTCAGTGGAAATAAAGAAACTAAAACATAGTTTATACCATATAATCAACATACTCTTGTTGTAAAATTTTTTGTTAACCAAGCCATATAAAATACTGCAAGACGCTCTTATTGTCTTTACATATTTTTTCAAATTATGTATTTGATACAGAAAAATTAAACAAAATTATGTTAATAATGGTGTTAACTATGTTTTAGTTTCTTTATTTCCACTGAATCTGTCACAGAGTCTTTGTTCGTCAACTAGCAAGAATATGTTTCAAAATGTATCCGTTCTTTATAATTATTCACTGATTTATAGTTCTCTTTACATGAATTATTAGTGTCAGTATACTACAATATTATGACATCCCGACCAAAACAAACACAGTATACATTAAAGGGAAAAATAAAAATTGAAAAAAGCATGCACCCCACCCACTAAAGACAATAGTGCTCTACCTTAAGCCATAACTCAAGCATGTGGACTTCACAATTTAGTGATCTGTTATAAACTGTTGATGTGTAAGATTGAAAGAACAGCTCAACTATTTCTATGGTCGAGCATCTGGAGGAGACATTGAACTAGTAAATAAGTGCAGGTTTGAATAATTTCATCATTTGACTTTGTCAGGAAACTTGCACAAAAATTGGATATTTTTCATGTAAGTAAACCCAAGAACTGAAATGACATGTTTTAACAATATTTGCAACAAAACACACTAATACAGGTTCTAAAAGCTTATATAACAGTAATTTGATTGTGTATTATGTCAAAAGACCACCAGACTACATTTTAGTGATATCATCATGTTTTCACTGGTGGCCATTTTGTTCCGGGGCAAGTTACCTTAAAGCTGCTCGCTCTCAGTTACGGCGAAAAAAAAATTTTTTTAAAAACTGACATACTTATACATAAATATAGAATTAAAGGCTGCAATCAAAATATAAGCAACAATCTAGAAAGAAATTTGCAGAAATCGATTGAAAATGTTGGTTAGACGGCAACGCTACACTATATGTTTATATTTGAATTTCAAAAGCGTTTGCAACGCTTTTGCATTTGACAGCGTACTAGTATTATTTGAAATTTAGAGATATACATGACAGGAATTTATACTGGAGCCTTTTTATATGACTATATGTTCCAAAGTACGTTTTTTACATGCAGTTTGAAGAACTTTATATTTTACCAAAATCTGAGAGCGAGCAGCTTTAATATATTTCTGAATGAAAACCTATCAAAATGATGCATTATCATATAAAAATAACGATATTCAGTCGATGTGTTTGAGAAAGGGGACGTCACAATGGTTATATCCTTACGTCAAAAGTAAGACACGAGAGTCGTCTGGCATAAGAGGGGTGCTGGACCGGTTTTCCCGCATGGGCAAAATCACCGGAAATGTCGATCCGATATGCAAGAATGACTTATCAGTAAACAGTATAAGGGACGTCACCTGTAGTTTACAAAGCCTGCTTTTAAAAAAGCTAGAAAGAAGATGGAAATGATCTCTCTGTGGCCAAAAGCAGTTGCTGATTTATGCTGAAAACAAAAATAAACCAAAATGTCGCACTTTCTTGCGAGATGTTCATCGCAAAGCAAAAACAGTGACTAAAAATTTGATAGTCGCCGGTAAAAGTTATGTTTTAGACTATTCAAGCAACTATATTATAATTATTGCTATACTTATCATGGAGGTAACGATATAGTATAACATATACTTGAAGTTGATATCTTGCCAGTTTATGTATACAAACAGGGATCGATAGAGTCTTCAACTGATCTTTGATATTATATGTGTGTAAAAGGCTTTAAAACAAGGAATTCAAAAGAAAACAGACATTTACTAAATAGTTGTAAGTCACTCTTGGCTACACATACCGGTCATTGTCGCGGGTAAAATCAGCGTTTTAAAATATGTTGCAGTACCGTAAAACATTCAATAATCTATGTAAAGTTGTACTCTTATGGGTGGACAGCAGCCTCTTTATTGATGAGATGTGCCAAAGTCTGTGAAGTTGGCTCGGAGATCGTACATCGACATTGGATCTGCATTCCTTCGTCCTGCATATCTAGATCGGAGCTCGACATTGGATCTGCATTCCTTCGTCCTGCATATTATCTAGATCGAAGATCAACATCAGATCTGCAATCGAGAATGCAGATCTAGATCGTACATCGACATCAGATCTGCAATCGAGAATGCAGATCTAGATCGACATCAGATCTGCAATGGAGAATGCAGATCTAGATCGTAGATCGACATCAGATCGGCAATCGAGAATGTAGATCTAGATCAGAGCTCGACATCAGATCTGCAATTGTGTATGTAGATCTAGATCGTACATCGACATGAGATCTGCAATCTAGAATGCAGATCTAGATCGTACATCAACATGAGATCTGCAATCTAGAATGCAGATCTAGATCGTACATCGACATGAGATCTGCAATCTAGAATGCAGATCTAGATCGTACATCGACATCAGATCTGCATTTGCGAATGCAAATCTAGTTCGTACATCGACATGAGATGTACATTCGAGAATGCAGATCTAGATCGTTCATCGACATGAGATCTGCATTCGAGAATGCAGATCTAAATCGTAGATCAACATCAGATCTTCATTCGAGAATATAGATCTACAGCGTACATCGACATCAGATCTGCATGCGATAATGCAGGCCTAGATCATAGATCAACATCAGATGTGCATTCGATAATGCAGATATAGATCGTACATCGACATCAGATCTTTATTCGAGAATGCAGATCTGGATCGGAGCTCGACATCAGATCTGCAATCGTGTATGTAGATCTAGATCGTAGATCGACATCACATCTGCAATCTAGAATGCAGATCTAGATCGTAAATCAACATCAAATCTGTATTCAATAATGCAGATCTAGATAGAACATCGACAATAGATCTGCATGCGAAAATGCAGATCTAGATCGTAGATCACAGATCTGTTATCGAGAATGCAGATCTAGATCATACATCAACATCAGATCGTAGATCAGCAACAGATGTGCAATGGAGAATGCAGATCTAGATCGTAGATCAACATCATATCTGCATTCGATAATGCAGATCTAGATCATAGATCGATTTAGATCTGCATCGGAAAATGCATATTTAGGTCGTAAGTTCGATCGCCATTAGATATGTAAACAACAGATCTAAGATATATTCATACCCGACTCTTACTTATGGCTTATTTATGGATTCAGTTCTTTCTCCTTGAAGTACCTCAACTGTATTTCATCAATTCATACAATGTGTCTTTGCCTACAGAGCATGCTGAAAGTTTTATACCCTTTACCGGTATTTCTTAAATGACTTTGTGATGCCGGGACGTTACAATCGACCCACAATGCTTTAGGTCAATTGTTTATATGCCACTAATGGCCGATTTTGCATTTTTATTAAGTATTTTACCTAGGGCCAAGAAAATGTACAAGTGCTTTTGCTATTAGAAGAATACGAAGTGACTAGTCAAGTTTAGTGGAATGTTTCAAAGGTGGTTATATTCCCTCTCTATCTGACATTGCGTGATTTGTTTACGTCACTCGTCCTGTTCATGTATTGTTAAGTATAAACTATCATTTTGACAAAGCAGTATGTATCTTTTAACGAAACTGGTTCCATCTTGCCTCTCAATGCCGGCCATTTTAATGAAGTGGTGATGTCATTAGTATCCGTTGATGTCACATGTCTTTCTTTTGAGGACCGATTATCGCATCAATTTCTCTCACGCACATCTCTATAATGCACTGAATATGAACTGAAATCTCTTCTTGCCTACCAGATGGGGATATCTGCAGTTTTTACCACTGCTGGAAAATCTCTTCTTGCATACCAGATGGGGATATCTGCAGTTTTTACCCCTCATGTTAGACGACTCGCGTGAATTACTTGTGACGTAACGTTATAAACATTGTGGCGTCACTTTACCAAACACAGCATCTGAATAACGTTTGTTTTTATATTAAAATGCATCATTTCGATAAATTTGTATTTAAATATCTATTTTAAAGTGCAAGACAGTATGCACGAAAATGTTTCTACTGTGAGATACGTGGTTCAGATGGAAATATCCGTCACTTCGGGTAACTGTTTCGCGGGAACTCGGCAGAGATTTTTTTATTCTCTTTATCAATATGAAGTAGATCTATAATTGCGTTTAGAAAGATAGTTTATTGAACAAAAGGTTACAAACCCATACGTCCGTGCAATGTAACTAAGTGTTGTAACAAGTGAACAATTCAAATTTGAATTTCGAATGCCGCGCTGGCACGACATTCAAAGTTTAGCAGTTTTGTAGATTTTGAATGTCAAATGTCGTATGTCGCGCTTGCACGACATTCAAACTTTAGCAGCTTTGTAGAGCTTGAATGTCGAATGTCGTATGTTGCGCTGGCACGACATCTAAATTTTGAATGTCGAAAGTCGTATGTCGCGCTGGCACGACATTCAAACATCAGCATTTTTGTAGATTTTGAATGTCAAATGTCGTATGACATTCAAATTCTGAATGTCGTTTGTCGCTTGTTGAGCTAACTTCACGTAAATTACAATACTCAATACATATTGTCAGAGCTCTAAAATTATAACAGATGGATTGTCAACGAGGACAGTAAGAAGTCATTAAATGATTGACAACACGAACTATTCTTTAATGCCTGTACATGAAACTATTTATTTGCAACCGCCGCCAAAAGATTGTCAATAATCATGTTATATGAACATTGTAGTACTTTATTATTTGAGCAGAAAAGTGTGAGTTGCAATAAATGGGTTTTCGCCTTTCAAAAGCCCTACACACAAAAGTAGACAGTTTAAGCATTTGAAGGCAATTCAACCAACTTTGGACTATTTGGATGTTTCCGGTAATATTTATATTGTTCTGCCGTCTGAGGACTTTTTGAACTTTACATTCCAGTATGAAGTGAAGTTCATCATTCCGAGTGTTGTATGTGCATGTCAAACAGGTCGTTCATTTCTAGGAATTTATTTATTGGTTAATTTCATCTGTCCGTTTCTGAAAGTAATCTATGTACTGATAATTATTGCATTGTTAATGAGAATATAAATTTTGAGACGTTTAGATTACATTTTTATCACTTAAAAACTAATATCAGGAAAACGTTTGTAAGTGGACGCTCGTGAAAAGATTCGTTTACCTGATACTTTCAATTTTATATAAAGATGGCTGAAAGGATTGGTTCGTCTGATGTCGATCTACGATCTTGATGTGAATTTTGGAATGCAGATCTGATGTTGATCTACGATCTGTACATATTGCCAAGCTAGCATTGTCTTGTCTGCAACTGATTTATGATGTCTAGACAGGGGTGTGTCGGATATATACGGCAAAGTTTACAACCGTTGCATTTAAATGCCCACGAGAAATTTATTCTCAAATGTATACATGTATGTTGACACGTTACTTTTCCTTGGAGGTTTTATGACTCTTCTCCGACATCCCAGTAAAATTATCACAAAACGTACATTTCGCGGACGAATAAGCCCTGTATATCCTTTTAAAGTCACAGTAGCACTTTGGATGTAAAATACTTGTAGCTCTTAAAATACCAAGAAAGATATCTTACTGGGGGAATCGATCGTTGTTTGTTCGAATAACTTTCATAACGTTGCTTTTGAAATCGAGAGTAGATGCTATAAATGTAGTGTGTAATTTTTTTCAAGTATAAAGCAGAAAAATAGAAGTCTTTTTCGCGAAGAAGGGACAAACATATGAAAGAAATGTGTAGGTCAACAGTGTCTTAGAATAAAAAGTATACAATTATGTTATTATTATATCTGTAAATTTAATCTAAAGTGCTAATGGGACTTTAACACTTTGCATGTTGTTTCATTTGATAACTGAACTACTTGTCTCTGGTATAATACGTGCTCCCCAATGCGCGTTCTATTCCAGTTTGTTCTTTTCCATACAGAAGTAGTTCAAATGCTGAAATCTCAGTCCAGTACTGTACAGAAATGATTATGTAATGTTCTCACCGATAATAATGCTATAAACTGTATGTTACTATGTGTAAAACTGAAGAACGTCATAAACTGATATATTTTCAGAGTGAACAGTCGGCCGAAACTTTCTGAGGTATTCGTTGAAATGTTTGCTTGACCGGAAGTGGTTAAGGTTATTGTATGTGTTCCAACTAGGGAGACTCGAGAATGTCGTGACTGTGAGAGCGTACAGGGTCTGTAGTCGCTGACCTACAACGGGATCTTTTTAGGATGATATATAAAGTCTCTCGACCTGGAGTTGATGGATCAACTTCCCAATCTTCACGCCGGAGTGCCTCTCTCGACCTGGAGTTGATGGATCAACTTCCCAATCTTCACGCCGGAGTGCACTCGAAGTTCCAAAATGTGGTTTGATTTATGGTTCTAGCGAGAAGAAAGAATAGTCAATGCAATAATATCATGTTTATCTGGTTTCAAATATGTCGTAAAGACAAAAGTTATTGAATGAAGTGTAAATGATTTTCCTTTTCTTTGAATACTCATCTTCATTTAGACAGTTTATAGTCCATACCGACCCTGGTGAATTTGCCAAGACTCCAGACAGGTACAGGTTGAAGAGATACAAGGGAATCCAGGTACCAGACCGTAGCTATTTCAAGAAAAGACCCCTTGATTCTTTTACGTAACCGGTGTATAGTACCGATACAAGTCAGACAACTGGGCTTCTAACTAGTTCATCTCTAGATCGGTGGGGAACACTGAAAAGCGATTCTGAAATGGCCAGTGCCCCAGTCGGGATTCGAACCGTGGACCTCCGGATTGGTAGTCCAGACCGTTCACCATTTGACCACTGCCGCCACCCCTTTGAATACTCAGGACATGTATAATTGTCCAACTCTTTGTGGATGTACTCACACTTACATAACATTTGTAACCGTATATTTATTTTATCAACACCTTATTACTTAATCCGCGTTTCTTTAACTGAAAGCAAAGTAGCCAATGTCACAACGATATTTAAGTGTTTCTCGTCCAATCCATACCCCAGGCAATCTTTATGAGTTCCGGGATTTATCTCTCTCAAACACTGTTACTTGTAATGTTCGTGCCGTATTCTGTTAGAATAGAGCTATGCACGCTAACCACTTCCCTGAGGCATTGCTTCTTATTAACATATCATAACAAGTACAGGCAGCTGCAACTGTTTGCGTAATTATAAAATATTCGGCGTTAATTCAGCGTTTATGCGGCCTTCCAATATAGCAAGAGAAGAAATATACGGTCGTCCTTGTTGTAACTATCAACATGCTCGCACTATTGTCTGAATTTGACCCATGTGCCACCTTTATGTTTTCCTCGGTTTTTACCGTCAGCAAAGGATATTCACTCAGTGCTCAAAATCGGAAATGAAAATAAAATAAAAACACGTGAAAATCGTGTTCACAAATTGATATCATAAATTGGTGTCTAATTAAAGAACCTTTGCAGTAAGTCTTGTGAACACGATTTTCACGTGTTTTTACTTTCATTTAGTTAAATATCGAGACGATTCTTAAACTGTGACCTAGCTCAGTACCGATGAAGCAAGAATAGATGTGCACGCAATCAAAGTTTGAGCAAATTAAAGTTTAATGTGACCTTTACCTATGACGCAGACATCGAGAAAACGATCTTGTGAAGGTCAATGAATGTAGTCCAGTTCTACTGACAGACAGACGGACGGGCGGACGGATTTCAGCACACCGTAAAACATTCCTTATTTCAAGAACGATGATGGCGACGGTGGGCAAAAAAAAAACATTTGGCTTATTGATGCAAGACAATGAAGTACGACGATATATGCAAAATCTCTAACACACCAAGAAATAGATACAGCAGTCTACATCTAAATCACGCCTGTATGCAATTAGAACTCTTCCACAACTCTTAACAGCATTTGTAAATAAAAACAACAATGTAAATATCGAGGGTTCAAAGGTAAAAGGTGATAACTTCCATTTTCAACATTTTGAGAAAAACGCAAAAAACATAAATTGTAATAAAACTTTTACTTCCGAAAAATATACATACAAATTTTGATTTTTCTATATTTGTTGACTAATTTGGATCATATCTTGTAAATTTTGCCTTGCAGGGTATGATTTGCAAACGATAATAAATGTTTGTTTGGAAATAATAAAATGAATCGTGGCATTTTACAGAGGTAAAAGGTTCTAAGTGTACTTAGATCCTGACTAACCACAATTTCGGAAAGGTAAAAGGTGATAACTGCACGTAGCACCTTTTACCTTTGAAGTGGTATCAATGAAAGTTCTAGATAAATTGTGGTAAAAAGGTGCACTTACTGCCTTTTACCTCTGTGAATGATTGAGATGTTGTTATAATTGTTGCGATATAATTATGTCACTGTTTGGTACAATGTTCCCTAATGTCATTAAGAACACAAAACATATATTTGAAAGCTTTCAATACGCTTTTTTACAAATGATATGTGATATTCTATGGTTTTATTTCCAGGCACTGCTTTCCCTCTCTTGTCATTTCCAACAAATAGCCCCGATGCCTTCTGTTTAGATAAACAAATAGCCGAGAAATTTCACGGAAAAAGAGATAGCAGATAGTGCACTGTGGATTGTATGAATGTAATATTCTGTCAGTGGTAAAAGGTAATAAAATCAGTTATTACCTTTTTCCACTACAGATTCTTCGGCAACTGTCAAATGGAGGGTAATAAGTACACTTACAACCTTTTACCTCTACAATGTTTGTTGAAAAGAAGTTATCACAAAATACCTCTTTGATTTTTGCCCAAATAAGGACTGAAGTTTACTTCAAAATTTTTGCCAGATATGAAGGACACTTAGTACATTTGAAAAATCACAAAATGTCATTTTTCGGCCAAACTGGCAGTTATCACCTTTTACCTTTGAACCCTCGATATATCCTACTCTTTCATACGATCGCGTTCCGAGCATCACTTTTTGCGTTCCTGGTACCTGGCTGATTGGGATGGGAACGATTTTGCTCACTTGGCCATCTCCGGAATCTTATGTATGAATGACCGTCACAAGCATGTATACGCAATGTGTTTTGACCAAAGTTACGGTAGATGTTACATTGTATTTGTATGTTCCCTGCCTACGAAGCAGGCTCCCGTATTTGGGAAAATATAAACATAAAACCCCTCAAATATGCAAAAGAAACAGCGGCATGGAATCCGGATAAAAATTGTTCATCATTAAGAGGCCTTTTTCAGATAGAATTCCATTTCCAAACCTACAAGCAAACATAAAAAATGGAGAGACGCAGAATTTATGTGAGGGTCGAATAGCATGCGAGTTTTTTGGCAATTATTTTTTAATTATATGAAAAATGGGAAAATGCTTCATCACCTTCCTTGTTTTTTCCTTTAAATTTATGCGCATACTGTTTCCGGAAGCTCAGCATGTGATATTCACCGAAGTGCATTTTGCACTTCATATGCAGGTTCCCCCAGCGTGACATTGACATATCGATAACGTCGTTATATTTCGATAACGTTGTCTGTGACAGATTGATAACACTGTTACATTTGATAAAAATGTAACAACGTTTCTAACGTCGTGATAATTAGATAATAGGATGAAAACTCAGTAGCACAGTCTCGGTAGTTGTTTTTTTCCTCTGTAAAGGCATAAAATGTTCAGATATTAAAGTCCCAGGATCACTATGGATTTAATGATATAGAAAAATAAGTTAACTGATAGGATAAAGATAAGGAACCATGTTTTATTTACCGTTTCCAGTGTTGACATATGTTTTTTCTTTTGTATTCAAGTCGTTCTTCACGAAAAAGAGTTGCCAGAAAGATTTTCTTATTTCTTTTTGCAATATCATTGAATAAAATACTGCGCTATATTTCAAACACGTACCTATCGTTTAAAAAACTAAGTTATGGATGTTTTTGGTACAAATAAAGGTCATTTTTGTCTGTGAGACATTTTTCTTGGTAAAATAAGAGCTACTTGTGAATGACCTATACAAATCAGTTTTACTCTTTCTAATCTTTAATACTAGATGATCATTTTTAAAAGAAATGTCATTGCACCTTAGCTCGCTAACTTCACTGTAACGTTAAAAACCTGCGTACATGTAACTCAACATGATCATAAAATTAATATAAAACGTCATTATTGTGTGAAAATAAAGTAAATAAGTCTATCAAATCCTCTGAAGTAACTACGTCTTTCTTAACACATGGAGTACTATTCATCAAGCAGATTTCTCACAATGCTGTTCTCGGTTGGGTCAACCATGTCATTGATAAAATGATGCCATTTGATACTTTACAACGCTGCTGAAATTACTTTGTCCGATTTTTTCATAGAAATTAAGTAAGAAATGTACATTGCTACATGTATAGCATTACCCGGCAACGACACAAAATAATGTTTATTACAAAACAGCTCAAACCTTTGAAATATGAAGAATATTTTCGAACTGTACTGTCTGCTCCAGAATGTGATAACTGATTTGACATTGTCTCTATCACGTCTTCCATATTGGATACATGTACTCCAATTTCACACCAATGCCTGTAGAAAAATAGCCACTGTTCATTTTCTGAATATGATAAATGATAATCAAAAAGATCTTCGTGTTACAGGAATCTTAATTTTAAGCATAACAAATTAAAACCCCACTTTGTATCTACAAATTTGCCGTTATGTCCTTTACCTTTACATACAGCCATTTCTTTCGGTACTAAATATTTTTCTAAAATGTAAGACTTGAATTTGCCGCTTTACCGAGGGGAGCGGTGGTGTAGAGGTTGAGGTGTCGGCCGCTCATCCCGGAGGTTGCGGGTTCGAGACCCACTGGGGTCACGACCGTACTTCCTCATATGACATCAGTACTGGTTTTTCCAGGAAGCGGACTCGAGAGTGACTCGATAAGCTACAAGCTTTCTTCACAATCGAGCTAAAATAAATTAGTATAAACTAATTTGCCGCTTTCATCTAAAAGTAAAGGCCAATATGGGGCTGAATACCATTCTGGTACAATTAAAGTTCCGCTTGCACTTTCTTGCTGAACTTGATGAATGCATTTTGCAACCATTCTAGGTGGCGGAACTAACCAATTGACAACTTCGTGCCAATTCTGCGAGAAGCAGTCTATTGCTTCTACACCTGGTACCCACCTTGTACCCACCAGCGTGCATTGAAACGCTTACATTTGGAATTTAAATGAGATGCGAACCTGTCTACCACATGCGGACCCCATCGTTTGTCTAAGACCGAGAAAAAATAATGGGCTGATGAACCAATCATCATAATCAAAACAACGACTTAAATGATCTGCTCTTTTGTTCAAAGACCGAGGAATTCACTGACAAGACATTAAGATATTTTCTATTCCACATATTCCGTGTATAACTAAAACCATTTTATGTAATTCCGTATTTCTGCTGCCCGATTTTAGTATAATATCAACATTTTTATTGGCTGTGAAAATATTTACATTTTTTTTAATTTAGTATGCTTACATAATTAAATAAAACCCTTTTTACAGCTTCTAAATCTATCCATGTTCAACTTTTATCCGTTTCTGGGTCGTTCCAAGACCCATAAATCTCTTTTGAACAGTATTCAATAAATGAGTCATTGTCGCATTGCAAATCACTTACCTCCGGAATTCTAGACTCCTGATACTGTAAATTCTTTTGAAAAGACTGTATGCTACTCATGTATACATTTGAGCTTGGCAGATCGAACCCTTTCTCAACTGACCCTATGTTCTGACCAAAACTCACTTCCGGCGTGACAGACTGACTCTCTTCCGGGAGCGTACCAAAGGCCCTATCCGAGGCCAATAACGACAACCAATTATCATTTAGACTGTCGGTTTCTGGCCGGAGAAACTCGCTTTGGTTGTCTATTGCCTTACCTTTCTCTCTGTAGCCTCCATAACCCGTTGCACTTGCGTCTACAAATATGTTAAAATCTAGTGTCTGTTTCACATTTATAGGCCTTCCTTTTGTGTTTATATTATTTACATTTTGAAGCCAAACAAGAGCTCTTTCCGGGCTTCGTCTCTGACAACTATGGGAACTTCCCAACTAGCTCGTGTTACAGGAGTACATGTACCTCGTTTTCAGACAAACACTTCTTCCGAAAACGAATTGTAAAGAGATAAGCTGACGTATTACTGATGCCAATGATCTAACATGAATCACATTTAGAGACTCTAAAGCGATTATTTTCAAAACGTGTTCTATAGACATTTTCAGACGTTTGATACGTTCATCTGTTATTTGCGCTATATTCTTTGTGTAGTCAAGGATATGTCCTAACCCAATAACCTTCTGTGCCGGAATCCAGTGGCATTTGTCGTCTGCTAAAAGAAATCCAAATTATTTCAACGAAGTTTGTACGAACTCGCTTGATTTACAAGCATCTTGGAAATTTTCTTTTCCGCCTATTCCATCATCAAGAAACATGATGACTTTATGACTCTTAGATCTCCAGAAATTGACAACTACCCTTAAAGTTTTTGTAAAAATATGTCCTGCTGTGGCAATACCAAATGGCAGTGAATTAAAAATGAAAAATTTTCTACTTTTACCATATGCACAGCTGAATCCCGAAAAAGTTTAATGATCTTCAAAAATATCAATATGATGATATGCCGATTTCAGATCAAACGTAAACAAGAAGCTATTTGCATTAAACATATCTAAAGCTACCCTGATGTCATCAAATTTGATTTTAAACTTATGCAAGTGAGGATTGATATGTCTACAATCCAAAACCATTCTTTTCTTTCCGGATTTGTTTTCGGCAACTGTGAGCGGATAAACTACAAATGGTTGCGTCGTAACTTCTTTGATGACGCCTTTGTCTAACAGAGACTGAATTTCTTTTTCTACGAATTCGACATTATTTAAAGCCGACCTATTGTTACGAATAAAAACTGAAGTTGGCATTTCTTTGAATGGCAATTTGTATCCGTATTCAATTACATCATTAATGTACTGACTCTCACTCACCTCTTTCCATTTACTAGAACAACTTTTTAGCCTTCCAACTGGCGAGATTATACCGTGATTACATGAAAAATTACCTGATTCAACATTGTAACTCTTGCCATCTGACGGCATGACGCTTGTTGTATTCTTCTGGAACTCCGTGCCCAACAAAGACTTACTTTCGACAGAATCTGAACATATTTTGGTACTGCTAGATTCCGCAGACGACTTGTTCTCATCTACAATAGAAACATAACATAAAGTACTTAACTTAATATCAGCTTGATTTTGAGATTGGGTACACTCATTTTTCCAGTGGCCGGGTTTCCCACACGCATAACAGCAACCAGGTTTACGAGTAGAAGTATATACGGGTACTTCTGTAGCAACCGATGTCGTCTGCCTGACCGAACGTTGATTCTGATACGGCCTCATTCTAGATCTGGATTTTTTAGCCTTTGCAGCCTTGACTTTTCGGGAAATAATATAAACTTAACATGTATGTTGTTTTTACATATAAAAGTACAAAATGTACTTAATAAACGTCATTTCTGGTTCTGTAACATATGACACATTCTATAACGTGCAACAAATGTTTACTTCAGTCTAATAAGATTAAATTTTTCTTTCAAAATTATAGATAATAATCAATTGTATATAGACGCGATGTCATAAGTTGGAGCTTATTGAGTTTTCGCAATAATTTCTATTAAAGAAGTATCACTGTCGATTTTTATTTTACAATGTTTATATCATGCAATACATCTTCTGAAAGTAGAAATCAAGCTTTATTGTGTGTTACAGTTTAAAATCAAATCTAAATAAACCACTGAAGACTTTTGTGGGCTAAAACAGCTCTGACACTAAGAAAATCCACTGTAGAGATGTAACATAAAATTCCATACATACACAGTAAAACTGTCAAATAAACAACAAAAACACGTCAGGCGTTAATAAAATTTTCCGTGAAATGCACGTCTGGCATGAACTACCGACGTCATGTACGTAAAACAAAATGACGGCACCAGAAACATGTCAGATGCAGTTCAAATGTGAAACATGGATGTGTAGAGATTGAGAAAAAAAAAACGAAACTTGCGAAACAAATATTTTTCTCTGGACTTGTTATCTTTAAACCCACGTCTATAAGATTTCATACAGAAAGTATTGTTTTTGTTCTTATTCGGAATATGCATCTATTCGATAATTCCTTTCAATACCAAAAACGTATTTACAATAGATATGTGTCTAGTGAAAATGTCCCGCGCTGCGCGAAAAGAGTAAAATTGAAATAAACTTAAAATTCTGACAGGTTGTAATTTAAATGTAAGACTATTTTGTCGTTTTTGTGACAAGAAATAAAATATATCTTTTCTCATGAATATAAAAATGTGTATTTTTAAAAAATCACTCAATATATTACAGAGTTATTCAACATTTTCTGTGTCTTAGTAAAATGTCCCATAGCGCACGAGTGTTGACGTTAACATTAATGTCGATATCAATACAACGCTTTTTTCATTTTTCAAAAAATCGTTTAAATGCTCTTTACCTAAGAAATAAATCACATAATTACGACTCATAATGTATATTTCGGTAACATATTAATGACTACCGTATACCTATCATAAATACTTTAATCCCAATTGGCCGGTAGCGATTCCGTGCCGGGTCCGCAGAAGCACGTGTAGACCTGGAACATGCGCGGATTTCAGGACATCATTTCTGTGATATTTTCGTATATTTTCACCACTTTTTACGAGGTTTACAATAATTATAATTTTAGACTAATGTTTCAGTCAATATATAGTTTTGCGGACGTATACATAAACTTATGATTATATATCATACTGCTATATACAATGTATCATGTGACAATGTACATAAATAGGCTGTTGGTTTTTCCCTCAAAAACGTTAATACTGGACGATAGTTCAACGTTATATTTGTAAATCTTTCATTGCAGCCATCATGTCAGAAAGATCTAATAATATCAAACAAAAAGAAAAATAGAGGCATTCAAAAGGCGAAAACAGATACAATTACAATTAGATTGTAATACAATGTAGTTGTATTATGAAAATGTTGAAATTATTAGCCCGGAAAACATTTAAGCGTGAATATAATTGATAATTTAGTAATTAATCAAGAAAGACTAAATAATTAAAGTTGTGTTGTCATTACTAAAACCAGTAATAGAAAGATTATATGATATCGAGAACGAGCAAACTCTCACGTTATTTCCTAGCGTCAAGTGAATAAACAGCGTTTTTTAACGTTACGCTTTTAAGCTCCAACTTATGACGTCGCATCATAATGTATGCAAACATAGCGTGAAATGCAACACATCAACGGTTGAATACGAGTAATGCTAACTGTATATAAAAGTAACCCTGTAATACATCTGTATATATAACACATGTGCATAAATCCAAGCCTTTGTGACTAAACTTATCAAAGCGCAACTAACAAGAACATCTACACTTTTGATTTTTACCTTCAGTGATCTTTTCGCCACATTCTGCTGTTTTCTGTTTTTTTTTAATTATGCTTAGCTTCTTGCAAAGAGAATAACACTTTGGCATTTGCACGATACTGCTCCTCATTGCTCTTTCTTTTAAAATTTGGAAACTCTTTACTAGCCATAACTGAGTTTATTTTATTTAGCTGAATAGCGTTAAAATTTGCACTTATCTAATTAAATAAAGTCCCGATTCCATCCATCATTCACTTTTGTTGTTCCTTTAGAGACTTTGTAACTTGGTCCGAAATCAGTTTTTTCTAAATCAATCTGTTGTGTTGAAGGATTCATAATTTGGTGTTCACGGTAAGAAAATTTCGCGTAGAAGTGACCACCGACTGACTGACTGATTGGATTTGTTTACCCTCGGTACTTGACACTGTCATGTGTACATGTATGCCCACCGGTTTGTTTGTATAACTAGAATTCGCTATTTTGGACCCTGTCGTGACCATAACATAATTGGATATGGGGAAATCGATATAAAACCATAAACCGTGACAATAATAATCTTCGATATGTTGATATAAGCCACACGGTGGTCTTTATAATTAAAGTTTTAACGAACCCAGCAGAAATGATCACTGGCATAGTGGTATGAAAGGTGAAGTCAAGATCAGTGGGTGTCGAGTTCGAATCTCAGTCTAATTTTTTTGTTGTATTTCATGAAAACATCGTAAAATCTTTTTTTGTCGATGTTAGCGACGAAGAAGCAACATACACTGCCAGCAGCTGTAGCAATTATTCTGACACAGACAGCGCATTTGAATATTCATATTTATTGTTTTCATTCAACAAAATGTTATATATAAAATAAAAACTGAATACAAAAAAAAATACGGCGTAAAAATATGATAAATTTAGATCTATTAGATGTACTTAGTTTAAAAAGAAAAAATATTGAAGGTTCAGGAAAGACTCGAACTCATACCCCCTTTAGTGACTATAAAATGCCAGTCTTCCAACGCCAAGCCCCAAACCACTGAGCTATTACTTTTTTACTACTGACAAAGTCACATTTAGCTCTCATTAACATTAAATAGTACTGATAAACATACCCGTTTTACCCACAGACACTTGGGTTCAGTAGAGCGATTCTGACCCAATTGTGTCTATCTTGTTTTTTTTTTCATATTCACATACTATAAGAACTCAGTATACACAGACTCCAATGGTGGAAAAATTACTACTTCTTTCAATTCACGATGCATTTCAAGAATCCACATTACACCTTACGAAAACTTATCGGTGCCAATCAGTAGTCCATATGTTTACCTCTTCCTACACAAAGTCGTTGGAGCTGACATTCTCATTTTCAAAAGAAAACCGACACAAATAAAAAGAAATACCTGTATTTAGGAGCTGGATACTGGTGATGTCGAATAGCTCCCGGTCGTGTATTAGCGCAGTTTTGAGCCGGACACCAAATTGCGCTTACGAATACAGGAATTGTTATTATCATCTCACCTGGCGCCAAATTCAACCGCTCTAGCGACGGTGTGTACTATAAAGGTTTTACGAAAGTTTAGATTAAAGTGATAATTACCATTTAAAGTGACCATCATACATTTAAATGAAACAAGATTTATACTCCTAGAATAATAAACATTGCCATAGTTATTACCAAAAATAACGGTCTGTATAACAGTTTCGTTAACATTAAATTATAGAGGAAATCTGTCAAAACCTTTTTGACTATCCTAGTCAAAAATAATAAACCCACCCTTTTGGTAATGCACATCTTTATTTGTATTTGTAACTAACAGAAATAACTTGGTAAAACTTATTTCTTATATGTTTTTAAAGCATCCACTGTGCTTTGAGCATCATTCTTAACTGTAAACCAATGTGAGCATTTTGAAGGGTAATATGGCGAGGTATTGCAGAAAAGAAATGATTCCATAAAACACTTTTTTCCGAAGTCACTCAGCAATTCGTCTGATACTGGGGGAGATAATAAAAATCTCTTGAAAGGATCACCTGAATACCATCAAAATACCATTCGTCTTTTCTCAACGACCTGCATAAAAGGTCAACTGTTTCAAATACTTTCTTACTCATCATTGATGACGATTTCACAAGATTTTATACGTTGTCTTGTCTTAAGAACAAGAAGAAACCGTGGTACCAAAAAAAAAATATGCACAATGATTTATGTAAAACAATGCACTGTCATTTTAAAAAAATACTACAAGAACAAGAAACGGACGTCTCATTTAGTCTCTTAATTTTGACTTGAATATACTTAAAAATACCGAGTTTCGAATTTCGAATTCAAATGAGTTCCATAATTCAACAGAAGATGGTAAAAATGATGCATAATAAAATGTATCAATGTATGTCTAGCTATTGTAGTAGATTTTTCGTCATTTCTTAGAGAATAACGAGTTGTTTCAGACACAGTTAATGGGAAAATATGTTGCAAGTAGTCAGGTAAAACTCCATATTTTTCTTTATAAAGAATAACATCTTTTTTAAAATTTTACGTGTAACAAGTGATACCCAGCCTATATTTTTAATAAGCGTTCAATTGAAACTGATCGTGTGAGGCCTGTGACAACTCGGGCGGCTTCATATTGCAACTGTTTTAAAGAATTGTGTTCATAAACCGTGGAACCATCCCAGACTACAGAAGCATATTCTAATATTGGACATGCATGTATATACTATGTATAAATCCGATTAATCTAAATTTGAAAGAACGCACAGAGCCCAGAACTTTTGAAGCTGAAATTTTAATAACATCAATACTGTATGTTCATGCCACTTTAAATCGGACGACAATTATAACCCAATATGTTAATGATTGTCGACGAAGTTCAGTGAAACACCATTAAATAAAAGTGTTGGTTTATTATTGGTGTTGGATGAGAAAAACATAACTTCAGTTTTATTAGGATAAAAATTTACTAGCCACTGCTTTGACCAATCATTGATTGTTTGAAGTAAATTGTTTATAGTTGTTTCTATGTAGTTAATATCTTTTGACGAAACTGCCAAAGAATTGTCATTAGCTAAAAGACTTGTTATAATTAATAGGTTTTCGGCAATGTCAAATTTTTTAATGTTGACGTAAATGAAAAAAGTAGGGGGTCAAGGGCTGAGCCCTGTGGAACACAAGCTGAAATATTCAATACCTCTGATGTTGCGGAACAAATAAAAACTGATTGTTTATGGTCAGAGATATACCGATAATCATTAAATCATTGCAGGAGTTCATCGTTTAAACCAAACTGTTTTAATTTAAAAAGTAAACCAAATGCCAGACTCGATTGCTTGAAAACCTGATTGTAATGGATAGATCAAATGGTGAGGGTGAAGATGATTATAATTTTGTTTGTAAATTGCTCGTTCCATGACTTTTCTTATACAGCTTATTAATGATATAGGTCTATGTATTTTCATCTCCCTTTTTAAGAAGTGGTATGACTTTTGCGAATTCCAAATATTTGGATAAACACCATCTTTAACAGTCAGATCAATTAAACAAAATACAAAGCAGAAAACAGATACTACTGTGAGTTTCTTTAAGAATCGTATGACTGATTTCATCAGGTCCTACTGCTTTGTTTAAAGTTAATGTAGACAGGATGTCTTTAATTGTTTGAGGGTGAATGGTAAATGACGACGAACTTTTTTCAGTTTTACGAATAAAATTTGTAATTGAGTTGCCGCTGCATCGACTGTTTAAACGGAAGTAAAATACTCGTTTAGACAATTAGCCTTTTCTTCATCCGAAATATAATATTTGTCAGTACCGTTTTTGTTAACTATTAGCGTAGGAATGCTTTTGAAACTGTTACCGTTATTTTTAATGCGGATCTCTTTTTCTAAAATTTCTACGAATAACGGAAGTCCGTCCATTAATGTTGCTAGAACTTGTGGCCCTTTCCCACTTGCTTTTGTTTTGTTGTGTCATATGTCTGTTTTTGTGTACATGTATTTATGTATATATGGAATAAAATATGATAAAACTAAATCAAACTTACTTATTCCAAGGTAAGACTGAGACAAGGATTGATTTCGTTGTAAAAAGGGATTTAAGTTGAGGGACATTTTTAAGCACACGCAACCACGTAACATGTTTAATGAATTGCAAAATCCGATGCGACTAGATGACCAATCAGTGCATTGTTAGAGCTATCCCAACACATTTTCTTCAAGCAGTGTTAAGCTTTATTGACAAGTAATTCCACATATCTACGTTAGTTGCTTAAATGATTTCTGATACAGTGAAAATAGTGAATTTTTTTTTTAAATGTGTCCATTGAGTGACTAAACCTGTTCAGTGTGTATAGTGGGTTCTTATAGTATGTGAATATGAAAAAAATACAAGATAGACACAATTGGGCCAGAATCGCTCTACTGAACCCAAGTGTGGTTTATAGAGACATATAGTGAAATCTTTTTTTTTTTTAAATGTGTCCTTTGAGTGACTAAACCTGTTCAGTGTGTATACTGGGTTCTTATAGTATGTGAATATGAAAAAAACAAACAAGATAGACACAATTGGGCCAGAATCGCTCTACTGAACCCAAGTGTCTGTGCTGAAAACATTGCTGACGAAACTATAACTGGTGTCAAACTAAATAACTTCAAGAGCATAAATAATATAACATTTGCAAGTATCATTACTAACCCTTAAAGTTTAAGCAATGCATTCCAGTCGTTATGGGTTAAATCAGTGTTTTAAAATATGTTGCAGTACCGTAAAACATGCAATGCTCTATGTAAAGTTGTTGAACTAAATTGTACAATTAATGGGTGGATAGCGATTTATTACAGAATGCATTTATGTTGATTATTTGTGCTAGGCATTCTTTATATAGTCTGTTCTTTAAAATTTAGTATTTATTTATCATTTACGTTCATTGAACACATTATTTATGTTTCGAGAACATAATCTGCTAGATGTAGGGAGTGCCCCTTTAAGCAAAGTGGCAGTCAATTTATTGGAGAAAACAATCTTTCATCTTTATTATCTTAAATATAGTATTTACAGGCCATGACACATCTTTAAATTTTAGTGAAATTAGAAATACATTTACTAAAAAACCTGCAATAAGCGGCAAACTTCAAAAGTTTCAGCTAATAATCATTGCAGTAATACAGAATTTAAAATAATAGTGACAGTGTGGCTACTAGTAGTGAAACATCATTTTGTAATATAACTGTATAATGTATAACAATACTATTTAGACTACAAATAGAAATGAATGTTTAGCTCTTGCTTTATAATATAAAGTATTGAGAAAGTGATACTAAGCTGATCAATTCGTTTTACAAGATGACCTATCTCGAGCGTGATGGCATAGATACATACTACAATCCTGGGCACATGAATCTATACTTTGTATCACTCGCTGATTCGCACGTGAACAACTTTACAACAACAACATCAATGGCAGGACTAGGTGTCGCTGAACCGGAACCGGAAGTCAACGCAGACGACAAGACAAGTGTAGTACCACGTGATCCTTACCTTGCAAGACGGAAGCAGGCGAGATAAATTATGATTGGCTTTAATGTTGAATTAACTGTTCTACAGTTAAAATGGACTGTTCTACTGATGTGTCCATTGATCACGTATGTACTGCTTGGCAAGAAAACTAGCCGTAATCTTTTGATTTTGTCTTTTTAAGGAAAGTTACTATGATTCTCGCCAATATTTTATGTTTTGGACCCGCCAAATTAAGTCTTAGCGGACACAAGTTTTCATTTGCATTTAAAAAAATGTAGTTACTGACTGTGCAGAAAAAAATTGGTAACATTGATTCAATCTTGTTTCGCAATCGAGAGTAAATAAATTAGAATAAATTAAATTTAAGATCAACATACTAGGTGGTGCTGGTATGGCATCAAACCAAAGTGCAAAGTGAAATTTAAAATGAACGTTGATGCTATATTTTGTATCTGGGAATGTCGATTGAAATACGGGTTTAATCTACATGCACTTTTTATGTTCATAATGAATAAAGAAAACAGGGAAAGCCAGGAAGAAAAATGAAAGTCATTGTTGATTCCCTTAAAAGAGATGAATACCAGTTGCTTTCTTCGGTTCAAAGAACATCTGGACGAATCATGTACCCGTTAAGTCGAAGTCCGACGAGCAAGTCATAAATGTTCTCTTTCAAAGGAATTCGTCTTGAAAGCAGTCTACTTTTATTTGAAAATACAGGCTTCATCGGCGGTATCATTAAATTACTTCGAGATATGCTGGAATTCGACTTAACAGAGGTTTAAAATGATCGTTGTTACTATAGCCTCGATAGCTCAGTGGTTAGGGAGAACATTTAGAACGGGAGCTCCCGGGTTCGAATCCCATCCCGACCATGTGGTGTGTCCTTGGGCAAAGATACTGATGCTACACGTGCCTCAGTCTACCCAGTTTTAAATGGGTAGCAGTGATGAAAAGCCCGATGTCTCTCTCTACCGAGCGTGATGACATCTGAGTGTTCGAGAGTGATTCAATAAGCTACGGAGCTTTCTTCGTAATCAAAATAAATAAAATAAGCTAACAGAGATTTATATGACGAGATTCGCTTTACTCGCCTTTTTTAAATGACAACCTTGCTTAGCAATAGAATTTGACGAAAAACAAAACCAAACTGTGCTAACTCACTGCGATTTTTAAAGTGGCGCATTTCGCGTTCTATTTTGTAGAAATCGAGGCTGACAATTTTATTGAGATCCTGTGGTCAATTACAGTCGTGTTTTAGTTTTCGGGATGATTGGCGACTTTACATCTGGAAGGATTGCACACTACTTTGGAAGGTTGTTGCATGACCGAAAACAACAATACCCAAAAGGTGACAACTTCGCTTTTGAGACATTAAAGCTTGATACCTACGTCACATGTGACGTGACACCAACGTGACAATCAACGTTTATACCACGCTAAGTGAGCTCTTTGGCCGAAAGTAATGCTTAAACTTTTCTTAAGTGTGACAAGTGCTCTCATCATTATGGACGGAACCTACCTGTAACTTACGCCTTCTCATATAATGAAATGTTCACTGAAAAATCCGGAAACTCATACATGCGCAAATTGACCTGTTTCTGACGTAACCCGTACGCAGCTGGTTTCAAGTGATGAGTTCAAGTCCTGACAGGCCCGACATGCCCATGCTGATCATGACTTGCAATGTTCTCTATTCATAAAGTCAATTTATGTGAGAATCCCGGCCATTGAACATTTGAAATTCGGACTTGAAACTCTAAGCATGTTCCGTTCACACACACAATCTAAGCGATCGCAAAACGCTATACAATAAACTGTGTATATAACGAATCTGGATATAGCGAACTTCCAGATATAAGGAACACATTTTCTCTGTCCGAGTTTTTTTAAAATTTTTTATTTTATATGAAAATGTTTTATGGATATAACAAACTCCGGATATAAGGAATAAATTAAAATTGTCCCAATGAGTTCGTTATATACAGAGTTTACTGTATTTCCTTTTTGAAATTAAATGAATTTATTAGCGGGTTGGAGTTACCTTAAGAATGTACTCGTGCATAGCAGGCGTGAAAAGAATCACGTGATGGTAGTTGATTTAGTGTGTAATGGTTATTGAAGAACGATTCGAGGTTTCGTCGCCAGATCGTTTACACTCAAATTGGATGTGCTTGGTGCATTTACTTGTCAAGATGCCAACATTTCAGACAAAATGCAGAGCAGAATTGAAGACATGCGTATATTAGATAAGTACAATATCAGACAGTTACAGATTTTGCTTTAATTTGTTGTGTATTTGCTTTAACAAGATACACGTATATTTCACGGAAGGAAAGCTTATGGATGAAGTTTCTTCACGAGATCTGTTTGCGACAAGACTGGATGTTTTCTGAAAAGCCGCAGCATAAATTACATTTTGAATGATTCACTTTGAATATCGGATAAAATAATTCAATATTTGATACAGAAAGGTACAAGTTATACTTCACGATTTTTTCATGATCGGGACGAAGTGGGTAAACAAATAAAATAAGTACAATGTCAGCATGATTTTCACGGAAATTGACTATGTATCAATACGATAACATAAGTTTGGTAATATACGTTTCATGTAACAGCTTAATGAAAGTTTTGTTTAACTATATCTGCAGGTTACAACATTTAGAGCAATTTCAGCAACGTGTGGTCACGTTAAATCGACAGAAAGAATATCGATATATCCCGTTTCTCGTGCAGTAGGTGGCGTTATGCATGTTTTCCTTGGTTCTCTGTCACCTGTACACAGATAATAATGCTTGGGAAAGTTGCTTGATTTCAATTACTTCAGGATTGGAATGGATGTTGTGTTTTGCACATGCGTTGTTCAAAATTTAATGACGTTATATACTTGCTGCAGCTTTTTCAGTTTCAAAAAGAGAATATTTACGTTGAAACAGATACTATTTAGGCCAGTGTTTTTTGATTTGTCGTTACTCGAACCCGCCGCCCCTATTTTTTCGTATTTCCAAAAAAAAAAAAATCAAATTTTTTTTTTTTTTTTTTTTTTCAAAATTTTAAAATCGCGAAATTAGAGGTCCGTTTAAAAAAGTGATAACGTCAAGAAGCTGCATTCGTCTAGTGAATTTTTTCAGACCGATTTGGGACAATAATTCAGCCCCATTCCCCTCCTAACATGATGTTTTTGACAAAAAATCCCCTCAAAATGAATGCTGACAAAAGTTTTTGATTAAATTAATCAAATGCTTGCCAAAATTGTTATAAAATGTAAGTTTCCATCAATAAAAACGTTTCATAATCACTTCTTGCAATTATTTGATACCTTACATTTGAAATAGTCAGCCGAAAATCGCCGATTTTTCGTTTGTCATCTATTTTCGCGACCCCGTTTTTTGTTAATTTTACCAAAGAAAACAGTGTTCAGAAGACTCAAAAAAAAGATAAAAATAGATTTTTTTCATTTGTTTCAACAAAAATGCCTGTTGTTAACAGTTTTGTTACTGACACCAGTATTTTTATCTGAAAATTTAGTTATTTTTGAGTGCGATTTGGGCCAAAATTCGGCCCCATTCCCCTCCTTAAATAATATATTTTTTCCCTAAAAAAGTCAACAAATTTTCAAGGGCATTTTGCTCGGGGAGGGGGGTGTTCTTATGTCGGATTTTAGAAGAGAAAGCAGGTCCACGATGAAACAAAGTTTGTCACATATAAAAAAAGTCTTTTTTTTTTTTTTTTCCTCCTCCGTACGGAGCTTTTTAATTTCAAACTTCGAGTAACAAGTAATAAAAAAATAATGGCCTTATATATAAATTGAAAATGTTCGTGGTCCATACCAGTATTTTGAGAGGTGAATGTTGATTAAGTCGTAGTGATCTAAGTGTCGTGTGAGAACACTTAGTGGTGTGATTTTTATGGCAATCGTGTCGATATTGGAATCTATTTACATGTATCACTGGGTAATGTATTTAATTTTCAAAGATTCAGATCAAGAAGAAAACATGAAGCACGTGCAACCCTCTTTTAAAAACAAATACATAAGTTCGAAAAATTGTGTGGTAAGAGACATAAAGTTCATGTATTTTACGCCTTCGTTTTTTTTTTTGAGTCGCTAAAGAAATCAAAGCACTGAAAGTACTGGTAGAGCGATGACCTTGAACAACAATAGAGGTAGTTAAAGCACATACACCATTCTCTAGTTCTCTAGCACAGTAGTTTGTCATTTTGTAAAAGTATAGCACAATTTCTAGATTTTTCATCAATGAGAATCAAGCCAGATCCTATTCTCTATTAATTTCAAAACAAATACTGTTTGTAGGTAGGACAAACTGTAAGCAGTTATGGGTTCATATATCAGTAACAAAATACATGTGGAGCTATCACTGAAGTCCGCCTCTGTGGTCAAGTGGTTAGAGTTGATGACTTGAAATCACTGTAACCTCTCATGCATAGATTGATGGAGCTCTGCTTCAAGCCATGTCTCTTTATGAGAGAAAGTTGGCGGTTTCTTAGGGCCGGAGAATAGGAGTCTAGTACTGGTTCTTCCCAGAAACAATGGTTTGGTGCAGTTCAAAAATATGTGTTACCTGTCACATTAATACTCTGAAGATTTGACCTAATTTTAATGTTAATCTTACAAAGGGTCAAGGAGGCAAATTCTAATAAGCTTTGACCCCCATATGACCTTGACCTTGATCGAGGCAACATTGACCTAGCCTTCAAGAAAATCATTCAAGAGGTTTGAAAAATATAGTCCCTTTGTCCCTGAAGTGTGACCTTGACCTTGAGGTGCATGGTCTTGGTAAGATGAACATTCATATAAAGTTTCATTAAAATTCTTTAAGGGGTTAAAAAATATGGAGCAGACACTGATAATGAATCACCTTAAGTATGACCTTGAGCTGATAGGGTTGAAATATGTGTTCTGCATGTCATCTTGATGAGTAAAACATTTGACCAAATGTACATGGAAATTGAGGGACACTAAAAAACAATGACCCCTATTAAAAGTATCACCTTAAGCCAACAGACTTGGAATATAAGTTCTTTACATCATCTTGATAAGATGAACATTTGGCCCAAATTTCAAGATTTCAAACTTCAAGGGGTTGAGGACATTATGGAGCTGACATAAAATCAGCCGTACGTCAGACTGACTGATCAATATACAGACTGACTGACCAGCTGACTCTTCTATACACCCAAACGTTTGTGGGGAGATAATAAACTTACTGCTGCAGTTTACTAACGCTCCCTTGCAATGAATTTGCTTGTTCCTGCAATAAATACAAGTCTAAAACCTGTACTTATCTGGCACCTGCATTTAACAGGAAACCAAATTATGCAACACTGTTTTTGAGCCTTAAAAGATAGGTGAGACATGCATAAGAATGAATATCGTCTTATCTAAAATAAGCCTATATTAATTTGTACATAACTTATGATATTGCAAAACTTCTCAGTGAAGCTACAAAATAAAATCAAAATTTCTCAATTTTTGTTTAAAACTTTTGCCAGGGAATCATATACTGCGACAGTTGCTTTTTTAGATTCTTACTTTTATGAGCATGTTTAATATAGTCTTAATAATACAGCTTGTACACTTTATGCGAAATTTCATGATTTTCAATTTGCAACAGTATAATGGTAAGTGGAAATACCAAGTTCAGACTTTACTTCTGACAGATATTCAAATATTAAGGGTTTTTTAAACATTAATAAATTTAAAGAACAACTGAACATGTAAAATTACACTGCCAATTAGCTTCATGTGAAATGGAAAATTCATTCTCAAAATTTACATAATGCTAGTAGTCGGTGTCTTGAATTGTATGCAGTATTTACTTATTGTAGGCATCAGTTATTAATTTGAAAATACTTTAACAAAACTAAAACTTAAAAAATGTAAGAACCCTTCGATGTGTACATTAATACAGTAAACTGTTGTCAAGAATGTTTCTTTTTGAAGTTTAACAGATAATACAATTTATAGCTCTCTAAGCATTAAAGTGCGTTGATAACTAAGACAAGTTTTACTGAACCCTAATTTCCTACCAAATTATGAACTGCATGCTTTTATTGCATATCTGGGAAACCTATTGCTACCCCCTCTGTTGCTAAGCTGACTTATAATCACTACAATCTCTCTTTGACAGAGGGCCATGGGTTCAAATCCTGATACCGATCATGGTTCTTTATGCAGGACAGGGTTCTAGTACAGATCAGAATAGAATAAACTTTATTTCCAGTCAGGGGTCAATTACTGTGGGGTATGTTAATCACAGAGTAAATGCTTAAGAAATAAAGATTGTAATGTAAGCAAGGCTGAAATAGTATTGGCATAACACATTTAAGAAAGCTTGTCCTGGGCAGTATATATGAGACGGTTACTGAGGTAGCCGTCTATTTTATCCGGGTTCCTCCAGTAGTAAGGTACGTCACTATATGCCAACACCTCAGTGACCTATGCAGTCAATTCAAAAGGTTTGCATTAGCTTAATATGTGTATATGCTTAGTACATCTAAAAACGCAACATTTTTTTAAGTGAAATATTTTAATTTAACAAATTATGGAGAAAATCAGTTGTATAGATTCTAATTGTCCTTTCCATTGATTATTGTCTTGTGGTGTAATTTTCTTAAAAACGACACGAAAAAATTGTAAAAGTGCAAAAATTAAAAAAATCAATATTTGCAATTAAATTTTTATTCTGTTATTTTTTCGAAAAGGTTAACAAATCAATATGTCTAGAATTTAGAGAACCTAAGAAAAATCACTTAACAGTCATAATATTCGTCATAACCAAAATGAAAACTGGTTTTTAAAATCGCAGAAAATCGTTAAATCTGGTATGTCTATTAATTTTGTAATTTTGTTAAAGCTAAATTACATTCCCCTTTTTTGTTTATGAAACCACTATTTTAAGGATCAAATTTGTGAAATGAGCCCATTTTGTTCACAAATTTTGAATGACTTAAGCGATATTTCATAAATATGGCATTTTTTTCCATTTAACCATAAACCCCACAAAAACATTATGATTGATGCAAAACCTCTCGCAACATGTTATTTCAGACTAAAACAATACTTTGGTGTTAAAATTGTTCACGACTTATTCACCATTTTCTGTAATTAAAACAGTCAATATTGATAACAAATTGCCAGCCGGCGCTCTTTTTTTACACAGTATACATCTGACAATCAATTCTCCGTTTGTGTGAATACATAAAAGTTAAATTTTCAAAAAGAATTGTCTAGTACTGGTTCTTCCAAGGAACGATTGTTTAATAAAGTGCCCGCCTGTTAAAATGACCAAAACACGGTTGGAACGGGCGTTTAACTCCTATAACGCAACATGTAAGTGTTGCGTTTTTAAATGTACTGAGTATATTTGTTTTTTGTATCCTGTGACTTTTTATGGTTATTATTTGTTTAAAAACCCAACTTAAGTGACTCATTTCTTAATTGGGTCATCCATCCAAATACTGAATTACAGGCATTTCAGCTCCTAGTCATTTCATCTCCTTAAATCTTAGATGGTTCATGCTCCATAACTTATATGATGCTTTCATTTCAAAATAAGAGAATAAGAAAATATCAATTATATCTTTAATAAGAATTGTAAGTTTTTCCAGGAAAAAAATTATAATATTAATGATATTAATAGTTTCATCAGTTTGACATTTATATTAAATTATTTAAGTATTTCGACTTAATTCATCACATTTCATTTTATATTTTTGCTATAAAGCTATTTCTCATAATGTCTGATGCCCATTGTCAATCATATTAAACAAGTAAAAAAAAAAGGAACTTCGTGGTCCAGTGATGTTACGCTGTGGACTACCAATCCGAAGGTCTCTGGTTCGAATTCAGATCGGGGTACTTGAAATTGCATAAACGCTTTTCAGTGTTTTCCAACCCATATGTTTGTATGTATGAGATTTTACCATTGGTACCCATATGACCAACACCAGCAGAAGAGTTTAATTAATTTAGCTTTCAGGGGATAGTGCAAGATGCAGGATGTGTCCCATTTTAGAGACACCCCTGGTTCTTTAACATGCCCGGTGTACAGCACAGATACATGGGACCTCAGTGTGTAGGTCTTATCTGTAAAACCGTTAGTTATGTTAGTGGAGGAGCTGGGAATTGAGCCCTTGATCCCTGGATTACATTGGTTCAGTGCGTTACCACTGAAGCACTGATCCGCCCTTTCCCCACCTATCTACAGATGAACTGGTTTAAAACGCAGAGGTCATGTAGTCTAAGTGCAGTGGTCGAGTGGTTAATAGTCTGGACTACCAATCTTGAGGTCTCCAGTTTGAATCCCAGCCGGGGCACTGGAAATTTCATAAACACTTTCCAAAGCTATATACCGGGGCATGTAAAAGAACCAAGGGGTCAAATCGTAAAAAAGCTAGTGTCTGGTACGCGGGCTCCCTTGTATCTGCATCTCTCTCTCTTCAACATGCGCATGTCAGGGGCCCAGGAAGAAGTCCCAGGGTCGGCCAGGACTATTAAACAATCAAAGAAAAAATATAAATAGTCTCGCGTGTACATGGTGTATCTGTGCTGTACGCTGGGTACATATAAGTACCACCAGAGTCTGGTACCCGTATTCCCTTGTATGCATCTGTTTCTTCAGCCTCATCTGTTTCTTCAGCCTGTTTCACCAAAGGATAACTCAGTGCCACAGTGCACACACAGCTAATGAAGAGTTGAAATGACTACTACAGGGTTAAAGTCACGTGTACTGACTGCTCAACGGTGTTATATTGTCAATGTTATATGGTCTACTGTTGATAATAGGTTAAGGTAATAATAATAATTGGGGTATTCCTTAATTGTATTTTCTTAATATTATGTGTGGATCGCTGGTTGTTTAGTACCGAATGATTTATTTCTTCAAAAATGTACACGTTCAATTTAGTTATGATTCTCACAGGTTCGCAGATGTTATGAACACCGAATGTAACATATTCAACTATTAAACAAAAAAACAAAACAAACCCCAAAAGTCATTTTTGGCTTAATTTTATTTCCTAGAACTTTGCATACGAGTCAAATATCATAATTTCTATCATATTTATATGTATTTGATAAAATTAAGGATATAGAACGCCTGTACTAAGTAGATTCCGGTAATCGAAAACCGATTTTGGTAGATTCCGGTAAAAAAGTCGATTCCGATATTCAGTGTAACCGAGGACTAAACTACTTTCGTTTTCGAGTCCCGGCGCACCGTCGGCAAACAAAAGTAAGATTTACTATTGAAGTATATTCCGGATATAGTCAGGTCTGAAATTATTGATTGAAAAGATATAAATATAATTAGATAGAACTTTAAAGAAGTGATAGATACTTTTCCGTATATTTGTTTTTTGCTTGGATATAAGCGACCACATTGTCCGCAAACATGTCTGGCGTAATAATTTAATCCATCCAACTAAAACCAAAAACTTAGGTCACCGCCACCACCCTAATCATAACAAGGTTTCGAATTGATATAGGTACATATATGCATGTGTATTGTTTCATCTCATGCATGTTTTTATGGAATGGTTTGTATAAACGTACGGAACTTTTTACTACAGACGCGTAGGCATGAGAATCATATTGTACTTTGGTCAGAGGTAAATTTCTGAATTGTCTGAATTTTCTGGTATATATAATTCTGTTAACTATAGAGCGATGATGACGTCATCGCTCTAAAAATGCAGTTACAACAACTCGTAGGATTGTAGAAAGACAAATGAAGTTGTTTCTTTATACAGCGAGACTGTTTACATTTTTGTTTAACACTTGTTTACAGACTCTCCTTTAAAATGTTACTTTTGAAAGGTAAAGGTAATTGTTTTACCAAATTACGGCGAGAACATCAAATCATGAAAAAGTAGATTTATACTGTTGTTAAGAAAGGTGTTTATAGTTGCAGAGGATCGATCTTTGGTGTTCTCGTAAAGTTATGTTAAGACGTCATTATAGCCCCTGTGCTCATGTAATCACATTCCTTGATTGCGGTTATGCCTGGAACCATGACTGATTGATGCAGCAGCAAGAATGCACGCTTCTTTTCGGCTTCACTGATTATATTACGCATCTTATATTACGCATCTTATAAAATAGCTAAATTCTGTTTTATAATTTTTAAAGCGTATAGAACACAGGTTTGACGCTGGTACTGCTTCAGTAAAATTTACATAGTAACTTTTCGTTTGATATCTTGCAAAACAATGGCGTCTCTATAATTCTGAGATGGGAATCATCAGCTTTTTGTCTGAAAGTAGAACATGAAAGATGTGCTAGAATTTCATAAATATTGAACTATAATTATGAAATGATGGATTACTTATAGTATATGAGAGAAAAGAGGCCCCGCTTGCCTCATGATGAGCATTATTGATAGTATATTAGAGAAAAGAGGCCCAGTTTGCCTCTTCATGAGCATTATTGTTAGTACAAGAAACTAAAGAGGCCCTGTTTGCCTCATGATCATTCTTGATAGTATAAGAAAAGAGGCCCCATTTGCCTTTTTATGCGTGTTTTTGATAGTATCAGAGAAAATTTATCAGAGCAAATTTAATACATCATTTGGCCACTACCAAGAAAATTTTAATTAAAAAATACCCCACCCCCCTTAAAATAGCTAGTTGTTTCTCCTCCCGCCCCTTCGAGGTAGGGATGAGGGTCTTGCACGCGACACGTCGTCTTGATGTGGTAGACATTTGTGCCAAGTTATTTTATAATCCTTCTATGTATGATAAAGTTACAGTCCGGACACGAATGTATACAGGATTCCAATGTGACCTTGACCTTTGAGGTAGGGACGTGGGTCTTGCACGCGACACGTCGTCTTGATGTGCTAGACATTTGTGCCAAGTTATTTTAAAATCCTTCAATGCATGACAAAGTTACAGTCCGGACACGAATGTGTGCATATATAGAGAATTTCATTACCTTCAAACTCCAAGTGTGACCTTGACCTTTGAGCTAGGGACATGGGTCTTGCACGCGACACGTCATCTTGATGTGCTAGACATCTGTGCCAAGTTATTTTAAAATCCTTCAATGCATAACAAAGTTACAGTCCGGACACGAATGTGTAAGTGGGGACGCACAGACGGACGGACGGACAGACAGAAGGACGGTGCGATTTTAATATGCCACCCTTCGGGGGCATAAAAAGCACTACACATAATGGACACAGTGACTACCACATATATTTATGTTTGCACATCATATAATGTAAAAAGCACCACGTATAACGTTTTATCTACTACACACAATACCGTAAGTGTACTTATTTTAGCGAAACTAAATTTTAGCGCAAACGTCCTGAATTTAGTAGTTTCGACTTATTAGCGGGTACTTGAATTAGCGCACCATCGGCAGCGCTCAAATAAGAAATTAGCGATTTCAAGCCACCAATTTCCGACGAAATACGGAAAGACCTGAAGTTGTCGTTACGATACAAATACAAAATACAAAGTTTATTTTCTAAAAATATACCTCGAACTGTCTCTGCGGAGTGAACGTTAGGCGGTGAAATGTATTTGTTCGATATGATAATCAATTGAAATTACGAAAACATACCCGAACGAAGCCGGATTAGTGAGTGCCAGGTAAATATTGTTGCACAAAACGGTATTTCAATTTTCGATCAGTAATCACTTCAATACGTGTAAGTTTTGCACGTAGTAAATAGCAATTTATGATTTACTTCGTGATTTGTAGAATGGGTGAGTGAGATATTTTCAACTTAGTTACTAGTTTTTAGCCATTCATGCAAACTGGCTTACGATTTTGCGTGAGAGCGTGAAAAACTCTACAATAAAAATGCTGGCGGCTGACAGGTCTTCGTAATGAAATCGACCAGACACGCATATAAACTGATCAATGTTTAAAATAGGACATACAATCTAAATTTGTTTATTATTGATTATAATAATTTCATATACAGTAGTATTTAAATACAGATTGTGATAATTGTTTGTTTTGACAGCAGTGAAATGCCTTTGTTATGATGACATAGTAACAAATCCACTTCATATATATTGGTGTTTGTACCGCACACAAATACAAAT
Source organism: Saxidomus purpurata (assembly GCA_022818135.1). Classification (NCBI taxonomy): domain Eukaryota; kingdom Metazoa; phylum Mollusca; class Bivalvia; order Venerida; family Veneridae; genus Saxidomus; species Saxidomus purpurata. The sequence goes on from JAFMSR010000004.1 coordinate 13,034,715, forward strand.
GCACTGCATATAAAGACAGTTCCACCACATAAAAAACTAGAACTATCACTGAAGGTGATGAATACCCCCCCACCACCCCACTGACACAGTATTCAAAATTTATGTAATATTTGATGCTTTGATTATTGGCTTCTGTGAAGTATAATTAAATTTTGACCAGCGGGTTTGGAGATTAAAAGCACACAACATTTTACTATCATGAGCCCCTGTGACCTTTGATCTAGTGACCCGAAACATGGACCATGCACAACTAAGCATGGTGCTTATCACTTCTATGAAGTATCATTAAATTCTGACCAGGAGTTTTGGAGATTTAGTGTCCACAAGATTTTACCATCTCGAGCCCCTTTGACCTTGACCTTTGATCTGGAGACCCGAAACCTGGACCATGCAAAACTAGGCATTGTAGTTATCACTTGTGTGAAGTATCATTAAATTCTGACCAGGGGTTTTGGAAATTTAGCGTCCACAAGATTTTACCATCTCGAGCCCCTGTGACCTTGACCTTTGACCTAAAGACCCGAAACCTGGACCATGCACAACTAGGCATTGTACTTATCACTTGTGTGAAGTATCATCAAATTCTGACCAGGGATTTTGGTGATTTAGCGTCCACAAGATTTTACGATCCCGAGCCCCTGTGACCTTGACCTTTGACCTAGAGACCCGAAACATAGACGTTGCACAACTAGACATTGTACGTATCACTTGTGTGAAGTATCATCAAATTCTGACCAGGGGTTTTGGAGATTAAGGTCCACAAGAGTTTACTATCCCGAGCCCCTGTGACCTTGACCTTTGATCTAGAGACCCGAAACATGGACGTTGCACAACTAGACATTGTACTTATCACTTGTGTGAAGTATCATCAAATTCTGACCAGGGGTTTTGGAGATTTAGCGTCCACAAGATTTTACTATCCCGAGCCCCTGTGACCTTGACCTTTGATCTAGAGACCCGAAACATGGACGTTGCACAACTAGACATTGTACTTATCACTTGTGTGAAGTATCATTAAATTCTGACCAGGGGTATTGGAGATCTAGTGTCCACAAGATTCCGTCTACAGACAGACGGACAGACAGACGGACAGACAAGCTGAATCCAGTATACCCCCCTAACACTTTGTGTTCGGGGGGTATAAATAGTTGTACTACATATAACAAAGAAAGTACAGCAGATAAAGTAACTTGTACCACACATAATGAACTATCTACCACATATAATTAAATATCTACTGCATATAATAAAAGATCTACTGCATATAATGAAATATGTAGCATATAAGCAAACAAGTCATGATAAGACGGCCATGTCGTTCCATGAAATGATATGTTAATGAATGATGATAATGATAGGTGGAGTTTTTACATAGTAGATACCTGTAGCTATTATTCTCTCCCTTAAGACATCCATTAAATTGTACCCTGGATTGCACTAGACCGTGGACTCAGATATTTGACACCCTGGGTACATTAAAGGGGCACTCCCTATATCTAGCAGATTATAGTTTCGAAACATAAATTATGTGTTCAATGAACGTGAAATAATAAATAAGTACAATTTCAAAGAAGAACCTATGGCGAAAACTGCCTCATTTTAACACAATTGATAAATGTAGAGGCCTTCTGTATTAAATCGCAATCCACCCATTAATTGTACAACAACAACTCTACATAGATTATTGAATGGTTTACGGTACTGCAGTATAGTTTAAACCGCTGATTTTATCGATAATGACTGAAACTATTAGGTTAAGTTATAATACTTCCAAATATTTTATTATTTATGTTTTGGGGTTATCTAGTTTTCAGTTATAGGGTATGTCCCTTTAGAGCTGCTCGCTCACAGTTGCCGTTGAAAAAAATGAAAATTTCAACAATGATATACTAATACATAGAGTATAAAACTAAAGGTTAGAATCAACAAAATGATAAAAAAAAGATCGGTAGGAATTCGCAAAAATCGATTGAAATTGTTGGTTTAACGGCACCGCTACACTATATGTTTATATTGGAATTTCAAAAGCGTTTGCAACGCTTTATTATTTGGTAGCGTATTATTTCAAATCTACAGATTTACGTTACAGGAGTTTATACTGGAACCTTTTTATATGACTATATGTTCTAAAATATGTTATTATCATACAGTTTGAAGAACTTTATATTTTTACCAAAATCTGAGAGCGAGCAGCTTTAAGCTAAGCATACCGTATTAAAATAATTTCACTCACTCTTGGGCCACTATTAAAGGTCATATAACAATTAAACATTAACGGAATAAAGTATATTATACAATAAAACACTTGTTACCCAGGGTGTAAGTAGTAAAAGTTGGTGTTGCTCAAAGATATTCCGCTCTCTGGCTCTAAGCACCGCCGCGATCGAGTCTATGAAACTACCGTATCTGTAAACGGAGCCAGAGTCAAGAGTGGCCCCGCAGTAAGGGCTACTGTGCAAGTATCCAAAGTTCTCCCTCGTGCCGACATTTGAATATTAGCTCTGTCCAGAAGGTCTACGCGTGAATCTGACAACATAACTTGCTTCTAGGTTAGGACGAAACGCACAAGGAACGAAAGTGACCACTACCCATTCACCTTAAGGAGCCGCAGAGAGCTTGAATCGTGTATAAACTCATGTAGCTGTTCCTTTCCCCGACCCCATGGCCCTGCGGTTGAGCAAGGCTATCCGCATTCACCATAAGGGGGCACGGAGCAGGTTCAGAGACAGCTATTCGATTATATTTAATGTTTCTGATTGGCCAAGTACCGATTTTGGGTCTAAGCTCAGGCCGAAATTTTGAAAAATTATGAAAACTTTTAAAATATTGTCTACATAAAAGTATGACCACTCTATTTTTTATCTAAGATTAAGACCTATAACACTGGTGGTTATATCAATATAAATTGTAAAACAAACAAAAATATGGTAGTTCTATTACCATTTTGTAAAATTTCTTTGACGACATTATTTTATATCACCAATATTAAAGAACTATCATATCCAGAGCCCTGATTTGTTAAATTAGTTATCCTTTTTTTACGGCGACATTCCTAAGTCATCATATGACCACAGTTTACATTTTTAAAAGAGTACATTTAAAGGTACTCCGGGTTATGAAGGAGTTGTAAGCTTGAAACAGAGTTATGAATGAAACAAGCTTATGGGATTCTAAGTTTTAGAGCTAAATTATGATAAAAATGAATTAGTAGTACCAACACAGGTTAACCAAATAATCGAGTTTTTGCATTTGTGACCTATTTTTGAGGAAATGTATGACGAGTGCCGGTAGTGAAATTTGCTCTCTAAAGTGCTGCTTTATTTATTAACGGGGAGAAGATGTTTAAGGATCTATGTATGTGTCATATGCCTTAGACCTTGGCACATGTGTTCGTGTATAATAACAGGTACTAATTTAAAAGCCCTTTATCAATATTTTATGTGGGTGTCAAGTTGGTGGGCTAAATCAACATTGAAATAAGTATTATATAGCATATTTAGGTGAAATACTAGTAATCTTTTGGGACCTTGCTTTTAGTAGTATTTTATAATATTTATAGTTACAATGGTGATCCGGTCGCTAACTTTCATCAATGTTTATGAAGAAAACAGTTTTGACCAATTTATTAGTTTGGCCGGAAACGAAAATTTACTAACTAGATATCTAGGAGGGAAGATATTTAAAGAGATTTATACTTTTTATGTAGTTGAGACCTTGGCGCAAATGTTTAAATATAATATCTCATACTGGAACCTTGTAGGCCTATAGATATTTCTTGGTGGGTGTCAAGTGGGTGGGGGTAAATGCTTGATACGGCGTTTGTGAATGAATCAAGCTTTTTGAACAGGGTTTTATTGTGATATGTTGTATTATTTATAACAATTTTTAGGGTTTTCCGGTCGGCCGAGAGTAAAAATTGTCCCTCTTGAAATCTAAGATTATTCTCAGAGAAGGGATTTATACTTAAATATATATATATGATATTTATGTACCATGGACCGTGGCGATTAATTCTAGATATATGTTCATATAATGTTATTTCATGTTAAGTTTTGTTGGGCCTGATCTATAGGCGGGATATTACAAAAATAAACACATACGAAAAATAACCCTCTAGGAAACAACGATATTTTCTAGAGTAAAGAAGATTTTAAAAATTCACTTTTATTTTCATGTAGTTTAACTCTTGGCACGCAGTTCCACATATATCTTATGTTACTGCTATCGTTCTTTTAGATTATATACCCCTGTCAAGGTGGGTGGGGTAGTTCTACATGAGGGTAGTACATAACAGATTTTACTGCAATTGTTTGCAACTAGTAATGTTGGATTTGAATTTTTAAGTAAAATTAAACAGACTATTATAAATAATAATTTGTCTCACTCACTTTGGGAGAAAATTTGTAAAAATAAGTAAGTTGTAAGCCAGAAACAGGTAAAATTTACATGCAAACTTATTTTGGACCCTCTATGGAATAATGGATCGGTCCAATTGTTTAGCATAACGCTGCCTCTAGTTGTGGATAGCAGTCCCAATCAGGACCCTGAAGAAGACACATCATAGAGCCTAGATCCTACAGCCTCAAGATGTTATATATGGAGTTAACATATAATTATGTAAAATATAATTTTATATGGAAGTATATGTTTGTTTGACGCATTGATGATGAAGAGGATGTGATGAACATAAATGGATAGATCTAGTTAACTGCTGCGCAGAAGTTCCACGAAGATATACAATGTATGTGGGGTTAACACATATAAATATCTCTCATGCTCCTGGTATAGAGATGAAGAGGATATGATCATCATTGACTGATCTATGACAGTTATTTCTTGCATACCAGATGGGGATATCTGCAGTGCAGTTACCAGTGCTGGAAAATCTCATCTTACATCCCGCGTGAATTACTTGATGTAACGTTATAAACAATGTGACGTCACTTTCCCAAACACAGCATCTGAATAACGTTTGTTTTTATATTAAAATGCATCATTTTGATAAGTTTGTATTTAAATATCTATTTTAAAGTGCAAGACGGTATGCAAGAAAAAGTTTCTACCATGAGATACTTGGTTCAGAGGGAATATCCGTCACTGAGGGTAACTGTTTCGCGGGAACTCGGCCCGTTCCTGCTAAAACAGAGACCCTCAGTGACGGATATTTCCATCTGAACCGCATGCTTATGTAAGAAACTAATAATCAGCTACATAGAGGGGACTGTCTTTTTGTGAAACTTGGATTATTAGAAGGACAGCTTTAAAATATGGAGAAAGATGTACATTCCATATTACATGATGGCATATTGTACATGAGTAATTTCATCAGTATCAAGGCTATGGGATTGCAGCATTTAGATACACACATAACTCATTTAGATACACACATAACTCATTTAGATACACACATAACTCATTTAGATTCACACATAACTCATTTAGATACACACATAACTCATTTAGATACACACATAACTCATTTAGATACACACATAACTCATTTCCGAGATTGGAGCTGTTTATATATATATACATAACGCTGCTGACATTATGAAGGGGTAATTACATACATGTAGTAGATCATTTGGGGAAATTGTTCCTGTAGTATACATGTAACAGTAACCAATAATTTGATAGAAGTCTGATAACAATTTGAAAGGTCTAAGCAACACTATATTTATAAAAGGGGGATGTACCCTCACTGAAAATTAACATGCGAGAGAAGAATTATGTTTCAAAAACATCAATAACTATAAGACTGCAGAAGCAATGGCATGATTAAGCTATGGAACTCGTGTTTTTATGAGTTATTTTGCAATTTAGATAATATGTAAATGATCTGAAGGGTCATTATTTGTACAAATCTATTTCATCTACGTATTTAAGGAAACTATCAGAGATATCAGAGATCAGAGATATGGAACCAATTTAATAAACCGGACGGAGTTCAAGCACCACCTCAGCCACACTTTGTAATACAGGCGAAAAGGACCTTAGATGGATTTCTATAATGGATACAGTTTAGGAAACTATATCCAGTTGAGATCTGTCAGAAGAACTCCATGACTAAAATTATGCCACCGGTCTATTTAGACAAGAATAAATTAACTTAATAATAGATGTTCATAATACTTGCTTTAGTTAAGCTATTGAAATTACTAACTGCACTCATCTCAATATAGAGGTGTTCAAAATATACTACTTTTGAAAAACAGGACTGGTCGGCTGGTATCACTGACTGTACGGACATCCGTACACGCGCACTGTTCTGCCAGATTAGCCTTTCAAAATCTGACCTATTTTATAAATGTATGATTTATTTTGCACAAGAATGATTATGGTACTTTGCTAGTGATATATACTACTGTATATTTAAATGACTCAGCTCTTTGCAAAACTTACTACTTTAATGTAATTTATGAAAGTAAAAAAATAAAAAGATTTACTGTTTACAAGCATGTAACAGGTACAGTGGCTGGGCATTCCATACATACATGTCTCTCGCCACACCATGCTAATTCTGTTATGTGCAGACTATGATTTGTTAAACAATAACAAGATCTGGAAAGTTGAAAGAACTAACTTTACTAGAATGAAATAAAGCTGTCATACAGTATATGTCCCTGACCTGAAACATATTTGGTCACCTTTTTAATATTAACTTACAGAAGGTCGGATATTTTAACAGTATAAAATAAGCTCTGTAGAGCTTTTGACATTCGCTTAATATACTGAGAGATGCAGTAAAATGTTGTCTGCTGTGTAAGATCATTACAGTTCTTATTTTGTTAAATCATGTAGACATTGTTTCGCTAATGACATAGTTTTATAGATGTTGTTGTTTCATTTTGACCTCTAACTGATTTTACCCGCTACGACCATCAAACATTAAATTATAATTCACATACAGCGTCAAAGGCTAATACTGCCATTCGAAAGAATATTCAAATCAGACAATTAAATACTTTATTAACAGCTAGCAAAACGAATTTGAAATGAGATGGCTCAGTATCAATAAATAACAAAAATAACGAGAAATCAAGACGGTCTCGTCATATACAGTTATTGTTCAGTGAAAGAAAGAAGCAGACAACACGATAGTAACTCTGGGCTTTTGATCTTCCGCTTCATTATTTACTGAAGTAACGTCACTGACACACTGTAACATCTCTGTGTGTAACATTAAAACAAAACATATATACGCTAAAAGTATCGCGTGTTCGTCAAATGTTACACTTACAGCAAAATGTAAAACTTTTCCGCTAAATGTTAAATAGTATTTATTATACATGTTCCTAACAACAATTTTAAACGTGAACATTGTGTGTTACTTGGATGTCTAACTTGTCAAGGTAAAGTTACCAAAAGAATAGCAGAAATTTCAAAGAATGGTGTAGGCACTTACTGCACGGAGAAGCAGAAAATGCTATGATTAATTAAGAAATAATCTATGGCTTGGAGTGCTTTATCGAAATTGAAGCATTCCCCGGAGGTGATGTGCCTGGCGGAATAATTCACGAGGGCGAAGCCCGAGTGAGTTGTTACGCAGGCACATTACCGACGGGAAATGCTTCAATTTCGATAAAGCACTCCAAGACATAGATTATTTCGATTCTTAGAAGCCGATTTTTTGAAAACTATCGTAACTACTACGGACCTTTTTTCAGTTCGGCGGTAATGTGTAAAACAGCATAAATAGTAGCTGTTGGAATTCACTCCCCTATTCGGGCAAACCATTCAAGATATCAAACATAGCTATATTATACAAACTTATTTTAGTTTAATCATCTAATACATAAAATATAAAAAGAAATACCTGACTGACATTATGCAGAAGACGTCAGATTCAGAACCTAACAAAGCAGCCAATCGATATAAATGCGTACCGTTAATTTGAACTGTACAACGTTTTAACGTGGAGTAATGACGTCAGTGTGATGACGTCAACGTTTTCATTCATTGTTTTGTCTCCCGGAATCAAAACATTGTATGACGTCAATCCTGAATGTTCTTAGCCTTTTTAAAAGAAAACAAGGTGAAGGTATTCTAAGGCTTACTTGACGCAATCAAAAATAATATTTAGGTTCTTAAACACAACTATTTCATGAGCCTGATGTATTTATACAGATATTATTTCTATTTCTATAATTTATTTCCTGCGAGGGAGTAAATTAGAAAAGTCGGAAGGAGCTACTTCCTTGTCCGAAACTCCGCCTTCTTTTCCGAGTGCTTTAATCATATTAATGCACTCGAATTGACTATAGAAATATACCGTAGGCATATTAGAATCATACTTTTTACACATACGTGTAAATAATTCGACCGAATAATGCAGAAATCGTACGATTATGAAAAAGTTTCTGCATCCTTATCACTGATTAAAAATATCATAAAACCGAAAGCTTTTCGATTACTAAGTAAATAGTTAAATGTAATTGGTTGTACCCTCGTGTTGAATACTTGTATACCTGGGTAAATTAATAAATGAATAGGGAGTTGAGTTGGTTAAGAGAAAATGTATATTGCACTTGCAATATAAAATATAAATCACATCTGAAATACCATGTGCATAAACATGTATGCGGTGATACAGCATCACCATCCAAACATAGTAAACAGAACTAGAATAGTACACAAATATTGACTGGTGATAAAGCCAATTACCGAACTTATGGACCTGAGGAATTTAGTATTTACCTGCCTGTGTTTCATTGTAAAACCAAAGTGACATTTTACAGTTTTACTGAAAAAAAAACAACAACTAATTATTTTGTGGCCGACAGTTACAGATGTAATCCTTGCAGTTATTTTGGTTGATTAATTAACTAACCTCTACTTTGACGTTGTCTAAACGCTACCATATATTCCAGTCGAATAGTGTTTTTTTTTCAGTATCACCCGTAGAGTCGTATGCCTAAGACATTTACCTCGAGTGGTGGATATATTTGTAACGAAAGCTTGCAGGCAAAGACTAATAGCTCATATAAAGTAGTTTGCTGTCATAGTCTCCCAAGATTACCTGGCACTCAGTTATACTCCATATAAAACCACAGGACTAATACATTATGAAAATATAAAGTCGGGCAGAGCGATAGTTGTTAAGTTTGGAGTTAAAATCTTACACAAGGTCTTAATTCGAAAAAACATTTTTTGTCATAAATAAGGTAGATGATAGTTCGGAAATGCTTTCAGCTATTTTCACATCATTATTTGTTTAAGGTTCACGTATTGAAGAAAATGTAAAATCGGTGTTTTTCTATAATATAATTTCTAAAATAATGGTTCAAAATGTACCCCTCAGTCAGATTTAGGGGATTATAACTGTTTGATTTCGTTGTGCACATATGGATACGGAGTGTAGAGATGTCAGCGCAAATCTGAATTTGTTACTAGATGATGTTTTTAGTCTAGAGGGCAGGTATGGGTACAAAGTTTCAATATATGGGACCAGCAGTAGAGAATATGCTGAAAAGAAATGTGCAAGGGCAGATAACATGTTGTAAATAGAAGCGTGAAATGTGGTATATAATTCATAAATTATAATTTACAAAGTATATTCCCGAGCTGTTTATGCTCGGATTTTAGTACGTACTGTCATTTTATTGGTGAAATTGTGTTATTTAGACCTGTAACTGAATCTCAAAATAACTAGACGAAAAAATATCACCTAAACGGCTACTGTTTTAGTAAATGATTTTCGTCACCATATGATTTTAGAGCTGTAAACATACCAAAGAAGTATACTGCTGTAATTAAAATGTGTTTCATAGATCTAGTCGCCATGAAATTGGGTAAAAACAGTGTTAGCATTGGAATTTAACAAAATTCGACATAATTCTTATCACTAAATGTGACAAAATATCCCGGAACGCATAGGAAAGGGCAATATAGATTTTGAATTGCCTCCCTTTAATTACAAAAATGCCTTAAACCCCATTTTTTGAGAAAATCTGCTCAGTTTTTGTAGCTCATCTGTTGTTTTTCATTTAATTAAATACGAATTTTGTTAAATATGCATCATTTCTTGTCGCTTTTGCAATTTCGGTGTCAGAAATACGAATATTACACTAAAATTGTATAAAAAATTGTGCTTTTTTGGCCTCGCAGGGATGCATCGCGTCAGTTATCCTCTATTTGAATTAAAATTTCATGCACAGCCGTAGCAATTCATATTTTAATGAAAAAGTTGCACCTAAGAAGCATTCGGCTCTTTACATTTCATGTTACATCTGTTAGAAATTCAAATACTACGCATATTACTCTTAATTTTGGGCACCCTCAACGTCCATCTAAATGATTATTTTTTGGTTTTTACTTAGCAAGCCTGTTTATACGGTATGCGTATGTACAGCCTTAATTCCATTGTACTTTTTTATGTATGTTTTTATTATATCCTGCTCTTTAGAACACTATTTTGTGATAAAAAAGGCAAAATTTCTTCAAAATTTCATATTTTTGGAAGGGGGTGGGGTAACATAACATGCCATTACAGGAAGGGTATATGATGCATCAACCAAATAAACACATATTTTTAATAGACACTCTGCTCCTTGTCCACTCACATTTTCGACTCTGCAAAGAAAAGTATACAGATATGACAACTGATATTGAAGCAATTTGACAAAATATTTCAAAGTTCAGCAGCAGCACACGAAATCGTCTCGACCTGGTCATCAATATGCAGGTATATTTTGCAGCGCGATGCTATGCAGATTAAATCAAAGCTATAGTTTGGTTCAGGAATGGTTATTTTATTATTCGAAAGAGTTCTAAATGCGTACAAAAGTAATCGTTTCAGTCTTTAGGTATGAGAAGCCTAAATCGGTGAAAACTGGAAGCTGGTTATTTTGTGTAGGGAACTTGCGGACCTACACTATGTGTTTGATTGCTGATTGGCTGAAACTAAGTGGATGCATACAAAAAAAAATATTTTGAATTAATCGCTGGATGATAGATCACAAATGAAATATGAAGAGAAAAATCTGGATATGAATTATATTCAAAATATTTGGTATTTGAAAATACTGACATATTTGGTCGGTGACCACTAAAAACTGCCACAAAAATGGGGGTGGTGTCATTCAGCTCCAAATTACTGGCATAAAGTATTGGATCACATGTATAAATTTTGTTATTTTTATGTGGGACTAGGATGATTCTACAAAGTAAAGTTCATTTCAGCAGTCGGTGAGATTTTGGGTAGTCGCACCGGAAGAAAACCTTATAATGTAAGTCTATGGAAATGTATTTAGGCGTCTCATACCATAAGTTATAATACTTGAAAATGTCCGAACATAAAGAACATTTGCATGTATTAGCATGCAGAAGAAAACATGAACTTATGATAGTGGAAACTGATGAACAGATCACTTACTGTGAAGAAGTGTACATGTATGAATGTTCAAGGAATATACGTATGAAATTTAAATATAAACACACGAACGTTTTGTATGCATGCATTTATGAAGTACATGTATTTATACAAGTTTATGTTTGCAAGACATCAATTTATTGTCGTTTATCTAATTAACTAATTGTCTATGATATGTTATTTGTAAATATGTTACTAACTCCCACGCGGAGGATATGAAGAAATAAAGTAAAGTAAAGTTCAATCGACCATTCAAACTGAGTCTAAGCTCTTATTATGCATAGGTAGGACACGTCCTGTCTATCGTACGTATGTACATCATATAATACTTTGACAAGGTAGAACACGTCCTGTCTATCGTAAGTATGTACATCATATAATACTTTGACAAGGTCGAACACGTCCTGTCTATCGTACGTATGTACATCATATAATACTTTGACAAGGTAGGACACGTCCTGTCTATCGTACGTATGTACATCATATAATACTTTGACATGGTAGAACACGTCCTGTCTATCTTACGTATGTACATCATACAATACTTTGACAAGGTAGAACACGTCCTGTCTATCGGACGTATGTACATCATATAAGACTTTGACGTCCTGTCTATCGTACGTATGTACATCATATAATACTTTGACAAGGTAGAACACGTCCTGTCTATCTTACGTATGTACGTCATATAATACTTTGACAAGGTAGAACACGTCCTGTCTATCGTACGTATGTACATCATATAAGACGTTGACAAGGTAGAACACGTCCTGTCTATCGTACGTATGTACATCATATAATACTTTGACAAGGTAGAACACGTCCTGTCTATCTTACGTATGTACATCATATAATACTTTGACAAGGTAGAACACGTCCTGTCTATCGTACGTATGTACATCATATAAGACTTCGACAAGGTAGAACACGTCCTGTCTATCGTACGTATGTACATCATATAAGACGTTGACAAGGTAGAACACGTCCTGTCTATCGTACGTATGTACATCATATAAGACGTTGACAAGGTAGAACAAGTCCTGTCTATCGTACGTATGTACATCATATAATACTTTGACAATGTAGAACACGTCCTGTCTATCGTACGTATGTACATCATATAAGACTTTGACAAGGTAGAACACGTCCTGTCTATCGTACGTATGTACATCATATAATAGGACGTTGACAAGGTAGAACACGTCCTGTCTATTGTACGTATGTACATCATATAAGACGTTGACAAGGTAGAACACGTCCTGTCTATCTTACGTGTATACATCATACAATACTATGACAAGGTAGAACACGTCCTGTCTATCTTACGTATGTACATCATAAAATACTTTGACAAGGTAGAACACGTCCTGTCTTTCGTACGTATGTACATCATACAAGACGTTGACAAGGTAGAACACGTCCTGTCTATCTTACGTATGTACATCATATAAGACGTTGACAAGGTAGAACAAGTCCTGTCTATCGTACGTATGTACATCATACAAGACGTTGACAAGGTAGAACACGTCCTGTCTATCGTACGTATGTACATCTGTCTATCTTACGTATGTACATCATACAAGACGTTGACAAGGTAGAACACGTCCTGTCTATCTTACGTATGTACATCATACAAGACGTTGACAAGGTAGAACACGTCCTGTCTATCTTACGTATGTATATCATACAAGACGTTGACAAGGTAGAACACGTCCTGTCTATCTTACGTATGTACATCATACAAGACGTTGACAAGGTAGAACACGTCCTGTCTATCGTACGTATGTACATCATACAATACGTTGACAAGGTAGAACACGTCCTGTATATCGTACGTATGTACATCATACAATACTTTGACAAGGTAGAACACGTCCTGTCTATCGTACGTATGTACATCATACAATACTTTGACAAGGTAGAACACGTCCTGTCTAACGTACGTATATACATCATACAATACTTTGACAAGGTAGAACACGTCCTGTCTATCGTACGTATGAAAAGCATATATTAAGTAAGACTTTGACATGGTAGAACACGTCCTGTCTATCGTACGTATGAACAGCATATGATACTTTGACAATCCAGTCTTAGTTAGCACATAGATTATACAGAAATACTACACTGATGTAAGAACATTGTTTTGTACTTTGATAGAAGTTTCGCAAACGATGTTTAGAACGGCATTTGCAAATTCGCATGGTAAATTTCACATCTGATGAATTTACTTTAAATACTAAGTGTTCATTTAACAATTAAAATAAGTCGTTAGTATTTAAAGTCCCAGGATCACTTTGAATTTGCTGATATAATAAAATAAAATGAATTTACTGACAGGATAGTGTTAGAACTATTCACTCTAAGACTTATATATTGTCGATATATGTTTTTCTTTCGTATTCAAGTCGTTTCTACACGAAAAATGGTTGCCAGTTCTAACTTTTGCAAAATCATTCAAATACTGCGCTATATTTTTAACTTAGTTATCAACTTAAAAAGAAAAGTTAGGAACGTTTTTGGAGCTAATAAAAAGTTATTTTCGCGGGTAGGACAGTTTTCTTGGTAAAACAAAATAAGTGCAACCTATGTTTGTGCTACTGACTTTAAACCTGTGTAAAGTTTATTTGGGAAAACCCGTCATACCATCAGCAAAAGTAACCAATTGTTTGCATAACTGTTAGATATGATTTTGACGGTAAGATAAATTCATCTGTAAACATTTTGTTTGCCTTCTGCAGAGAGCATAAATAACAAGAGCTGTTTGGCGACAGCACGCTTGACTATTCGAAGAGTTTGTTGGTGAAAGGCAAGCAATAATAATAATCTATAAGAATGACATAAACTTGTAAAAAGAATGTGTCCAAAGTAGCAGCTTGTATGCAACATTTCAACTAGAAAGTACATCAACGCCCAACGTTTGAAGTAAATTTAGCAAAGAGTTATCTAACGTGGCTGTCTGATGCTCATGAAGAGTTTGCTTGAGCTTCAAACAATCCCATAGAGTATTAAAGATTTTGTTCGAGCTGCAAATCAATCCGACTAGTGGTTCATGAAATAGTAGCCTCCACACAAACCTTTAACATAGTTATAGCCCACACGCAAACTTTAACCACAATGTCTAAGTCCAAAAAGGGATAAATTTGAAATACATTCAGTTATTATAAAAGTTTTATCTGATTTGAATGTCAGATACTCCGGAGGGTTCTGTCTAAGTGTAAAACCAAAACCACATACATGCATGTCCATGAACTACAGTTACATGCATCGTTTCAACCAAAGTTTTAAGTCCAACAAGGAGCTGTAAACATGTCTGGCATGTAATTTGTCCTTGATTTTATTGTCTGCAAGAGCGGCGCGATTTCTTCTGACTTAATGGTTCCCGATTTGGTTTGCTCTGAATGACTGGTTTCCGGTATGATTTCCTCTGATTCAATGTTTTCCTCGGTTTGACTTCACCTGTAAGAATGGTTCCCGATACCACTTCCTCTTGATGACTCTTTCCCGATCCTGCATGCTCTCTATCACTTATGTTGGTTTGTATATCCTTCTAACCAATACGTGGTCATCAAACCTTTTCCCTTTGAATAATTAACTGAATAAAGATATTTTATCTATTAGCAATACATTACAATGTGTGTATTTTGTTAATAATCTAACTCAGGACAATTACAACATTGAATTGGTTTGAAATTAACTGAGTTTATCGTTTCACTAACTACAATAAATATGAGCATTTTCTCTGTGAAATAAAGATACAAAAATGTGCATGTTCAGAGAAACCACATAGTATTACGTAATATATAAAAGCGAAAGGTCTCAAATCAATGATATCATATTTATAATAAAAAATATTCTTACCTTGACCTCAATCTGTTCTCGTTCTGATATTTCAAACTTATTTAGCAAATATAGGAGGCCAGCATATGCATTCCTTGTCTGTATTCGCATAGCTTTGCAATTTGTGTTAATGTGCAATCTTTTCACTAACCGACTGCTAAGTATTTTAAATGGATTTGTCAATCTATCATTTGGAATGCAACCTTTAATTCTTAGATTTGAAGGTTACTTAGGAAATAGATTTCAATTTGAGTGATATACCGGTTAGTATATCACTGTGTGGAGTGTAAATGCGTAGTACTCTAATCACGGAGGCCGAAATCCTTCTTTGCTATACAATATAGGAGAAATTTTCAGTAGTGTTAGAATAAAATGTATTGATTGAATGGCGAACAATATAGATCATTTTCATGCTGCACGGATTAAGCAAGCTCTGATCGCAGACAACTTGTAGTTGAGGTGTACAAAATAGAACATCCACAACATTTTATGATGAAACATTTTTAAAGCTGCTCGCTCACAGTTCTCGGAGAAAACATTAAAATTTAAAAAGATGATACAAAACTGATAAAAAATGTAAATGCAATGACTAGAATCAACAACGTAATAAAAAAACTAGGTAAGAATTCGCAAAATTCCATTGAAACTGTAGGTTCGGTTGAACGGCACCGCTACTCTGTATGGTTATATTGAGATATTCAAACGTATAATTTAGTAGCGTATACTTTCAAATATACAGATATACTTGACAAGAATTTATACCAGAACATTTTTATTTGACAATTCATTCTTAAACATTTTATTTTTAGACAGTTTGAAGATCTTTATTTATTCATCAAAAACTGAGAGCGAGCAGCTTTAAAAATCTAAACACTATAACACTGTACAAGTCTACCGCGGAACCACAATTAGCTGTGCTAGTGTATCGCGTAATATCATTATTTAAATCATACAGAAATACTTACGTATGCCGGTAGACTCCATTCTGGATGCAGTATTCACGGTGTCACCAAACAAACAGTATCGTGGCATTTTTTGCTCCAACTACATCAGCTACACACGGACCTGAAAACGACATGTCAGCCTTCAGAATGGTTAACACTAAAATATGTGTGAGGAACGAAGAAATTATATGATAAACCGGTGTTTTAATATATAAAAGTGTATATAATTATTTCTGTTATAGTAAATAGAAATACAAACTCTGTGGTTGATTTCGGCAGGAATTAATATGTGACAAATTACTTAATTTTATGTTTTTCGGTAGTTTATCGAAATATAACGGTGGATTATATAAACTCACTGGTCACTCAGTGAAATAATCTTCTACCCGGATTAACGTAAAAAATATACAGAGCGTAAATCGTTAAAATGACGCCATGTGTGCCATGCTTTGTGATGACGTTTCACGCGATTTTCGAAATTTTATTGAAACAAACTCAACAAAAGTAGAGTTTTAAACATAAAATAAACAGAAAAATTGTTGGTATCGATGTGATATCTCGTTTATTTCACTCGTGAACACCAAAAGCAGTTATTTTTGAAAATATCACTTTTAGTGCGCACTCGGTGAAATCGTAATTCCTTTATGCCAACTGCGATTGTTTTCGATCACCCTACCGGCGAAGTGATCTTATTCAATATTGCGTATTATCGGTAATTTACAGAAACACATCCGGATTATTTTGCTAATCGGAAAGTCAATTGTCATTTTCTATAGAATGTCTCTAGCCGATTGATGGAAGTCGTTGCATATGTCTTAACATGTGACAATGATTAGATTCTACATATGAACTTTGCAGTAGCTAAATCCTCACTAGGTCGTTTTATTCTATAATTTTCTGAGTTTCCTCTACGCATATATGTTAGTACAACGGCACCAAAGAAATAGAATCAAAGCGCTGTGAGCGCTGAAGGCCTGGGGGCTATAGGTTAACTCCCCGAAAAACAACTTTTCACCTACGTGTTCTGCGTTGAATCTTACCTAAAGCGCGGGTCGAAATGTGCAGAGGACGAAATTCAATATATGACACAGAATGAATGATTCACAAATATATGGGTGACAGAGAAGTTTGTTTTATTATGAAATGTACGTTAAATGAAAAATAATCACATAGTCAACATTATAAAATGTTTAAGCCAGTACAAATAATTCGATCTGCGCTTTGTACAACTTCAAGCGATATGATCTGATGATGTGGATCGAAAATTATTGTGTACCAATGACAAGACCTTGAAACAGAAATAAACAAAGCAATACCAGCAATGAAATATAAATACAGTACTGTACAATGTGTATAACAGAGAAAACCAAAAATGATTCTGGGTTACCTTGTAGTTGTAATCAGTGAAACCGTTCACTGGGCCTCGACATGCAGCGTCCTCGATAAATGGCGGGTGAATTTGATCACGTTAGTTCCTTCTCGGGAATGTACGTAAATTATATCTTTTTTACAGACATTTATTTTTAGGTAAATATATATGTAATCGTTCGTAAATAACAAAGTTGTCAATGAAATAACATCGGAAATTTGAAAATCAAACTACAAACTCTTATATCGAGCTTCGTACGTTTTCGTAAATTTCCGTAAATATCCGTACTTTTCCGTGATATGCATATGATTATCTTCCGTAATCAGCTAAAAGCGCATTAATTTCTAAAACAGAAAAAATGTGTAATGCAGCCCGTAAGCTATATACCTTCCTGCAGTCGTTTGAAGTTTTATGTACTATTTTTATTTGTAACATGTTCTTATCATATGCAGCATTCAAACAGAAGATTGATCTGGTCTGTCTTGCACTACTTTCGCATAGCGCATGTTTATAGTTGTTATTCGCACATAGCACGGCTAAAATTCTTGCAGGGTTTGAAATGTGGTATACTAACTTAGGCCTTGGGGACTTTCAGTCCCCATGC
This sequence comes from Saxidomus purpurata, assembly GCA_022818135.1. Taxonomy (NCBI): domain Eukaryota; kingdom Metazoa; phylum Mollusca; class Bivalvia; order Venerida; family Veneridae; genus Saxidomus; species Saxidomus purpurata. The sequence continues at coordinate 13,052,843 of JAFMSR010000004.1, forward strand.
CAAAAACCGACCAATGTCGACACATGTGCAATTACATTGTAGTCAAAACAGATAGACCTTATATAGTGATCTCAGTTGCATAAATTAAGAAAAATAAGATATTCGAAAATGAGGCTATTAATATGCGTTGAAACGGATACCATAAGATCTGATATTGGCTTTTTTAGACTGACAATAATCTCAAGCATATTTTGCGAAATTTGAGTCTACAATAGCATTTACAAATGTATGTAAACAAAAAAATGAAAAGAAAATGAGCCTGGATGACACATCTAGCAAGTTGTGACATCATACGTATATACGACGTCATCAATCAAAGTCAAATTAGCAGTTAGTGATTAATATAGATATTATATGGAAACCCAAATAAGGTGTTGAAGTTGGACACGTGTCGGCTTTACCCGAACTTGCGCTATATACACATGTACCTTTACCAGAAGTCCTGTTAAATTCCATATAAACGTTATTGTCTTTCATTCTAGCATAATATGCGTTCTAGCATAATATGTGCTGTTTTTGCCCGTTTTGCCGGTGTTTTAACAGGAGAAAAACTTGTGTTAACGGGGAGATTTACGTGCTGTTATAACCCGTTGTCAGTTATGCACATTACAAATGTACAAAGCCATTGTAAACAATGGACCGGTCTTCAACTCTTTCATTAAGCCCGGTGCCAACAGTGCCGAGCTTTAAACGCTAGTGATGTAATAAATATGACGTCACCAAGACGGACGTTGTTCCGCGCATTGTTGTGCGTCGAAGCGTTTCGTTTTTATTTTTTGCAATTTTTATGTTAGAATAGCGTTTACGCACGCTATTTAATGTGACAACATCTGCAAAATCCCTCTGGATATGTTGGTTCCCTCGCCCTTACGGACTC
>JAFMSR010000004.1:13054219-13158540 GCA_022818135.1 Saxidomus purpurata
TCCCAATATTATATCGTCAAATAACACACAGTCAGTCGTTCGGATGCGACAAAGTAAATCACTCGTGCTACAGTAACACACTCGTGATTTAACTCTACGAATCCAAACTCTTGACTGTTATTTAATTAACAACAAAAAATACTGGGACACATTTATTATTTCTTAATCAACGTACAGCCAGGAGTTCGCTGGAGGCTGTAAAGAATTAATGTAGCACGTGATTGATCAAATTTGATTTTAAAATAGATGAAAATAAACGCTATTACTTACAGAATAATATATGGCGGAGCAGGGCTTTTGAGTGATAATCGCCCCGGTAATGGAATAATTGCCAGAGGGCTTTAGTCCGAGGGCAATTATTACATACCTGGGCGATTATCACTCAAAAGTCCTGCTCCGCCATTTCTTTTTCTGTATAATACATGTGTTTCCCATTTGTCATTTATTTCACTAGAATTAAACATACTTGCCCCAATCTTAGCTTACAAGTGAGTTATCAATAAAAGCCATGCTCATTCAACTTGAATATAACATGCAGTAAGATATGGTTTCTTGGATATATATCAATATATATTTTATGTCTTCAACTGTTGTAAAATCGACAAAAGTGGTACTATATATAGTAACATATGTATTATATATAACTAAAGCAGGGTGTAAAGATGATGGTATCATTATTTACCGGATCTGCTTGTTTCCGGAAAGTGTGTACATGTCATATTGGTATAAAGTTTTCATGAATATAACTTATTTTTAACAAAAGAAGAAATAAATTTACATGTTAAAAATGTACAAGTCCAGTAAGAGATATCCTCTGGCTAACAGGGGCGTAGCTTCCTATAGGCCGTGTAGGCCGCGGCTTACACATTTCACCAGAAAGTCGAAACAATATAAATGCCAAAAAATGCAATAAAATCGGAGGGGGGGGCGGAAGCGCTGCCGGGGTAAATGGAATACCAGAAACAGGATTTGCCAAGAATAGACAGTGATTGATTTGTCGGAATCTACACATATGGAATAGTTTATAGTCTATATACCCAAAGGAAGAGTGCGAACGACTGGAGCCCGCATATTGTAAAGTTCGGGCCTAGTTCCGTAAAGTTCCGTCTTTTAAACATGTTAAACGACTTATTGCCTTCCAAACTGGCTGACCTGCGGGATAATATGCTGCCGACAATATATGCCGCTTTTGCCCCCGACCTTCCTGAAACATACGAGACATTCGGAAATTGCTAGATCTATCTATCTCTTTCTTGTTATACTGCCTCGCACCTCTCACAAGTATTATGGACATAGTGCACGCCGGGTGTTAATAAAAGATAAAACAACTGCAAGATAGTTCTTACAGTTAAGAGAATCAAGATTGTTAAAACTGTTAAAAATAGTAAAAGAATAAAAGGTTTAAAAACAACTATTGTACGATTAATTAGATGGAGAGTTAGATGGAGTATGACATACATTAAGGCTTTAAGACTCCAAGATACCCAGGACTTGTATCCTTGCATTTGTACCATCATCGGGGTCCTTTTGGCCATGCCACCGACGTCGGCCACACGTGAAAGGTCATTAAGTGGAATGAAACGCATAAAGAACTATTTGCGAACAACAATGACGTCTGACAGGCTGTCGTCGTTAGCCCTAATCCATGTATACAAGGACATGAACATCGATGTTGACCAAGTGATTAACGTATTTGCCTTAGAGAAATGCAGAAAACTAGACTTTTTTCTAAATTGACGTTGGATTTATGTTACTTTGACATTGACTTAAAACGCATTCAGATGTTGAAAGTTGATGTCGCTAGTTTTTCTTCTTGTCTTTTATTTGCAACAATCACTAATATTTTATGAATTTCAAAAACATTTATAAGGTATACAAAATACTCGAGGGTTAAAGCATATTGTTTAACATAACGGCATAGCATATATTTAATTCAACAATATAATTATGTTAATGCAGAAAACAAACCTCAAGTGGAAAATAGCCAGCAAATAGTGTATAAATTAACAATATAAAATCAACGTTCAGTTGCTGTCAAATTTATTCCAGTCGCGAGACTTATATTTAACTAAAATGTCATAATATATATGGTCTATGACAGATTCTTATTTGTTCCAAATATACGCCAAAACGCACCTCTGGCATTCTAGGGTCAACATGTTTTCTGGGGAAGCATGCCCCCAAACCCCCCCACCTAGAATTCGGCATACACATTAATTCCATCCAAGCTACGCCCCTGCCTAACGTTTCTATTACCTAATGAATACAAAATGAGAGAGAAACAGTGAGCTACTTGTAAAACCCAAGACCCGCTGACACACTCCTTTTTGGCCCAACAATGCCACAACGGTTGGGCCAAGACTGCCACTATTAGCTCGCCCAACAGAGAAAGATAAAAACAGATTCAAAGAATAAACCCATGTTACATTTGAAACCTTTGAAAATTTCCTATGTCGAAGTTTTGAAACATTTACAGAAGTTTCCCTGTGGGATGTAGGTCTGTTGTTGATCCGATAAAACCACTTGAGCCAAGGTGCAGAGAGTGTCATACACAAAATATCAACAATTCAGGAATAGTAACTCAAAGAAATATGTTGAAACCTGTAAGGTTACCGAACTATATTGCCTTATAAACTTGTCGAATTACCGAACTATATTGATTCATAGACCTGTCTGGTTACCGAACTATATTGCCTCATAGACCTGTCTGGTTACCGAACTATATTGCCTCATAAACCTGTCTTATTACCGAACTATATTGCCTCATAAACCTGTCTGGTAACCGATCTATATTGCCTCATAAACCTGTCGGGTTACCGATCTATATTGCCTCATCAATATTATTACAACTAGTGAAATATATTTGAGCAATTGAGCGGTAAATACTACTTTTTGCAATATTTCAACAATGCAAGGACATGAATAATGCAGTGTTTGAGGCTATCTAGAATGTTATCAAGAGAAAGTAACTATGTGAACATAAAAGTTAACAAATGCACACGAGTTCTTTTCGCTATGCAAGGCTCATAACATTGAACTTTTAAGTACAGAAACCACTCGCGATTAATGAAGATACGCACAACATACGGAAGATACGCACAGCATACGGAAGATACGCACAGCATACGGAAGATACGCACACCATACGGAAGATAAGCACAACATACGGAAGATACGCACAACATACGGAGATACGCACAACATACGGAAGATACGCACAGCATACGAAAGATACGCACAACATACGGAAGAACAAAGCTTTGTACGGAACACTTCTGTGAGGTTTTACCAAATTCAGACTAGTGGTTACTAAGAAAAAACCCGGACATTTTTTTTCAGACGGACTGAAATTCCCGCTATTGCTCTTTTAGCATGTAAAATAAAGTTTTAACCACATAACATACTGAATGAATATAATTTACATTTACATACTATCTTAGTCTAAGTATCTGTACGTAAGCTCGGACGAACTGTCATAGTCATGTAAGTATCTAAACGTAAGCTAGGACGGACTGTCCTAGTCATGTAAGTATATGTACGTAAGATCGGACGCACTGTCCTAGTCATGTAAGTGTCTGTACGTAGTCTCGGACGCACTGTCCTAGTCATGTAAGTATCTAAACGTAAGCTCGGACGGACTGTCCTAGTCATGTAAGTATATGTACGTAAGCTCGGACGAACTGTCCTAGTCATGTAAGTATCTGTACGTAAGCTCGGACGGACTGTCCTAGTCATATAGATATATGTACGTAAGCTCGGACGGACTGTCCTAGTCATGTAAGTATATGTACGTAAACTCGGACGAACTGTCTTAGTCTTGTAAGTATATGTACGTAAGCTCGGACGGACTGTCCTAGTCATATAGATATATGTACGTAAGCTCGGACGGACTGTCCTAGTCATGTAAGTATATGTACGTAAACTCGGACGAACTGTCTTAGTCTTGTAAGTATATGAACGTAAGCTCGGACGGACTGTCCTAGTCATGTAAGTATAAGTACGTAAGCTCGGACGGACTGTCCTAGTCATGTAAGTATAAGTATCTGAACGTAAGCTCGGACGCACTGTCCTAGTCATGTAAGCATAAGTACCTGAACGTAAACATGGACGGACTGTCCTAGTCATGTAAATATATGTACGTAAGCTCGGACGGACTGTCCTAGTCATGTAAGTATATGTACGTAAGCTCGGGCGAACTGTCCTAGTCATGTAAGTATATGTACGTAAGCTCAGACGGACGGACAAGCATGATTCCAATATTGCCCCAGGGGTACATGTATAATAACGATTATACCTGGCAAAGCATACCCGTTCCATCTTTAGTACACAGTCACACTATAATCCAGTAAAATGTTCAGTTAACAAGAGAGTTGAAGGTAAACTTTCGTCAGCGATGTTTTCAGCGATGTTTTCGGACCTCGCACCCTTTAACAATGGAGTAGGTGCCGAAGTGCTTGAAAAGGAAATGTTTTTTTCTGAAAAATAATCATTTCATTAAAACGATTTTATAAAGACAGTCCATTTTAATGTCATACGCATACCTAATATAACAGTGATTCTTTTTATAAATTATTTTTTGTCATATTTCAAGAGAACAGGAAAACTATTGCCACAGGTTTTGGACACATGATTAAGATAATTATTACTGTCACATCAATTTACATTTTAAATTGAGCTGCTAAAAAGTGTACATGTAGCAGATTCGTCTTGGATATGTCGAAGAAGTCGTTGGACAAAGTTGCATATTAACATTTTGAAAAAAAATCTGAACTAAGTACATGTAAATAGTTATTGTTGTACTCAATATTGTGCGTTGGTCACATGCGCTTCGATCCCCATTCATGTGTATGACGGGGCTAATGAATAATGCTACGCCAATCACAAAGGACCCTTAAAAGTGTGGGAAATATGGATTTTTACGCAGTCACGTAAAGTTAATATATTGGTAATGTTGACTAGGTTCAGAGATTAAAATACAATATTATTATATACACTTAAAATAGCGTGCGCCATAATGGTATATGCTTAATTTATATTTTTTGTACTTTTCAAGCTTAATAATTTACATATTTTGTTATCGGTTACTGAAAACAAAAATTACCTTCGTTAAAAAGTTGGTCACAGGATAGCTATAAGCATGATGCGGGACCTCGGAGTTTGTCTCGTATTTGCTGACAATCAATTGATGTCGATTGTTTAATATATTTTTTTACCCTCAACTGGCTATCATAAATAGATGAAGTACCTACTATGAGGTGAGACACTCTTTGTTAATAGATGTAAGAGTGTGTCACCTTTGTATGGGCTCAGGGTAACGTCTACTCGTCTATCTGACAACAGAATCAGTTTCCATTTTACGGCGAAACACGGAAGAGAGGATTTAACCAGATATCCCGCATATGATTTCAAAGCTGTCGTGACACCTTTGGTGAGCGAGGCAATCCTCATTCACCGTACAGAGTTACGCATTTTTACTCTACAGCAGTAATTAGTGTTGAGGGAATGGGGAAAGAAATAGGAAAAAAATAAAAAGAGGAAAAGAAAAAAGAAGACAATAAGAGATGCCGGTCTCTGTATTGATGAGATGATTCAACTATCCTATTTTAGCGTGGAAATTTGAAAAAATGAAATAACTACTAAAGTATTTGATCAATATTTTTTTTTATAGCCATTCCTTTTAAACCTTAAGTTGGTACTTATAACATGGTGTTGTTTGTTTACGTTGATTGTTTGTAAAAATTCAAAATACGACTTACTTTTAAATGTTTTTAGAAAAAAACAAACAAACTGATTTTACGACATTGCTTTCCGGTAAAAAGTAAAATATCCTTCACAAGGCCACATTCCTAAGTGGTCATAATATTTACATTATAAAAGTACATTTAAAGGTACTTGTAGTAATGAGATCGTAGGAGTTTTGCCAGTTTTTAAAATTTATCTAAGGTCTCAAAAGTATGTTTGTCACGCTGAATACTTATATTTTCTCATATAAACCATTGAAATATATAATAAACAATTAATAAACTTATAAAATATCCCTGTTTTGTCTCTTTTCGGGAAAAATTACATTTTCTTATTTGAAAAAAAATTCCTACGAATTCTGGTGGTTATTTTTATTTCTTAAGAGATTTCTATGCTATATTAACGTTTTTATACAGGTCAGATATTGGGTCGAAAATACATGTAAAGAAACATCCACTTTAACTTATAAATAATGAAATTTGACGGGTGTCAAGATAGTGTGTAAAACGCTGTTTTTCGAAATTGTGTAAAATAGCTTATCTGGTCGAGAAGTGTTATCAAAACTTGGTTTTCATTCTTAACCCAGAGTTTTACTAGATAGGTAGATTATCCGGCCTTAATGATTTACGAAGATCTTGTTAGAAAGAGAAAACAACCTACAAGTTTGGTATTTTCCATAGTCAAAACTAGTGCAAATTGTCTCTCCATGTTTTAAGGATAACTTTATATTTACAAAAGATATTTAAAGTTCTACAAACTTTTTATGGGGTTTATACTTTAGTTCAAACGTTCAGGCTTTATATCTTATTAAAAAAACAACGTACTCTAGCTTTTTGATGATTGTCATTTTATGGTTTCCGTAAACGATGAAAGCTAAAAATCATCCTTCATGTTTTTTTAAATAATTTAAAGTGTTGGAGATGATTTTAGTAGAACTTACAGGAGGAAGGTCACCTAGCAACGCACCCCTTATAGTAGAACTTAGAGGAGGAAGGTCACCTAGCAACGCACCCCTTATAGTAGAACTTAGAGGAGGAAAGTCACCTAGCAACGCACCCTTTATAGTAGAACTTAGAGGAGGAAGGTCACCTAGCATGGTTCATACAATCTCAGAAGATCAGCTTTTTAAGAAATTTATAGAATTTTCAACTACAAGACATAAAAATTTCATCAATATACACCATTAACTATAAGCTAACAGGAAGATGGAAACAATATCAGCTTTAATCACAGAGAATAGCTTGCAGTCATTTTAGTATTTTTATTATCATTATATAGGAAAATTAGCTGAGTGTAATGATTTATTTAGAATGCCGGGTGGATACAAGCAACACCATACACTGGAACATAGATACACCAACCAGAAAAGTTGGTTAGACTAATTAATTATTACTCACTGGATGTAAATAAATTCTCTATCTGTATGTAAATGTTGAACTGAAATCACTTAAAATTTAGGAAATTTTGCATTATTTTGACTCAAATAAGAGGATTTATAAAATAATTTTTAAGTACTCAAAATAAGACAGTATGGGAATGACTAGAAGCAGAGACCGCCTTAGATGTGAAGACATTTAAGTGTATTATAGAAAAGAGGACTACATTATATGCCACAGTATATTATACACCGGTATTTCACATACCACAGAACTGCACGATAATTTCTTTTTATACTCTGTCAAATGTGTGAAACTCGGAACCAGTAAAGGGAAACGGGAACCAGCTTTTGGATAATGTACGCCACGGCTATAGACTGTACCGCACCGGGTTACAGCAAAAGAAAGTTCCTCAAGAAAAATAAAATAGAGTATTTTAATTCTGAAAATAATAGGAAATATTTTACAAGTTGTGCCAGGAAATATTTTGAGCGACTGTTAACGACTTTTTTTTGCAATATAAGACCAAGAAAATCATGAGTTTTCCGGCATTTTAAATACAGATAACCTCAAATCAGAGGAATCTTCTTAAGCTTGACTTTCCCCGAGTCACTCCTCGTTTATATATTTACAAAATAGATCGTCAGAAAATAATAAGAAATATCATTTGCATATTTGTAATATAATAATCATAGTCATTTATTGTCGTATATTTTACATATGCGATTCCATCAGTCAATACTTCTTTTACTACTTTAACTCTGTTAAATTATCCGTATGTTCCTTAAACGAAACAAACGTAAGCTCACTTTTAGGAGTAAAGGAGTTGCTCCCCTTATATCCATGTTTACAATGATCGTATGTAGACCTACTCTTTTAATAAAGTGGTATGACTCATATTTGCTTCCGAGCTATTTCAGTATCTAAATCAAATATTCTAAATGTAACATACAGGTCACTAAACGATATTTGAATGTTAAAATTTTCTTCGGGCACTTTTGCGATAATGACGGCTTATACTGTTATATAAAACTTTATTTTTGTAGTTAACAATCATGATTTACTAGTTCGATGTATTTGAATTTAATAAGAACTCTGTGTGAGTCTAATAACTGTTCTTTATTAGGTTAGACTGTCTGACTTTAGCCACATAGATATCGAGTTTTGGTAATAACCGAAATATTATAAAATGGAAACGATTTGTAATAAAGACCATAAAATTTTATAAGCAGGTAAGTATGACATAAGTTTTATTATATACATGTACTATACTCTTCTGGAATTATACATATTGTGATTATGAAACATTTGGAAAATGATCTAGAAGTCAATGGCTTATGTCGCAGTGACCTTTACTGCTTTAACAAAAGAAGGCGTTAACCTAGATGTCTAAAACTTGGTAAGGACAATAACCAGGAACAGAAAATAAACCCTACTGATTATGGGTCAGTTGGTTAAAGGTCAATGTCACGATGACCTTGCATTTTAGATTCTGTTTCCGCTCAAATCGACAATGCTTTGGACTAAGCTCTTTATACTTGCCAGGGTTATAGATTATGACAATCAAATGATCCTCGTTGATTTATATTTCAATGATCAAAGATCAACGTCAACGTACATTTGAAAGTTTTTTGACGTAACGTCCGATGTTGCGGGTTTCTGGCAATTTGTAGCGTATACCTGATTAATAGTTTCCGTCATGAGCACTAGGTTCTGATCGAGATATCCGTCACCGAGGGTAACTTTTATGGCGGGAACGAGGCTCTGCCAAGTTCCTACAAAACAGTTACCTGTGGTAAAGGATATTTCCATCTGAACCAATTGCCTCATGATTAAAACTTTTTCTTGCATACCGTTGTGCACTTTAAAGTATATTTTTATATGCAAACTTATCAAAATGATGCAATATCATATAAAACATACGATATTTAGACGTTGTGTTTTGGGAAAGTGACGTCACAATGTTTATAACGTTACGTCACAAATACATACCAGAGTCGTCTGGAGCACCGGAAATACCAATCCGATATGCAGGAATCATTCCGACTGCATGAAACATTTACTATATTCAAAGTAATATATGTGAAGTTGCATATATAAATAAAGGACAAAGGTTATTCTACATTTTTATGTAACAGAAATTACTTTTATACCTTCAATATAAATGAAGCGATATCAAGCACACTGAGAACGACGTAAATCCTGCGTGTCACGTGTAACAAACATACTGGAACCGCATGGTTTCTGCTTATAAAAAGAAAAAAATGAAAATTACGCCAAACTTAGTCATTTTGCTGATACGTGATGTTAAAATTGCCATTAAAATCTGATACATTTTCAACGGCTCCCTGAAGCAGACATGTATTAAACTTCTGTTACGAAGAAAGAGTCTCATCTTTGAACAGATGTATTTTCATTTTCTTAAAATTAATGCGACATAAAGAAAATCAAAGATATCTATTAAAATCTAAGAATATTAATGCGTTTTTGATACCACGTCAAAAAAATGGAAATGACGTCGTCTACGCCAAACGACAAACTGGCGATTGTACTTAACGTTGCGATATAACGCACCTTTCTGTACGCTATGCGTACCGCTTAGTTGTGCTTTATTTTGAAGTAATACTTAGATTATTCAATTATTTATTAATAGATATCGCTAGGAAGTGTAGATCACTTCGTATTTTACACATATATGGGGATAATAATCTATTTTCAATTAAGAATAATAGTGTTTAAGGGCTAAAAAAAGGCGAAACGATAAACAGTATAAAGCTTATTTTTTTCTCTCTTACAAATTTGTATAAAACTTAATTACAGTGAAATGTTTCAATTGAGAAAACACAATGTCAGTCTATAATAAAAAAAATCACTATGGTAACACACGTCACTACTCTTCTGGGCAGGCTTACCCCTCTCAGATCGAGCTGTAATGGCTGTTGACAAACACCGGAAGGACTTCTGGCGACCAAGACTCTTGTGGGCAAACAGCAGGATCTGACTTTGTCGGGCGTAGCCAGACTCACCGGGTACTGTATTTGCCGCTTTAATGGTGCGTGGCATAGCTGCGCATGGTACCTGTATTCAATTGTGGTTGTTAATTCATTTGGTAAAAGTATTCTCCACTGCATCGCTACTAAATTGTATTGTTAGGTAAGTTGCAGTAAATATAACCATAAAACGAATCGCAATAAAAAGTGTGAACAGTATTAGGATAATTTTACTTCAGTTGGAATGAAATGTGTTTTACGACACACACCTGTTACATAAGTTCGAAGTGGAACCAGCCTTCTCGCTAAATCCAGGCTACAGAAGAAACTGTCGACTGTGACGTGATAATATTTCCCGAAGAGCTGACATTGTTATAGTAATGTTTGAACGACGGCAGTTCCCTGCAAGCCTGCAATGGCTGCCTCGAATGTTCGGCCAAGGAACGAATTCAACCGTAAAATGTAACCTGTACAAAACAATGTAATGTAATGGGTTTTTAAAATGAAAAAACATACTCGCAGTTTGTTCATTTACCAACGAAAAATCTTGTACATGTAATAAAATAATGAGATAGATAAAGAAATCTTTATTTAGTTAATCAGCTAATGTAATAATAATAATAATAATAATAATATAGCTTTTACGAAAATATTACCAGTCGCACGTTCTGCCAGTAACTTTGAGGTCTTTGATGGTATATACTGCAACATCGCAGTACGGCCGCGTGTGGCAACCAACGTCTCATCGACACTCACATTTTGTCTCGGTGTATAGTGCAGAATAAACATCCGATTGGCAAAGTCCAGAAATGCTTTGAATCGTGAATCCGGCCTGATGATTAAAAAAAAGTTAGTTACTACATGTATTTTTCTATAAGTACAAAGTACATGTATAATTACTGTACATGCAAATCAAAGTAAAGATTTGTAGGAGTGACAATACTTAAAATTTCACTCGTATTTGACATTCAAACTTATGCTCACCGGTAGAAGGCACTGTTGCGGGGTTGAACTCTGTCTAAGTCGGTCACATGCAAAAACCTCAATGCAATTTGGAAACAATTTCTGGACATCACGGTGCCAAACCAAGGTGTTGCCTGACTGGGTCGTTTGCTCCAGTAGCTTTCTATACTTGGTTTCCTTATTAACCCCATGTTAAGCACGATGCCAATGAATGCTTTTAACTGTTGCACAGTGACTGGTACCTATTTCTTATGCCTTGAATGCCGCCTTGTCGCTGTATGCCGAATCACATGACGAGCGTACCTAAACAAAGATAGAACGTATAGCATTTATTTCTTTTTTATAACTTGTAACGAGCGAATCCGTCACTTTATTACACTCATAATAGAAAAGTACTCAGTGAACCTTTAATAAAGTAATATCATTTTTCGTAGTTAAAGTGGCCTTCTTGACACTCAATTCCCGAGCGATAACTGGAGTTTGTTAGTGTTGTTGTTGTTGTTGTTGTAGGAGTTTAACGCCCGTTCCAACCGTATTTTGGTCATATCAACAGGCGGGCAGTTTACATAACCATCTTTCCTGTGAAGAACTAGCACTGACTCTAGAGTCATATCCTCCGCAAGAAACTGCCAACTTTCTTACATAAAGGGACGGAAGTCGGTAGCAAGGCTCGAACCCACGAGAGATGACAATGTTTTCAAGTCAGCGGCTCTAACTACTCGACAACGGAGGCAGACTGTAACCCGGAGGTTCCTGAGACCTACAAGTAATTTACATGTTACAAATAAAAGCAAACAGTTTAACAGCATCGCATCATGTGGATTACAGTAAGAAGAACAATGTTTTTTTTTCCGCCAAAATCTGAGAGCGAGCAGCTTTAAAGTCCCAGGATCCTTTTTGTATTTACTGAAATTGTAACATAAATATACTGATAGGATAATGATAAATCCATGTTGTTTACACTCTAAAACAATGTTGGCATACTCATTTCTTTTGTATTTAAGTCGCTTTTTCACGAAAAAAATTTGCCAGGAAACCAATTTGTTCTTTGCAATATCATTGAAAAAATACTGCTTTATATTTCTAACATGTACACCGATTTAAAAAGTAAAGTTTTGAATGTTTTTGGTACAATGTATAAACAAAGGTCATTTCCGCCGGTAAGACATCTTTCTTGGTAAAATGAGAGCTACTTGTAAATGTGGTCCTGGGGCTTTAACTCAAATTACTAGGAATTTAACCAGTTACAAAGTAATGTAACAGCGTATTCTACGACGATATTGTTACAAATACCAGTTTACTGATTGGCTAAAATCAAGCTAGGTATCATAAATGACCAATCAGGAACTAGGGCAATGGAGATGCAAGATGAGAGGGTCCAGGGATCGATCCCCACAGGTGGTATGGTGTATGTAACCTTAGTGCAACATTGCCTCATTATGCCTCCGATGCTGAATTCGTCTAGAGTGAGTTCTGAGAGCGATTTACCTATTAAAAGTTGAAAACATGTTTCGCAATCGAGAATTATATCAGATTAGTGTAATATAAAAATATGTAAGCATTGTGCATGACATTCTGACAACTCCTGCATCTTCTTGGATGTAAACTATCCGCTGATAATTCTAAAAGGTTCGAAATAGTTACATGTATCATGTACATGTAATTAATTATACATACAATGTAAAAAGCTTAATTGTTTATCTTGAAAGTGCAGTAATAATCAAAATTTGTGTAAATTGCAAATCACTTCTGTGCCTGAAAATAGATACCGGTGCAACCAAAGGGGCCAGATACAATCAAAGGGGCCAGATACAATCAAAAGGGCCAGGCACAATCAAAGGGGCCAGGCACGCTTGATTTTTTTTAGCATAGTATATATTAGTCTATACATACTATATATGTTAAAAAAATCAAACGTACCTATATAGCCCCTTTGGGTACAATGCATAGAACTTACACAGAACAGAACACATGCATATATGTATTGACAGTAAAACACAGAGAAGGCAGAACAGCAGTGCAATAAAAGAAAATGTATTTACAGTAAAGTCCGGGTATAAGGAACAAAATTGGTCTTGGCCCGATTTATTTTCCTTCCTTATTGAAAATGAAAATGCTATGCTGATATAACATACTCCGGATATAAGGAACACATTAAGATGGCCTCATGTAGTTCGTTATATACGGAGTTTATTGTAGATAAATTTTTTTAAACATATTAATACGATGCAAATGAACAGAATATCGCGCAACAAGAACATCACAGAATATAGAAGAAGGCTGAATGAATGCTGCATCAGCAGAAATTCATATTCATGTGGCAGAAAAAGTGTCACAGCCAGGGCCAATACACGCCACAAATTTACTATAGGTTTGTATAGGAGCGCTGTCATTAACTCGCGATAACATTTTAACTAATAAAGTTATTTTAAAATCACAAACGGGATGATAAAATATAACATTTCCCCTTTTTAATGAATATTTTTTTATTTTTCTGAGACTTTATTTGTTTGGTCTTTTTTTAACTTAAAAACTCTACCCGTCGTTTTACTATATAATATATAGTAAAACGCCCAAAATGTCACAATTTTAAGTGAAAATTTTGCATCTTATCTTCAATTTGTTCAAAAACTATAACACTTATTTTAGAATCACAAACGGGATTGAATAAAACAATCATTCTCCATTTAAGTGATATATTTTATATAAAAATAAAGAAAGAAGAGAATGGTCTTTTTTTAAGGTTTTGTTTAACAGGTATATAATTTCATTTTTACGATCGGAGCTCAGTTGCTTCCGTAATGCTGGCCGAACACTTCCGAATGATTGATCTAACTGCTTCAGGCCATCGATAAGTTTTATGGCCGGACATTACGTAACATTTACCATGATCTTTAAAACGTTGTATATTGGGTTTTGTTTTACATTAAAATGCAAACTGGGTTAGAATCTTCAGTGTTTTGTTCATAAAAAGGCAAAACCTTTCATTGAAACCGGATATACATGATATCGTCTTTATAGCGAGGATCCATGAAATTTTCTGTATAATTATCAATATTGATGTTAATTTGCAACACATAAAAGATTCACTATGCATGCATTTTTATTTCGAAACACTTGCACGGGTACTTTATACTTTGTTTTACATTTCTCTTTGTCTTGAGTGAAAGGCAAGAATTCGCTCCGCTGAAATTGGTTTCATTTTATAGGTGTCAACATAGAGTTTCTTCCAGACCAAAGCTAGTTTTCATAATACACAGGTCAAAACCAGGTAGTCTTATTACTCGTATCTTTTGTCTTTCATTTCTTCCCGAAGAAATAAGCTGATTATTACATTAACAAAAAGAGAAGAAAAAAGAAACACGCAAGGTTTGATCTGTGTGCAGAGTATTAAATGACAAAATCTGTAAAATGTAACAGGTATTATTCTACTGCAGAAATGGAAAAGTTTTTTTTCCTACAATAAATCCTTATTTCTTCTAAAATGTTAATTATATTTTCAAGCCATGTGATGAAAAATCACATACTTTTTAAGGCATTCAACATCAAGCGTTTACTAGGGAGACACTCAAAATCCCTTTGGTCATAATCCCCTTGGTCCAAAAATGGCATAGTAGTCATAATCCCCTTGACGGATTTTACATTTTAATTTCAAAAAATGTAATTTTTTTCAATCATTCCCTATAGTAAAGTTAAACTAGAGACGAAAAAAACATTTAGTAATTTTTTTTTATTCAATATATGCGTTTCCACTTGTAAAATTCATCAAGGGGATTATGACTACTTTGCCATTTTTTGGCCAAGGGGATTATGACCAAGGGGATTTTGAAGTACACTCGTTTACTAGAGTATGTAAAATCTGTTTGATATTCTGAAAGGAAACTGTTCTATTACTCAAATTAAAAAAAGCCTACCGAAATCAAATGTCAGTCTTTATCAGATCAGGAATAACACTGATTAGGAATTTAAGATCGCAAAATAAAACAAGTTGACGTACTATTTACCGGGGACATGTAGGTCCATCTATTTACGTTTCTAAAGCACACCATACTTTTGCAACAGACTTGCCGTGTGCGTCTGTACTTGAAAATAACAGGTAATTCTCACGAGCAAACGTTACGCACGTGTAAAGGGATTAGCCGATTATGAAAAATCAAGTGCACACTAGATTCATTCTCATTATTATGTCAAAATTCACGAATTTTGTAGCTTTTGGATTATTCTGTGACTATTTTTATGACTGATGATGTGACTGTAATGAAATAGTGCTCACTAGTTAAAACATTACTATTATTATTATTATTATTATTAATTGCAAGTAATGTGAATGATAATGCTGAATTTTCTTTATCTTCTGGTAGAAATGATAAAAATTAAAACATAAGATTTTCACAAAAGTTACGCGTCAAGTTCAATATCTCCCTTAGGCAATATTCCAGTACAATCGATAATCAATGATTTATGACCCTGACCGTTATTTACGGATACTACCGAACCGTAGTTGTTTCCGTAAACTCCTAATCCCCAAAACTTATCGATTGCCTGCTGATATACGCTTGACACTTTTTCTGCAGTATGACAACATCTCAGTACATATATAAATCTTCATAAGCGTAACTAAAGAATGTTCCCATAAAATTTTATTCATAAACCTAGAGTATTTTTAAAGTTTTAAACGGTTAATTGGGAAATTTTCGCGTCTACAAATTTCAAATGTACATTTAAAATTAGCGAGATGATATATTTTCGAACCGGCGTTTTATATGCTTTGTCTTCACATTGGTTTTGTAATTCGTGACAAGAAATAGCGAGTCTTGCGAATACAACCCAAGCTAATTGGCTTACCATCTCATCATTAACGTAGAGACCAGCTGTACATCCTTGCTTTCAATGCAGACCGTTAACCTCTAATAGGCAGTTTGATTCCAATCCGTCGTAGTACAGTTTGCTGAACGCCATGTTGTTTATGTCGTCGCACGTGTAAATGGGTCGCTCATTGTGAGTAGCGCATAATACAGTTCCCCGCGCTACACGTGCACTGTGCACAGACACAGCAAGGCTTACAGCTGGTACTTAAATCACGTGACTAAAATGTATAATTAAACCTGTGTTAATAGTCATCTAAATCGAACCTTCGCCTGCCTAAAAGGGGCACTCCTAAATCTAGCAGATCATATTCTCCAAACATTAAAGCTGCTCGCTCTCAGATTTAGGTAAAAATAGTTCTTCAAACTGTAAATATACTGTAACCCAGGCTATTCATTACCCAATTGAATATATAACGGAGAGAAGCGGCAGGAATTAACCGTGGGTTCCGACGATGGAAAATAACATATTTTAGAACATATAGAGGTTCCTGTATAAATTCCTGTAAAGTATATCTGTAGATTTGAAATAATACGCTACCAAATAATAAAGCGTTGCACGCTTTTGAAATTCCAATATAAACATATAGTGTAGCGGTGCCGTTAAACCAGCATTTTCAATAAATTTTTGCAAATTCCTACCTAAAGTTTTACTTCTATTGTTGATTCCAGCTTTAGTTTTATATTTATGTATTATTATGCCATTATTTTTAATTTTAGTTTTTTCAAGGGCAACTGAGGGCGAGCAACGTTAAAGGGGCATTCCCTACATTAAGCAGATCAAATTAATCGGTGTAACATGATAAATAAATAACGTATATCGAAAAATGCTTCATTTTAGCACAAATAATCAATATAATAGAGGATTTCTGTAAATAGATCGCTCGCCTTCCATTAATTGTACAGCAACTTTACACATATTACTAAATGTTTTACGGTACTGCAACACATTTTAAACCGCCGATTTTTTCCAGTGACAGTGACCGGTTTGTTTAGCCAATAGTGACTTACAACTTTTCAGTGAATGTCTGTTTTCTTTTAGCCCTTTACACACATAATCATTGTTCTGAAGTTCAGTTAAAAGGTAAACCAAGAAGATTCTATAGATCCCTGTTTGTATACCTAAACTGGTAATATATAACTTCAAGTGTATGTTATACTATATCGTTAATATTATAATAAAGTTCTTTCCTCCATGATAATTCTATATAGCAATATCAAATATAGTTGCTGCCTTAAAGAGACATACCCTATAACTGAGATTGAACTAAATAACCTCCAAAACATAAATAATAGAATCTTTGGAAGTATTGTAACTTAACCTAAAAGTTTCAGTTATGCATTCCCAGTCATTATCGATAAAATCAGCAGTTTAAAATACACTGCAGTACCGTAAACCATTCAATAGTCTATGTAGAGTTGTTGTTGTACATTAGGTGGATGCGATTTATTACAGAAATCTTCTATATTGATTTATTGTGGTAAAATGAGGCATTTTCGCCATAGGTTCTTCTTTGAAATTGTATTTATTTATCATTTTACGTTCATTGAACACATAATCTATGTTTCGAGAATATAATCTGCTAGATGTAGGGAGTGCCCCTTTAAGAACTTTATTTTTTCATCAAAATCTGAGAGCGAGCAGTAAAAGTTCGCGTGGTGAAGAAAACGTTCCTTAACACATCTGGAATAAAGAACTAAGAAAAATACTTACCATAGTTAGTGTATTCCAGTTGAACGAATTCTGATTACTAGTATTCTATTGATATAATATTCAATTTTGCTGTTTCACTAAACGCGCGTACTCCTTAATTCGAAGGCTAGAATAATTAGAATTTGAAGGTGTTGGACATATAACATCCGTTTTTTGTTGATTATGTCACTATTACCTGTCCGATTTTCATAAAATCAAGTTTATTCTGTAGGTTATTAAAGCCGTTGTATTATATATACCAATTTGTGATTGGTGTCGTCATTATAAGTAATGAAATTTATTTATGAGCGCACGTAGGTGGCAAAAATTCACTACTTTTCCTACCCTGTAGAAATTTTTAATTTTTAAATTGATTTTTAAATTAAGAAATCCGAAAGTGAGTTGATCTTAAACAAACTATCTCTCGTATTTGTGAATAAAATAGTTATCTTTAACAGCTTGTTTTCGCTTCGAGATACATGGTGATTTTTAGGTATTGTGCGACAATGACAAAAGTTGTTCAACTTGCGGAGATGTTTTGATTTAATCCCCTGTGTCACGGATGATATGAATACAGAGAACCCAACCTGTCATGCAATAAATCGTGTTACAGGCAACTATGTGTTATAGAGATCAGGAAAAGAAGTCATGTACTGAAGAGAATATTAAAAAATATTTGATGAGGATTCCGTGAGCACATACTGTACCGGGAAGCGTTGAGGTCCGTGTCCCCTCCTCCCCAGGACGGTGCGGATGCCTGTGTCCCCTCATCCCCAGGAGGATGCCTGTGTCCGCGCGCGTCTGATCCCTGCACTGACCGACTTGATGTGTAAGAATGTGTCCATATCCGTAGGTATCCGAATGTCCCTAGTTACCAGTGTCATATTATACCATATCTGTACACCCTGATCGAAACAGCTATGTGCCTTTAGTGTTATAATAGGTTCAAGAGATCGAGTAGATCACTGGCTCTTTCGGCATGTGAAGGCGGTAATATATTTGATGCGAGATTTGAATCGGCTAGAGTTGACTGTACGACACCATTTGTGTCACAGACTAGGGTATTTACACCTTCCTAACCCCCGGCGCCGCGCTGATTCCCCCCATGCAGACTTGTTTCCCAGTTCCTTAACATTTTCCTTTTCCTTTTCGTCAACTTTTGATTTTTTCTTTTGTTTTTCGTATTTCCCATATTTACTAATACAAAGAAAGAGCTGTCTTATTTCATTTTTTTTAAAAATAATTTCTTTATTGGTAAGCGTGCTATATGTAATTTTACTTGATGACAATAAACTTTATAAGCGTATTTTCAACTTTGATTATCACAACGCGAACAATAACTGTAATTGGTGCAGTTATATATAAAGCATAATGTCAAGATTAAACTTATCTGAACAATTCAACTGAAAAACGATCGTGAATTTAGATACAGTAAATTAAATCAATTCTACTACAAAACTGTTCCTCAATATGGTCAACAGACTGTGGAAACACATACAGGACATTTCAGGAAGAATTTAAATGTGTGAATTACTTTCTACTCTTGATATGAAACGAAATGAACGCTCAATGTTAGCACAGTTACGATGTGGTATGTTTCCATAAAGAGACGAAACAGGCCGTTATGTAGGAGAAAGGCCTGAGGAAAGACTATGTCCCCAGTGTGATTATAGTCAGGCTGAAGATGAAATACACTATACAATTATAAACTAATATTGACGTCAGTATTCTGGAATATCCTTTCAGTGTAAAATATGTACAGACGACTCACGCCATGAAATCTTTATATCTGTTTTTCTTCTTCTTGTGTTAGTTTTCTAACGCTGTTGTTCTTTTTTATCACTAAGATTCTCTTTTGTTGTAACAATTTTGTATTTAGTTTTCGTATCTTTACAAAAAAATCTCGTCTTGCTAATTTTCACGTAACTGACCAAACTGATAATGCTACTTACTGTGTCCTTTCCGTATTTCGCTGAAATAACTAAATCCATTCTGTCACAAATTTTACTACTGTTATTGTACAACACAGTCAATGATACGGAAGCCAGGACGTACAATGACATTCCATTCGTTTGTAAATTTCATTCACAAAATAATTGTCATAGATTTTGATTGGTCGGTTTTATGTTCCGATACCTCGTGCAAAAGCTAAAATGAAGTTAAAGGAGCTATGTCATATAATGTCACTTATTTTCGCGTGATAAAAACACGAATTTAACCGCAAGTTGCTAGTAAAATATAATCGCATGTATATAACAGAAGTATCGCATACGACAAAGCTTTTTCATAATGATCAAAATGTTATCATATTACTCTCCATTTACTAGCTTAGCATATACAGTACTTAAATGAGAGTTGCTGTTGTATATGATATAATGTTCACTCTGTTTTACATTGAAGTACATCATGCATGTATGTATGTCTGATGCTTGCCTCTAATCAGTCATTACTGCTGTTTGTTTGTGTGTGCTCATTTTTTTTCTTTTTCTTTTCAATATTTAGCAATGGTTTATGCATGTACACAGTTTCGTTATAGGGTAACCTATTATACTTACAATCACTAAACATGAATTTAAAGATATTTGTTACAGTGGCAATGATTTTTACTGTATTTATTCATGCATGTATGTTTTAATGTTGTCTTGCATCAAACTGCATACTCAGTTCATTCTATGATATTTCTACTAATCTTGCATCGAACAAGGTCTTCTGTTTCTAAGGTATTAGTAACTACCACCGCCATAAATTTTCTTCTCTACTTCCTTTTATTTAATGACTGTATAGCCTCCAAATTCAATCCCATCTGACATGTACCATACACACATGCCTTGATTTGTGTATCTCCTACTAACCTTTTCTTCTTCTCTAGCTCTTCTTACTTTCTCAACCAAGCATAAAATATATTTTCCATACATATATGTGCTCGCAGTGACAGCAGACGTCATTTTTTTCACAATGCTATAACATGACGTGTATAAACACTAAAACGTCCGCTGTCTGCACATGTATAGACTGTTTAAGTGGTTGTATCAAAGTATCTCGACCAGAACGTTTACAAAAGATGCATATCTTATTTTTTCTTCTCATATTATTCGTTAACTAATATGTCATTTTTACTTACAGTATATATTTCAATTTTTACAGAGATCATTCTGTCGCTAAATTCATCTCTTACCCAAAGAAAAGAATAGCTATGTCTTTGCTAAATGCTACAAATGCCGGATTAGTGGGTCATATTTTTACAATATCCTGTGTCCTGCTTTCTGTAATTATCAGTTTTACTTTTTTCAAAATCATAGTATCTGCTGATGTTCATCAAAATCCGGGACCTTCACTACCTGACAACTCGTCACAGTGTATTTACTTGATAATGCACTTAAACATACAAAGTCCCTAATCGAAAATTGTTATAATCGAGGCCGAAGCCCAGCAATACGACATTGTTGTCTTTACCGAAACGTGGTTATCTCCCAAAACTACAGATGACGATATCTTGAATTCAAATTTTTGCAAGCCATACCGAGCGGATAGACTCGGCAGATTAGGCGATGGAGTAGCAATTTACGTTTGTGATCACCTATATAGTAAATTACGCGACGATTTAAGTATCGTTGGATTAGAAGCATTATGGGTAGAAATCAAAATTAATAAGCATACAATTCTGATTGGAGGTTTTTATAGGCCACCTGATGCCAATGCAAGTTACTTCAATCTTCTCGAGGAGAGTATCGATCGTGCTAACAACACAAGTATAATTAACATAATTATGACTGGCGATTTTAATATCAATGTCTTAAATAACAAGAGGGCCAATTTGGCCCTATATCGCTCACCTTGGTACAAGTCCACTTCAATGCCTAGTGGAAGATCACTAGATAACTTATATACCAAATAGGTTTTCCTATATACGCCTTTGTAAAACAAGTGACTCCCCCCCCCCGGGGGCAAGGTCAATTTTGACCCCAGGGGCATAATTTGAACAAACTTTGAAGAGGTCTACTAGGCAATGCTACATGCCAAATATCTACGCTCTAGGCCTTGTGGTTTCAGAGAAAAAGATTTTTAAAGTTTTTCCTATATAAACCTATGTTAAACTAAGTGACCCCCAGTGCGGGGTCAATTTTGATCCGGGGGTCATAATTTGAACAATCTTGGTAGAGGTCTACTAGCCAATGCTACATGCTAAATATATAAGCTCCAGGCCTTGTGGTTTCAGAGAAGAAGATTTTTAAAGTTTTTCCTATATAAGCCTATGCAAAACTAAGTGACCACCCCCGCGGGGTCAATTTTGACCCGGGGGTCATAATTTGAACAATCTTGGTAGAGGTCCACTAGCCAATGCAACATGCCAAATATCTAAGCTCCAGGCCTTGTGGTTTCAGAGAAGAAGATTTTTAAAGTTTTTCCTATATAAGCCTATGCAAAACTAAGTGACCACCCCCGCGGGGTCAATTTTGACCCGGGGGTCATAATTTGAACAATCTTGGTAGAGGTCCACTAGCCAATGCTACATGCCAAATATCTAAGCTCCAGGCCTTGTGGTTTCAGAGAAGAAGATTTTTAAAGTTTTTCCTATACAAGCCTATGCAAAACTAAGTGACCACCCCCGCGGGGTCAATTTTGACCCGGGGGTCATAATTTGAACAATCTTGGTAGAGGTCCACTAGCCAATGCTACATGCCAAATATCTAAGCTCCAGGCCTTGTGGTTTCAGAGAAGATTTTTAAAGTTTTTGCTATATATACTTATGCAAAACTAAGTGACCACCCCCGCGGGGTCAATTTTGACCCGGGGGTCATAATTTGAACAATCTTGGTAGAGGTCCACTAGACAATGCTACATGCCAAATATTTAAGCTCTAGGCCTTGTGGTTTCAGAGAAGAAGATTTTTAAAGTTTTTCCTAAATATGCCTATGCAAAAACTAAGGGTCCACCCGCGCGGGGTCAGTTTTGACCCGGGGGTCATAATTTGAACAATCTTGGTAGAGGTCCACTAGACAATGCTACATGCCAAATATCTAAGCTCTAGGCCTTGTGGTTTCAGAGAAGATTTTTAAAGATTTTCCTATTTGTTGCCATAGCAACCAGAGTTCTGCATGGAATGGAATTCTTTGAACAATTTTGGTAGAGCTTCATGCAAGGAACATTCCTGCATAGTTTTATCAACATTGGCCGAGAGGTTTCAGAGGAGATGTCATTTGAATCAAAATGTTGACTGACGACGGACAATATTATCATCGATCAGAAAAGGTCACCCTGGCGTAGCCAGGTGAGCTAAAAACACAGTCCAACCACTTATTGACTCTTACAGCTTCCATAAACTTATAAACGAACCCATCCACTACACGGAAACACGGTGGACAATGAAAAGTTACAAAGGGCAATAACTCTGTACTTAGTCAAGATAGAGTTATGGATCTTGTGCACTGCACGTCTTCTCACTGTGCTTGGCCATTGTATGAAGTTGTATTGAATTCTGACCAACAGTTTTCAACTTATGTTCCGGACAAGGAAAAGTAACAAAGAGCAAAAACTCTGTCATTGCTCACGGTAGAGTTATGGTTCTCTTACACTGCACTTACTCCCATTGTACCCCACCATTGTATGAGATTGTATTGAATTCTAATCAGTAGTTTTCAAGTCATGCTCTGGAAAAGGAAAAGTACCAAAGGGCAATAACTCAGTAATTAGTCAAGATGGTGTTATGGTTCTTGTGCTATGCACTTCTTTTCAATGTGATTGACCATTGTATGAAGTTGTATTGAATTCCAACCAGTAGAGTCAAGTTGTGCTCCGGATAAGGAAAAGTTACAAAGGGCAATAACTCTGTAATAAGACAAGATATAGTTATGGTTCTTGTGCACTGCATGTCTTCTTATTATGCTAGTCCATTGTATGAAGTTATACTGAATTCCAACAAGTTGTTTTTGAATTATGCTCCGGCCAAGGAAAATGCAACGGACCGACCGATCGCCAGACTGACCAACCACCGGGTGATTCCATTATACCCGCCTAAACTTTGTTTCGGGGGTATAATTATGTATCGTTCTCTTCAAGATGGGGTAAGTCTTGAGTGGACAAAGTGACTCCAACATTATAAGCCTTCTTAAAGTTTTTGTCTGAGGTTAATAAACAGATAAGAAAAGTCAACATATTTTTATTATTTTTTAATATATACTTACATGTAAATGATCAAATACAATGATGTAATACATAATTAATATGTATTTTCTCATTTGTCATTGAAACATTACATTGCTCTTATCATTTAAAGGTGATGCATACATATACATACATTGACAAAGATAGTATATATACTTACAGGAAACAGGCAAGAACCTATTTCTCTACAACATATAATATAGCATTTAAAAGTGTAAAAACAACTGTCAGTATGCAATAACTTCAACTCTTCTCCTTCGTAAAATTAATGCAGATTCATTTGATATTTATGAAATAACATCGTTCCAGCAATGTTCATTAATTGTCTGATAAACAATGATTTGGAGTCTGATGTGCAGTAATTAACCATGATGGCCGGAGGCCTGAGTGGACAAAAACTGCGCATTTGGACGACAAAGAGTTGTTTATAAGATGATAACCAACAATGAAAAGGTTGAATTTGAAATATTCATGTTTTGATATACTGTTTAGTTAGAATTAAACAGGAATTGAAAACAGACAAAACTTACTCAATCATGAGTATGTACTGTAACGACAATTATTAGCTGAATTTTTACAGCAGTCGCCTGCTTTATAAAACAAAAATGGGTTAAAATTTGTGTTAAACTGGTAAAACAGTCAGCCCATTACGTAAATAACTGAATTTAAAGATTATTGGCCAAAATTACTGGATTAAAATTTGTCTCTTAAAAGCCAGTTTGCATACATGACCGCCTTATAGTACTCAAGTACTTTGATTTGTCAATAGTTCTGATAACATGGTAACATATGCAGATGTTAACTTTGGCTCACACATACATGTAAATATACAGTACTTTAAATTGCCTTGGTATACAACCATTCTTATCTGAACACCTTTGTAATGCGAACATTTTATCTGGTCCAAACTGGTTCAGATTAGACAGGTTCCACTGTATTTACAAACAACAAGGTTAAAATGGCCCAGTGACCCAAATATTTGACCGGTGGTGCAAACATATACCAACAAAAATATCAAAAGCCTCAAATATTTACAAACAACAAGGTCAAAATTGGGCAATGAACCAAATATGTACAAACAACAAGGGCAAAATGTCCCAATGGCCCAAATATTTACCAATAACAAGATCAACATGGTGCAGAGGCCAAAATATGTTGAACTAACAAGGTCAAAATGTATAAACAACAAGGTCAATGGCCGGTGACCCAAGTATTTACAAACAACAAGGTCAACATGTCTCAGTGGCCAAAAATTTACAAACAACAAGGTCAAAATGGCCAAGTGGACTGAATATTTACAAATAAGAAGTTCAAAATGGCACAGTGACCAGAGTCCATAAGACAGCACGCTCCACTCTTGTGGGTGCTTGCTAATAAAACAAGACTTTTATCAGTATAATAGCAAAACAAAATTCTGCTGACTCTTACATCATGTACATTGTCTTAAGTATATATAAACTAGAAAAGTTTAATTGTTAAAAAAGTCAAAATCTATCATTATAATTTATATTTAATTTTTGGTAAATTAATTGTTTGATACAAAATGTTCCCCTGAACACTATTGCTAAGTTTGATATAACTACCGTAAGTGGTTACTGAGATATGTGCATGATAGTACCTTGCATGCAAAACTTTAAACAAATTTTCAAAGTCAAACAAGGGTCATAATTTGCACTAAATTTATACAAGAGTTATCTGACTTGACTGTGTGACACCCCGCAAGACATTAACAAAGTTTCAAGTCAATATCATAAATGGTTACTGAGATATGTGCATGATAGTACCTAGCACGCAAAACTTTAACCAAAGCGGCAACGCTGATGCACAAGTGACTGTAATAGCTCTCCATATTCTCCAAATTGTCGAGCTAAATAACTAAACAAATGTGCCATCATGGCCCTATATCGCTCACCTGACTGAACATAGAACATGAAGTACATGATCAGATCTGCATAATTCCAGAAAATAAAGCTAAAAATACTCTACATGTATAGTTTCAACTATAGTCATAGAAATAAAACAATATAGCTATGATGACCCTATACTATTGATAAACTGATATTAAAGAGACACTCCCTAAAACTGGTGTCAAATTAAATTACTTCAAAATCATAAATAATAGAATATTTGCAATTTAAGTATTATTACTTATCCTTAAAGTTTCACCTATACATTACAGTTGGTTGAAGAATCCCTAAAATGACATTTTCATTGATTTATACCTCCGTGCTGATTTATACATGTATATTTTAACTGAAGTAACATGAAAGTTCAGCATCCGTGATATCAAATAGTCCACAGAAGTTATTTTTCCTATCAATGATGAGATTGAAATCAGATCAGTTGTCGTCCACAGTTGTAGGTATGATCCTGAAACAGAGAAATCTTTGTTAAGATTACTGATTCTAAATGGTATTAATTTTATATTCAATTGATGATGACCACCACATTCTCAAAAACGGTATGATAATCAAATGTCAAGACCCAAAACATAGACCATGCACAACTAGGCATTGCACTTTTCACTTGTGTGAAGAATCATTAAATTCTGACCAGTGGTATTGGAGATTTAGTGTTCACAAGATTCCGTCTACGGACAGACGGACAGACAAGCTGAATCCAGTATACCCACCTTACACTTTGTATAATAAGGGTATAATAATCAAATGTCAAGATAACAAAGGTGTGTCAAAAACTGGTAAAAAATACTCAAAATGCCAAATACTATATTCGTTAAAAAATGTTTTTTAATGATTTAAAATGATGATGCTAATGGTCATATAAACTGGGTTTCATCTTTGAGAAATGTCTCTAGATACATGGTTTTGGAAATGTATGGGCAGACCAGTCTATTAACTCAGAGCAACTGTTTTTAAAACAAAAAGTTTTAAAAAAAAGTGAAACAATATACATGTTTCAAATTAAAGAAAACCAGTGAACAATTTCACCAGTCAACAATGGTCAAGCCTTTAAAATTCAACTTTTTGTTAAGGATGTACTGAACTGAAAAGTGGAATTTTTATAATATTTAACTTTTTTTGTAACATTGTTATTTTGAGAGTTGGATGTATGGGCAATACAAAAAACACAAAAAAATGATATGTTGCTGCGCTTTATTTTTTGCTAGATTCATTTATGAAAGCCTTGTGATATGTAAACAGTTTTCTTATTTAAGCACATGGGAAAAGTAAGTTTTCATGCAAATTACCAATATTTGAAAGATGATATGCTAATTCTTTTTTTCTTTGTGGGTAAAATCACATTCTGAGTTTATTTTATCCAGATATTTAGAAGTTCATATTATATTTTGTAATTAAACCCCAAAAAGAGACCTTATTTTGCCCGGATGAGAACCCGTATTTGTCAGGTCTAAGAACAGACAGTTTCAAAACATTAAAATAAAAAAAACACATATTTATAATATTTAACTTTTCTTTAAACTTCTTCAGATGATGGAGTTCACTATCAGCTATCAATATTTGAGAAGAAAAGTATAGGTCGCTGATCAAAATTTTGAGTTTTTCTTGTTTGAATTACCTCCCTTGTCTAAAAAAGTGTTAAAAAATGAATATGTATTTATTTAATTTTCAAACATATCTTCAAATGCAATAAAAGTATTCCAAATTGTTCTACATATTTTCAAAAGAAAATGATACTATTAAGTTTCAAAATTAAAATGTATAAACGGTTGCCATGGCAACAAAAAAAGAAAAAAATGAGAAGATTGCTTGTCTTCCACAGAAACAGCTTCTAAATTCATTTTAAATTGCAGTAATTGAGCACAAAATTTAGCAAAATCCTTGATAAACAATTATTCATGTGCTAATAATGATTATCTATTATTTTGGACCAATAACTTAGCAAAAGGATTAACATCAAGTAATACTGCTCTATTTTAGTTCCATGACATCAGTTGAAAAGATTGAAGCTGAAAATGAATGCAAATTTCAATGTCTATTATGTTGTGTTTACACCTGACTTTTAAACAAATGATTTGTTTCATCTTTAAGCAACAATAAAGTATACACAAGTTTTAACACGTTAAAGTGAAAACAATATGTAATATATGTGGCCATGAAAACTCTGAATAGTTTCATCACAATAGTCATTGGTTACAAATACAATTTCTGGTACTGACACTGTCATTTAGAACAGATGTGTTTCTAAAATCATGGCAGTAGTTTGAAGTTCCTTTGCAGAACTTTGGCTGGTTATGAAAGGTACAGAATATCCACAACTCCATGAACTCTCCTACTCTTTTCAAGACTGCTGTAAAGTAGAAGCAATATCTTGTAAGCATTGTTCCCATCACACCTGAAAAAAAAAGTTTTTTTTTAAATGAATGCCATATTGGCACTTTCTGGTTTTATATATGACATACTTTTAATATATGACTTTAATTTAATGCACTTGGGACATTTACAGAATATTCCAAACTCCAAAAGTTAACAAAATGTAAGCCTGGCTTTACTTTTAGTAATTATATATAAAACATCAAATTCAGAGTAGAGTTGTGTAACTTTTACTCCCTGTCAACTCAGTAAGCTTGACATATGGTACTTTACTGATGTAATATTTAGTTAAAATGCAAATAATGATAAATAATTATTTAGATTACCTTCTACAGATCAGGTTGAAGAAACTTCTGTGTGTCTAGCTTCCATGTGGCTTTAAATCTGTACTGCAGATCTAGGTATTGCACATGCATGCTATTCATGGCCCTTTACATGTCAAATGACAGTTTTTCATTTTTTCCTGTAAAAAATGTCCATATGCGGTTACAGTTTGTCCTGGAAATGATCATGAATAATGGATGAAAGATGTTACATCTCTTTGTTTATCTCCTAAATTTCAACATTGTACATCTTTTTTTCAATCAAAAAATAAAAAAGGGATCCTGCAACCATGCCATTTTATAATAAACAGTTTATGAACCTTTATTATTTTGACATTTTTAAAATAAATTATGAAACTACCTTGTAAATATACAGACTGAAAACAAATAATATGAACAAGCAATATCTGAGTGCAATCAGTTTTTGTTGGTCTACATACTTGAGATATGTAAGTACCATAGTACAATAGATGAAAACATCTACTTAGAGAAAAGTGAAATGTTACATTTTTTTTTGTAAATACTGCAGTACATCTTGGAATGCTTACAAAATAGAACATTGTCACATCCATTTTCTTGAAATATGTACAATTTATGCAGAAATATCTCTTACCTTGTGTCACACCATGCAATTTAATACACTGGAACATCCTTGGAGTCTTAGGGAGGGTCAGCCTGTAAGTTAATTGATACAGAAAAATCAAACAGTGTAATATAATGTTTGCATGTACATGCTTTTGTGTAAATGACACTAGGTTAATTACATACAATATTAAGTCAGTGAACATTCAGTATTTGACAATTGATTAGATCATTATGATTCATCATTATAATCATCACTTGAATTGAACTTATTATACACATACAGAATACAGTTTCTAATGCATACCTTGGGCTGGGTATGGTTAAATATCTGCTTGGCATAATCAAAACAATACTAGAGCATAACATCCTGGCTGCATTGAGCTTGCACTGAAAATAATAGTGTAATAATATGCTGATTATCTCAAAGAAAACAGTTTAAACTTTGAAAACACAGAAGATATGAAGCACATAAATGTTTAAATTTTGCACTTGGAACTATTACTCATGTCACATTATCTTTGATTTCAATATATCTACAGGTACAGTAGATACAGTATACATTTTCTATGCCATAGACATGTGTCAGCAGTATTGTACACTATCCATAATGCTTGTAGAAGCAGTCAAACAGAAAGTCATGTATGAAACATTAAAGATACAGTGACATCTCATATCCAAAAAATTGAATAAATTGTTTTTCCAACACACACATCTGAAATGCACATGATACGGGAAAAACCGGGTTTTTCCCGTACTTAAGTTACACGTTAATTAAAAATTATTGATGAATTAAGTGTAAAATGAATTTACAATAATTTCAATATATATACGTCCAAGTTGAATTTAGGTTCTCCGTTACAGGAGCCATTTTGGATTTCGACTTCCGGTGGTAATGACTAAAACATTTCCGAAAACAACTCTTCCCCTGTTTCCATTCTTCAACAACCAGCTAATAACTGGTTGTTAACCTTAATGATTTTATAAAACTTAAAAAAAAAAATTCATTATATATAAAAGTATTTCCCAATTTTGTCAGGAACGCTGAATTGACGCAGCTCCCGCGCTGTAAGGGGAGGTAATCGTTACGTTGCGTTATTCAAAAAGCGTCTACTGACCACGAACTGAAGCGTTGTTTAATGGACGTCATCGTACCATTATACGGAAAGTTGTATTATGATTCGTGTTTTTTTTTAATGATTTTTTTTTGGTTAGAATGTAGTAAATGTGGTGTATTACTTATTATTCTAATATGCCTACGGTATATTTCTATAGTCAATTCGAGTGCATTAATATGATTAAAGCACTCGGAAAAGTAGGCGGAGTTTCGGACATGGAAGTAGCTCCTTCCGACTTTTCTAATTTACTCCCGCGCAAAAATAAAATATAGAAATGGAAATAATATCAGTATAAATACATCAGTCGCATGAAAAAGATTTGTTTCAGAACCTAAATATTATTTTTGATTCCGTCAAGTAAGCCTTAGAACACCCTCGCCTTGTTTTCCTTAAAAAAGGCCAAGAAATTCAGGATTAACAGTCATACAATGTTTTGATTCCGGGAGACAAAACTATGAATGAAAACGTTTACGTCATCACACTGACGTCATTATTCCACGTTAAAACGTTGTACAGTTCAAATTAACGGTACGCATTTAAATCGATTGGCTGCTTTGTTAGGTTCTGAATCTGACGTCTCCTGCATAATGTCAGTCAGGTATTTCTTTTTTATATCTTATGTATTAGATGATTAAACTAAAATAAGTTTGTATAATATAGTTATGTTTGATATCTTGAATGGTTGCCCGAATAGGGGAGTGAATTCCAACAGCTACTATTTATGCTGTTTTACACATTACCGCCGAACTGAAAAAAGGTCCGTAGTAGTTACGATAGTTTTCAAAAAATCGGCTTCTAAGAATCGAAATAATCTATGTCTTGGAGTGCTTTATCGAAATTGAAGCATTTCCCGTCGGTAATGTGCCTGCGTAATAAATCACTCGGGCTTCGCCCTCGTGAATTATTCCGCCAGTCACATCACCTCCGGGGAATGCTTCAATTTCGATAAAGCACTCCAAGCCATAGATTATTTCTTAATGATAACAGTTACAAATTAATTAATGCATTTAGTTTTTCCCGTGGATAGGTAGCACCTATAGTTATATTACAATGTATTTATAATAAAAATCTTGCACTAACTTGACCTCTTGTCAGGAAATAATTCAGTTATCAGGGATTATAGATCTATGAAAAAAGTCATGCCTGCATCAGGAACTGAGCCTGGATTTTTCAGAATTTTTAAACAATCCCACAATTCACTACAACCTTCCCCCACCCACCCCCAGTCAGTTTTCAAGATACAAAATTCATTTATTTTAAAACACATTATGTACTCAGTCTGGTGGAGCTCTTTAAATAAAAATGTGAATTCTTGCTGCACTTGACTGAAACCACCATTAGATAGTATGCAGCTTGTATGATTTTATTTGTAAACAGACTAACTCAGAATTAACTTCTACTTTCGGTTTGAACTTTTCTGCAAATTGTATGGGTTGTGTGTGCATACTGACCAACACACTAGTGCACAAACTTGAACACAGAAACAAGAACTCACCTTGTGAAATTTCATTCCCGATTGAGCCGAACAGATGAAGAAATAATCCAAAACCATCACAAAATATTTCACTTATTTGACGTATGCAGTCACTTGGCGGATATCGATTTATTATCGGCCTTTATTTCTAAATTTAGAAGCAAAACATGTCTTCACAAGCCTAAATTGGATAGTCTAAAATATATTAGACATAAAGAGCAACTTTTATGTAAAACATTATAGTATTTCAGCTCATATAAAAGAAAAAACAGTGTTTAAACACATGTAGACGATCTTTTCAAGCGTTTCACCGATTATGATTATGACGTCATTTGGACGAAAAGTTGCTTGGCGCTTCACCTTAAAAAAAGGATTAACACAAAACACAACAACGTAAATGCATGGGAAACAATTTATTTTTATAACAAACATATATAAAATGTTTATTTCATGTTAAAAATGTAAATAATTTATTGACTAAACGTTCACGATATTACGACATATACATGATTTCAAGAGTTACCTCCCGTTATTCAGACCGGCTTACGGCCTAATATCTCAGTTCAGTACATCCTTAAGATGTAGTGCTCATTTACTACAAGAATTGTTACATCAAATGTACATTTAGTTTATTTTTATTGTTATTCATTTGATTTTTTAAGAAGATACTTTCATATCAGATTTTAGAATATTTTATTCAAATATTTACTGATGTGTTCCTGTATTTTTGTAAATAATGGTAGAGTTAATACAGTATATAAGAATTAAGTAAACCAGCTGTCTGGCCAGTCCTAACACTGCAGACTATGATTTATATAAATTTAAAGGTATTTTTGAAAATAATGGTAGAATTAATACAGTATATAAGAATTACGTAAACCAGCTGTCTGGCCAGTCCTAACACTGCAGACTATGATTTATATAAATTTAAAGATATTTTTGTAAATAATGGTAGAGTTAATACAGTATATAAGAATTAAGTTCACCAGCTGTGTGGCCAGTCCTATAGTCTATAACACTGCAGACTATGATTAATATAAATTTAAAGGTATTTTTGTAAATAATGGTAGAGTTAATACAGTATATAAGAATTAAGTTCACCATGGCAGCTGTCTGGCCAGTCCTTACACTGCAGACTATGATAAATATAAAATTAAATGTATTTTGTAAATAATGGTAGAGTTAATACAGTATAATAAGAATTAAGTTCACCAGCTGTCTGGCCGGAGTCCTAACACTGCAGACTATGATTAATATAAATTTAAAGGTATTTTTGTAAATAATGGTAGCTAGCTAGAGTTAATACAGTATATAAGAATTAAGTTCACCGTGGCAGCTGTCTGGCCAGTCCTAACACTGCAGACTATGATAAATATAAAATTAAAGGTATTTTTGTAAATAATGGTAGAGTTAATACAGTATATAAGAATTAAGTTCACCAGCTGTGTGGCCAGTCCTATAGTCTATAACACTGCAGACTATGATTAATATAAATTTAAAGATATTTTTGTAAATAATGGTAGAGTAAATACAGTAAATAAGAATTAAGTTCACCATGGCAGCTGTCTGGCAATTCCTAACACTGCAGACTATGATAAATATAAATTTAAAGATATTTTTGTAAATAATGGTAGAGTTAATACAGTATATAAGAATTAAGTTCACCATGGCAGCTGTCTGGCCAGTCCCAACACTGCAGACTATGATAAATATAAAATTAAAGGTATTTTTGTAAACAATGGTAGAGTTAATACAGTATAATAAGAATTAAGTTCACCAGCTGTCTGGCCAGTCCTAACACTGCAGACTATGATTAATATAAATTTAAAGATATTTTTGTAAATAATGGTAGAGTAAATACAGTAAAAAAGAATTAAGTTGAGGTCAATTTAAGGGTCTATTTGACAATTTTTTTAGTAGTTTGCACTATTATTTTACTTACTTATTCTAAACTTTGTTTCAATACGATTCAATATTGCCGTAGTAACCGTTCACAGAAATGCTTAAATCTGCATATATTTTTTACACATGAATATAGTTTTTGTATGTTATACACTAGACACCTGGGGTCGTATTCCAGTAGCATCTTAAGTGATTTCTTAAGTATTTTAACTTAAGTCCAAAAATTTTAATTATTATAATTCTCTCAAAAGTCAATGATTTTGTGTAATTTCATCACCATTTTAGAAAATGGTCATGGAAGAATTAATAAATTTTCAACATGCTGCAATGCACATTCACTTTTTTAAATTATGTTCTTAAGGAAATTGTTAATTTTAAGGAAAATCTTAAGATTTGACTTAAGATGCTACTGGAATATGGCCCCAGGTATTTAACAATTAAGAATATTGCAAGGTATCTCTGGACACCGTGTTCACAATTCAATACAGTTCTATTCGCATTTATATCATAAATTTTACCAGCGAAAAGTGCAACCTTTTATACAGTGCATATATTCCAAGCTAATTATTTTCATCTTAATTTTTTTTTCATTTATGCACTATACTGCTGGTGGCAAGTTAAAATGCAACCTTTGTAACTAAGTGTAGATCATGATCAGGCTGAACACCTGTGCAGGGTTTTGTTGTCTACTCTTATTCAGTCAGTCAATTTTCACTGAGTTCCCCTTTGAACAATAAATGCTGTACTGTGCAAACTGACAGATTGACATATTTAGCAAAGCAAAACATTTATTTAGATTATCTAGAAGGTAAATTTTTATTTTAAAGATGTAGTGTAGTCTGCAAAAAACTGAAGTCATTCTTGCTGCATATGTGTAACACAGTACACACTACACACTGATACACTTTCTTACCAAAAACCAAGCTAGCTCGATCAGACTGCATTCCTGAGTGATCACATGATCACAATATTTACAATTTGTTAAAAGTACATTAAAGGTTTACAACTAAGTTATAGTGTCAGCTTACATGAAACAGATTGAAAGCTTTTAGAACTTTGGTATTCGGGTACTAATCTAAATTTTAGGCCTTACAGTTATACTATATAGCAATTATCCAACCCCTTAGGTTAACCAAATTATAGAGTTAGTGCATTTGTGATTGATTTTTGGGGAAATTACAGCATACCGGTTGTGAAAAATAACCCTCTAGAAATTTAAAATGTTTTGAACTACCGAAGGGAAGATTTTTAGAGATTTATATTATGTGTTTATTACCGGTATATAGTCTGTAACCAGAAGCCGGCTTGTAGTTATTGTTACATTTTATAGAATATGTGTAAGCACATCTAATAAATGGAAAACATGTAATGTTGGTGTGTTTAATCTCAACCAGTGCAGTAGAAGACCAACAACAGAGACAGAACTATCACTGCCACCTCCTGCAGACCACTATTTCTAACCAGTCCTGGACATACTAAAGCAGACTATGATTTGTTTTTTAGATTATGACTTGTATGAAATAGCAGAAGGACAAATCAGGAATGCTACAAGTACAGTCGTTGGGCGATCCCTTACCTACGTGTTTCTGCAGCCATTCCCTGTTGTTTCTAAATTATACATACAATTTATGTAATAGAGTTACGACATATTCAAAATTCCCTGGTGGTACGGCTGTCTCCACATGTACACCTTCATAATAGTTAACTATTATAATAGTTTGGGCGTAGACTATGATTTATTAAAAGAGTGTTGTCAGAGGCAAACCAGAATTAACAACTATATATGTTTAGTTGGGCTAACTAATGCTTGCTGATTGGGTATTAATTAGCAAACTTAAGTAAATTTATCACTAAAAGTTCTAAAAGGGATAAACAATATATTGAACTAGGTGTCGGCTGATTTCCCTGGCTGTCCAGACATGTTAACAGTAAGCTGTTAATACTGTATATCCTAAATTAATGAGTTCCCATACGAAAACTTAATTACGCCCTGAAAAACTGAGAAATTCCGCCTAGTTACTATAGGCATATTCCATTTAAAGGCATTTCAGGTTAAAAATTTACATGGATTCTGCCTAAGCAGGAATATACGCAGCGAAAATCTCTAGCAGAATAAAAATCTGCCTTGGAAAATACTAGCAGAAAAAGTGGATGATCATGATCTGCACTGGTCACAAAGGCAGACTCTCGTGTTGAAACAGTCTGTAGCTATAGTACAATTAAACACCAAACATTTTCAAACAATATGAACCAATTTATTAAATTTGATGAAAAGTAAAAATGAACATATAAATGTATTACAGTGTATCCTCCACAAACTGTCACCTCCCATCAACAGCCACCGCCTTACAACAGCCAATATGAATTCCCCCTGTTGGTTTTTCTATATGTTTCACTTCCCACAAACAGCCACCCCCAAACTCCAGAAAACCTCTCAAATGGCAAAGGAACACACAAACCGCCCGTAAAAATTTTGACCAAAATTTCAATTCTTTTCTATAAATCAATTTTCGGAAAATCCCCAATGTCTGTATGTTTTGTCCATTCCTTGGTCTAACTTAAACACCAAGATTTAATGCAACAATCCTGACATATTATCACCTTTATGTTTAAAGTTTTTTCACAATGTTTAATTAGTACCAACAGCATAAACCCATAAAAACAACCAAAAATTGCTTCCCTCTAACAAAAGCCACCTCTGGACAACAGCCAGTTTCCAGTGGGAGGTTGCACTGTACATTAATTATTTGCTTTTGCAATAAAGTTTTGTGATTTATATTTAACTCTTGAAAACACTGCTCGAGACTAATAATATTGCCAAGTTGTGACCAGTGCAGATCATGATCAGTCTGTATATCAGTGCCACGATGATCTTGCACAAATAAATTGCTTGAAAATTAAATTTTCAAATTAAAATCTAAAACATTTTCCCAAATTCTATTTCACATGAATCACTATCCTTTACCATGTTTACCATGTTTACCTTAACTTTAAACAAAAAATTTAAAACAATTTAATCTACCTCAAAACAATATATTCTGTATGTTTATGAAATTCTTTTAAATGCAGATCAGTCCGGAATTTCATCACTTTCTTTGAACAACAACAACAAATAAGTGAATGAAAGTGACTCATTACCTTTAGTTTAAAGTATGTTCCTCTATGTTCTGGAAGCCATGGCAACACGGTTACATCACATATTTTTTTTCAACTGGCATGCAGCAGAGTCCAGGAATGCACACAAAGGAAAACGCTGGAAATAGATAAAACAGTTTTGAATGTGTATGTAAATACAAAAAAATGTACAAATAACCACAGGTGCTCTTCCACGAAAAAGCTGTTAATATTGCAACCATTGGTTAATGAAAAGACGGTGACATAATATTGCTATGCTCCGGTATGCAATGGACAATGACAGTTTCCTGTTTAAAATCAGAAAGGCCGCACAATGTAAAGATGCTACAGACTAAGTTTGTTAACTTTCGAACCATCGGTTGATCAGAAGAAGCTACTTGAAGTTTTTTTTCTAGTTTTGGTAACCATGGCTCCTGTGTACAGTGGACCAGAACCTTTTCATACTTTTTTAAACGGTTCAATGAAAGAATTCTCCTGAGCAAGTTTGGCAAAATCTGACATGTAGTTTGAGACAATACCATGATGTTAACAATTTGGAGGATGAAGAAGATTAAGAAAAGTATCAAAAGACCAATATTTTTGTGTTTAACATGTTTAAGAGCATAAAAAATGCAAAATAAAAATATTTAAACGACAGCTGTTCATAAGAGACGAATGCCCTCAAAGCGGTATCCCACAGTCTGTGACCTTGACCTTCAAGTTATGGCCCTGGTACTTGCGCACACTTTACATCTCCATGACATTGTGCTGAACATTTTTTCCAACTCATTTTAAAATCCTTCAATGTATTTAACCGAGTCATAATCTGATAACGTGCATATACAGGACTCTTAAACCTCAGACCTCTTAGTGTGACTTTGACCTTCAAGGTTAAGGAGGTGGGACTTGTGCGCGAAATGTCATCCCCATACATGTGCCCAACAGTTGTTCCATGTACTTTTAAAATCTTTCCATGCACAACTGTGAGTTACCATTTAAATACAGAATGCCAGGACACAAAAAATGAATTGCCGGAGACACGGACAGACAGACGGACAATATGATATTGATATGCCAACCTTTTGTGGCATAAAAAAACAAGAGGGATATGATACCACACATCGCTCACCTGAGTTACTGTAACCACACTAATTCTTACTCTTGACATGCCTGAGCAAATAATGTAATGTTTAATTATTCATTTGAATAAAAAGTAGATCTATGTGTTAATAACAAGGGAACACCAGCTGCAAAAATGTAGGACTCACAAAGCAATTCATTAAAATTTTCTGGAAATATTTATATAACTTGTATAATTCTTAGTTTATTTTCATAAATTTACGCCTGATCGGGCAATTTGATAAAGCTTGATTGAGCAATGTAACCACTTAAACCAGCCTATTAAAGATTTAAGTATAATTTATGTAAAACAATAGACCCCCTCCCCCGGGTGGAGCCAATATTATTATTAGACCCCCCTCCCCAATACAGGGCTCGACTTAGGACTGAAAACTTAACTGGACCTTTGGACCACCTCATCTAGACTTGCAATATTGACACCAAGGTCAAAATTTGACAAACTAGGTACACGAGACAAACATGACAAAACATGACAAATTACTACATTTGTACATGTATACAAATTACCTAAGGCTAATCTCTATAGACCTTGTAGTTTTGTTGAGATGCCTCTCCTACAGAAACCTACATACATTTATTACATGTAGATGTAAACTGTAAAATCAAGTGACCCTTGGGTGGGATCAATTTTGACCCAGGGGTCATGACTTGAACAAACTTCTTAGAAGTCTACTTGCATAAATGCTACAATTGCCAAATATCTAAGCTCTAGACCTTAATTGTGGTTTCAGAGAAGTTTAAAAAAAATCTTATCAAACGCAATATATTTTACCTGACATCCTAAATGAAACGCAATATAATTTTAAGCAAGTGACCCCCAGGGTCGGGTCATTCTATGTTGTCCCACGGGTCATGATTTGAACCATTTTGGAAGAGGTATCAAACATTTATAAGTTTTTCACAGATCTGAAATTTTATATTATAACAGTTACTGTCACACCTTTGTAGAAGGCGGAAAACTGTAAAATGTCAACCTGTAAAATCGGTTTGCCTTCGAAAGTGAAATTTAGTGAGACTAAACAATGCTAAACCTACACATGACCTAAAAGAAAAATAAATACTGCTGACCGACCCTATTTTTTTTGGCAAGCCATGAACATGATGAAGGAGACCGGTACAGTAACCTCAATATTTCTACTGCAAGACCGACCCATTTTACAAACTGACATTACATAAATGTCTATCTTTACTGCCATACTGGCCACGGAGGGCAGCCGTATATAGCAAACAGCCCCGACGCACAATTATTTGGGCTACAAACTGACAGTACATATTGTCTGTCTTTACTGGCCGCCAAGGGCAGAGCTCTGTCGTATATAGCAAAAAGCCCTGACACACAATTAGTTGGGCTACAAACTGCCATTACATATTGTCTGTCTTTACTGGCCGCCAAGGGTGGACGTTGTAATAACTAATATAGCAAAAAGCCCTGGCGCACAATTAGTTGGGCTACAAACTGACATTACATATTGTCTGTCTTTACTGCCCATGAAGGATGGCCGTCGCATAAAGCAAAAAGCCCTGGCGCACAATTAGTTGGGCTAGGAGAACAGAAACACATACTTTTGGGACCTGGACAGACGGACGGACAGATTTCAGCAGGGGGGGATTTCAACATTGATCTAGATCTAGTTCACATTCATGAGTAAATTAGTGCTCACCATGCTCACTTTTGTGTAAACTAGTCTAGATCCAATTTCAATATCTTTCAATTAATAAAAAAATAATTTACTCTCACATGTATACATTTATCTAGTAAAAATAATTAATATTTAAATAATAAACAGATAAATAAAACTTACCTGTATATTATATCCATGTTAATCCATTTTCTTATAATCCACACAATAAATCCATAAACAATTTATTCGAAATATTTGCACTGATTTTAATCCTGTTTGTTTACATGTTAACGGATGGAAATTATTTGATTTATTTACACAGATGTCTACACATATGTCACGTGTATTAAAATATGCCGTGTGATTCCATCAACACAAAACATATATAGTAAAACGTGTATCCGAAATACTGCACTAAGTTTAATATGTTTGTTTACATTTTAGCAAAAATCTACAACTGAAAATGTTTTGATTTATTTACACGTTTCTTAAAATATGCCGTGAAATTCCTTCAACACAATGAATATATTCGTACACACGTGTGTAACATATAATGTTGTGTTTTGTATCCGAGTCATAATGTTTGTGTTTAATCTCCCTGTTTGATTGTTTCAAACTGAAACCAGCGCTCACTGTCCTCCAGGATCCTGAAATGTTCCCGCGATGTTTTTATTTTTTGTTTCACTGTTACAAACTCACTTTCTGGTTTTATATCACAGCGCCTTATATCTACTGTAACTGTTTGTTGTTGTTGTTGTAGTAGGTCAATTATTCCCTGTAATACTGAAGCAGTCATTGTCACACCCAACAACTCTACAGATTTCAGGTTTACCATTTCAGAAGAAAACACTCTAGAACTGTTACCAAGATTGATGTCCGACAACTTCACGCGTTCCACGTTCACTGACAAACGTAATGTTTCCAGCATTGTTTCAATGGCGACAGGAGATTCTAGCCTACTGCACTTAAATATATTTAGATCACGCCACCAATAACCTCCCTCTCTACACGATACATCTAAACATTTCACTGATTTCTTCAATAGAGGTAAACTATTGAGGCCATCATATTCACACATGTCGCAGTCTATTTTCTCGATGTTTTCCAGGTCACTAAGTGCGAAATAATCAATAACTTTCTGTACACTGCTGTAAGGTGTGTGACTCATGTAAACCATGTCAATATAAAGTGATCTAATATTTTGTTTATTTCTGGTCGTCAGTTGTTTGAGATTTTCGCGGTATTGTTCTTGCTTACAGCTTTCTCCAATAAACACGTACTGTAAACAAAGACTGACTTCATTTTCACGCGGAATTTCTCTGCAACATGAAATACACATGTCCTGGAAATATTTTAGTGGAGAGCAGTAGCCACTCACGCTGCTTCTATATTCGCGTGTTATTTCGTCTTCATTTATAATTTTCATCATCTCACGTGAAATCAAAGATTGCACGTTCACATTCATTCCACAACTAAATTTAAGAATTTTCGACATTTCTAGAATGTCTTTGATGCATTTACATTTTGAAAGCACTATTTCTGGTACTGAGGTTTGATCAGAGGTGGAATGCATGTATAATGCAGCGAAAAATTCCTGCACGGTTTTATGTGCAAATGACACTTTGAATTTCTGTTCTAACGGGTTTTCTGGAACTGAAACTTTACTTTGGGTTATAAGTCCTGTTTTTAAGAAGAAATCCAATGATTTCTCGAGATATTGCTCTGCAACAGAACCGTCAAACACAAGCGTGTGTTCTTCTCTTTTTTCTTTGAATAATGTTTCATATGCTAATTGTCCCAAGGATGTAAGAAGTGTGTAGAATTGCATACAACGTGCATTTCCACTGAAGCATTGCGGGATATCTCCCTGGGGAAGATCAACTTTCGGTGCCAACTTGATATAGTTCTGCACAGTTCTAGACAGCAAAAGCTCTGTAATCTGACTGTATAAATCACACTGAGTTTTTCCTAGTTCTACTTTGTTACACCACAAAAATAGCAGGTACATTAAAAGAAGCGGAATGGCTTCTAGGTCTGCAATGTGTTTTTCTTTCAAAACTCTTGTAAACTCTTTTACCTCATGTCGTAATTTGCATTCATTTTTCTCATTCAAGAAATGAGAAATAACTGACTCTTTCAGTGCATTTGCTGACTTTGGGTTTAGTCCCACTAGTTCAAGTTTTTGATCGATTTGACTGGATTGTAGACCACTCACGCTTAGCTTCCATGGTCTAGTGGTTGTCAGGAATGCAGTACGTTCTCTAACTTTCTGGTGTGGAATGGGACTCGGTCCTTGTTTGCAGGAATTCGATGGATGGCTCCATTCGTCAAGACCATCTAGTATCACAAGACATCTTTTCGTACACAATATGTTTACTAGATCTCCTCGAGTATATTCGTGCCCAAGCGTTGAAATTATTTGATTCATGATGAAGTCATCAATGTCACATTCACTAGAACTGTCGCGTAATAGCAATAAAAAAACGAAATGAAATTCATTTACGGCTTGGATTTCTTCTGCTGAGAAATACTGCTTTTCGTCTTCGTTAGGTCTATTTGCGTGACACCATGCTAGAGTCAGTCGCCTGCTTAGGGCAGTTTTACCAAGCCCAGCATCTGCTCTCAAATATATGTTACGGCACATTTTGTCGTTGTTATAGAACACATTGCGTAATGGTGTAACTGCTGTCTTTTCTTGTGTAACACCACTGCTGGTCCTCTTTACTTTCAATGAATATATATCTGGCATCACATAGAATTCCAAAAGTGGTGTCTCTTCTTCCACCAAAGGCGACAGAGAAATTGTGCGGTGCTTGGCCCTGTAGAAAGATATCAAGTCGTCTTGAAGATCTGAAATATAAAATTGATTTGATTTTAATATTCTAACCAGTATATGTGGCTTTATGTACATGTAAGTCTTTTTTTCTATAATGCAGTATACTATATTTCATGCGCTATTTCCAGTCTATTTTATACAATTTTGCTTTGTTCACTGATCGGCTGGCTCAAGAACAAAACAGTTAGATATTGATTAGTAAAAACTAGTGACCAGGCTAATTTACTAACAATGGTGATATCATTTCTTGTACCTGTATTTGCAGTAAACAAACAATTAAACCAAAAGCATTACTTAGTCGTTTATTAGTGTACATCAGAATGTCAGTCGTGTATAAATTTTAATTTACAAACTGCATTACCTGTAGAAAAAGGTGTGTCACGGTTGCTTTATTGCAACGCTTGCAGCAGACGAACGCCGTCTGACAGCTGACAACATGTTTGTTACATTTATAAATAGAAATCGTGCTAGTAGAATACCACAGGGACAAGAAATCATATATATTCAGTGAAATAATAATGTAAAATATAATTGCTACCATATTAATTACAATTCCCTGTGACTGATGAAATTAACAAGGAAAATGTCATTTTTAAGTACGGAAATGTACAAGTATGGAAAGCCTTTACTGCCTCATAATTTGTTTATTCTGACAGCATGGTGTTTGTATGAGGATCAAAATGTACATTGCAAGATTCTAACATTTTTCAAACATTCAAGAACGCGTGAATTTAAAGTTATGATACAGTCCAGTTTCGTTTGTTTTTTATGTCTTAATAATAGGCATTGTCTTTTCAAAAGTAGTGTATTCAGGAATGACATTCTAACTCTCTTTTGCTGTTTCGGTAATTCAATCTAAGTATGCAAATTGAGGACAAAGTTTACATTTTAATTTCGTATCTGCTTTGTGTTTTAGTGTGTTACTGTTATGTACAGATCTCTTCGTTTTTATAAAGTCATATATAGATCCATAAATCAAGCAAGGAACTTATTCCTACAAAAATAAAACTGCAAAACCGCAAAACCATTTATTTAAATATGCTTATTTCAGACGTTTTCCTATGGTATTTTGAAGTACTGGTACTATACTAGTTGTATTTTCACCGATATGCACTGAAGGAGAACTCTGGGCAACAATTTAGCCTGCCTTTGCGACCGATCAGCCTGTACATCCATCCAGGTTGATCATGATCTGCACTCTTCGCTATTCAGGCCGTGTTACCCATTTGAACATACATGTAATATTATTGTCCACGAATCTTCTGGATTTGCATGAACGCATTGTGCACGTTTTTGTTTACATTAGCAAACCAGTCGCAGTTATCACAACTATGAAAAGCATAGAAGCTATGTACAGCGGATATGAATACACACTACGGCATCAAAGACGGGTTTAAATCTTGACATGTCTAGTGAAAGCTTGAACTCTTTATATACTGACAGTACAGAATACAATGAGATCCTACAGCATTGGTCATTTTTCAGAAAGTTGTGTAAGTAAACACTGCTTATGGTCAAATACATGAAAAAAGTTGGAAAAGAGACGTTAAACTTTAGGAATAAAAACAAAATTCAAAATGCCGCTTTGACAACTTGTGTCTCATTAATGTTTAAAGTAACATAATGGCAACAACGGCATTAACATCAGATATGACATGTGTACAGCAAAGGACCGTCTTCAGAAAATGTAGAATTCTATAAACTGAAAGTTAATCCGCCACCGAGGTTGAGTAGTTAGACTATCTGGCTTGAAATCACTATAACCGCTTATTGATTCAATGTCATGGGTTTGAGCCTTGCTACCGACT
This sequence comes from Saxidomus purpurata, assembly GCA_022818135.1. Classification (NCBI taxonomy): domain Eukaryota; kingdom Metazoa; phylum Mollusca; class Bivalvia; order Venerida; family Veneridae; genus Saxidomus; species Saxidomus purpurata. Next base: position 13,098,222 of record JAFMSR010000004.1, read on the forward strand.
ACATCTCTTTATGTTAAAAGTTTCCCGGCAGTGTCTTACGGCGGATATGGTTATAGGACTGGTTCTTCCAAGGAACGAAAGTAAACTGTTCGCCTGTAAAATTACCTGAACTGCTGTTGGAAGGGGCATTAAACATTGAGAACAAACTACCAACCTATCCCAAACGTTTGAGTTAAAAACCAGGAAATATAAATCAATTCGTTTACAGAATGTGAAAAAGCGAATTCCGAAAGGACGCGATTTATTTCCTATGATGTTTTGTGACAAAAGTGTCACCTTGATCTTAAAAATTAGACACACATGAGTTGTGCAACTGACACGTTTTCTTGATACCCTAAAATTAATGTGAAGTGACGGACTTAAATTGCAAGTAAGTGTGAACAAAAGATGAATTGTGCATACATATGCACTTTCATTCCAGTCTTACAATCTAAAACCAAACTGCTTTGTAGCGTAAAACAATCTACTGTAAAACTAAATAGTCTGCTAAATAAATTAAACTAGAAATATGCCCCACTTAGCCAGTGGAAATGACCTTCATGTGTACCAAAACAGTCCTAGCTTTGCTTTTAAATCGATGTGTACATGTTAAAAATATAGCACCATTTTTTCAATGATACTGCAAAAATAAGAAAGACTTTTTCACGATGAAACAACTAGAATACGAAAGAATGGCATAATGTCAACATGGTTTTAGTGGTTGACCCGATTTGCCCACCAATCAAAACGCTCAGATTTTCAAATAGGCTAAACGTCTTTTTTAAGTAAAACTTCGCTCTTAATAGAAAGCGCTGCGCATGCGCCAGGAAACGCTGCAAGCTCCGCCACAAAGTTAAAGAACAAACTATATTCGTGAAAGTAAGAAAAAAAATCCAGTATATTATTAATACCGTAATTACAATCATGTTTATCTGGATAAAAAAAGTTAAAAGAAAGACGCTTTAATACGCTCGAACACTCTACTGATTAAACGTGCCCCAGTTACTATACGTTTGCCATCGTTTTTAAAAATAATAATAATCATTTTCTTTATACATTTTGAAACATGAATCGTAAGGTCGAGGCGGTCAATTTAACATTGGAGTTTTTGCATGTTTGGTTTTACGTCAGGAATGTCAGTTTTCACCGTTGATTTAAATTCAGTTAAAGACAGTGCAGCGTTGTAAGTATGTTATCGTATCGTCAAGGAGTCTACACTTTCTAATCTCGCATGGGTATAGGGCCAAATCACTTAATTTATTTCTTTCAGTATTCAATTAACTACTTGTATATACGTTTACCTATGATCGGGCTTCGCGCGAAGGGTGCTTTGCGCACTTCGAGCTTTCGCCCGTATTAAAAAAGAAAATTCGCTCTGCAGTAGGAAACATGGTTCAAATTTGGGAAGAATATTCGAGAAATGAATCTGAAGCGCATTCAAACCTGTGTTGACGTCTACTTCTGAATAAATACTACCAAACACGGAGAAAACACTTTCAATCTATACAAAGAAATACTTGCGACTAAAGAAGTTAATTTCAATTTCTTACGAGTTGAATGTATATCTAATATATTATTTTTTGCTGTTTGGACTGGAGATCCGACCCACGAATATTTGTGCGTGCCAGGACCGAGTCATACGTGCTGGAGAATGATGCAACAGATGCTTAGGGAGCTACCTTGAAGTCGGGCACATCCGTTATTAGGGGCATATATTACCAGAACTCGTCGACGCTGCCACTTCAATACAAATTATTCAAGGAACATTTTGCTCTTTTTCCGCCGTCATCCACAAATTTTATCATTTAAGCCAGTTGTCTTTAAACATTTCCGGGGATGATCATTTTAAAATTTTGCAAATATCTGTAAAGTTATGTCAAGCATGTCATTTGTTTTTAGAAAGACTTAAAACGTAGGAGCATATTATTGACCTTTTTCATTCAGTATTTTCCAATTAAAAGGTGCCTTACACAGTAAATTTTTCAATAAAAAAAAATGTTATACATTCTACTTGTCATTTCATTGGCGGTTTAAAGGTTACTTACTTCCGGTCAAAATCGAGCTTAATACGACTGCGCCGAAAAAGCACTGACAGCAGCTGTTGTCTGTAAAGGTGAAAGTACATGTATGCATTTCACTGTATTCGACTGATACAGTATGATGTAAAAAGCCCTGACATTTGTTGTTGAAATAAATTAATAGCGTTGTTGCTGTATTATGCAGAAGTCAATATAGAGTATATCCTTCAATGATTAATGTATTTTTTTTGATTGAATGGACACCGTATATTAATAAAATGATAACAGTTGATCTGTGTTACAAACTAGTTGCGCATACTTCTGAAATGAAAGCTCGAGACATAGTCTTTTTTATCAGACTGGTTTACATTTTCATGTTATCAGACTGGTTTACATTAATAAACTGACAGATAGCCAAAGTTAGCTTTATGGTCGGGATGCACTTTTAAATAACGAGATTTGTCAGTAGTCGTGAAAATGTGCGTTGGTTTGTTTACAAACATTTTAACCACAAACGATTTTGTGAGGACAGAGGTAGGAATCGTATTGTATATTCTAAGAATCACTTTGATGGAACATGGCGTAGAACATATTATAATATTGCTGTCTTAACTTTGTTTTAATTAAAGCTGAATGAAAAAAAACGAAAAGAGCGTAAAGATTATTGAAAACTTTTTCATGAATATGTTTTTGTTTCTTTTTAAATCATAAATGATACACTGAAAATGAGAAACAGTAAATTGTAAGTGCACAAACCAGATAGTCAAGTATTTGCTTTACACGAACCTAGAAATTCAATATAAGTTTATTCTATCTCTGTTATAGAGTCTGTAAAGTTAATTTGCATCTCCAATTTCAAAATATTTACATGAAAGCTTTGTTTCTAGGCCCGCTGTGATACGTAATATGTACAGGTTTTCTTGTTTACTAGCAACACGGACCTGTTGTGGTATTATGTAACATTAAGAAACACAATTAAGAAAATCATTCGCCGTAGAACTGAAGAAGAAATGTCACTTTACTTGCCGCATTCAACCCAACATAAAATATCTTCAATTCAGGAATGGGCGCGTTCCAGATATGCACAGGACAACGCACAATGCGCATGGCAGGATTTCGGTCAAGTGATACTGAGAGTGTGGAAGTAATATATATAGAGTGTTTACCTAAACTTTGATACAGTGTTTTACATATTACTTTCACTTACGAAATCGACTCAGTCTGGGACGAATATGTACTATCGTTTATATCATTGCTCCAGACTCAGTCAATGCTGATATAAAAGATACCTAGTTGTTTCCCTGAACAACAACAAACTTCCTGATACCGTAACACGCTATAGGAAAAGATTGCATGATTAAACGCGAACACCATATTTAATGTCAGACGAGCGATTCAACTGGGCTACATTAGCTATTGCAGAAGGAAATTAGCTATTATAAACATCCTTATCATAGATGTACTTAGAGACAAACCGTAAATCACAACATCATTGAAGTCATCACTTTTATTATAATGGAATGCTTTCTCAATTTTAAGAATTTTTCATTTCATACAGAACAGTCCAGAAGATTCTCCTTATAAATTATAGATTCGGATATAAAACTTTTTTTTTTGTCTTCTCCTAAAACAAAATGAAAACAGCGGATTAGCTACTGATGATTTCTTAAAAAATGCGGTTATAATCATAGATCATTTTTAATATTAGGTATTCTGGTATTATTGTATACAAAGGGTTGTCTATGTAATATACTTTTCAGGTCTTCAAAAGCGAAGAAATACCGGGACAGTGGCATATGTGCTTGCTTCTTACAATACCGGGACAGTAGCATATGTGCTTGCTTCTTACAATACCGGGACAGTAGCACGTGTGCTTGCTTCTTACAATACCGGTACAGTTGCACGTGTGCTTGCTTCTTACAATACCGGTACAGTGGCATGTGTGCTTGCTTCTTACAATACCGGGACAGTTGCACGTGTGCTTGCAACTAACAATGTCGGGACAGTGGCACATGTGCTTGCTTATTACAATACCGGGACAGTGGCACGTGTGCTTGCTTCTTACAGTACCGGGACAGTGGCACATGTGCTTTCTTCTTACAATACCGAGACAGTGGCACGTGTGCTTGTTTTTTACAATACCGGGACAGTGGCATATGTGCTTTCTTCTTACAATACCGGGACAGTGCTTTGCACAACAAAGCCACTATTTGCGTGAAAAGTCTTTATCTAAAGAAACAAGCATATTATCCCTACATAAGTAAATGTGATATGTAAATTGTCCAATGGATTTCAAAACCCACAACTAAAGAAATAGCTAATTAAAAAAGCGGTCACCAAAAACCTAATTTATGTGCTATAAAGTAAAGAAGAACAAAGTTAAATCGTCACCGCCCGTCCATTGATTCGTTGACAAACATCTCCAGTGTCTGTAGTGGCGCAGTGGTAGCGCGTTCGCCTCAGGATCGGAGTGTCCCGGGTTCGAGCCCCACCAGTGCCACGGTGGTTATGTCCTTAGGTAAGACACTGATATTTCCGCATTGCGTCTCTCTTCGATATTGATTTCGATTATTGATGGGCGATTAATCTACGTTGTAAGAACTTGTTTCGCAATAGAGAATAAACAAATTAGTATAACTTAATAATTTCCCTTCAGCTGTGTGTGTAGTTTACATAGGGACAGTATTTTTATATACTGAATCAAAAAAGAAACTTCCAATTTCTATACATATTTTTAATGTTATAAAAAGAAATCAACATGTCCAATGCTCAACATATGTTCGGGCGAACGATTATGTGTCAAATAAAACCAATTACATAATTAGATTGTACGCATTACACAAAAAAGAAAAAGTCAACATCGATTTTCTCGTGCATGCACGGACCAGTATAATCTGTGTTCATAAAATCAAACCTTTCAGTCTGATTTTATAAACTATGTTGTCAATAAGAAAAAGACGTTGAAAAAAAATGTTTTTATTAAGTTTTCTTTCTTTTCCATAGGCCTAGAATTCCACTGAATTTACTTGAATGTGTCATCGGCATGCTTAATGCTGGTATGGCGACGAATGAGGTTGCTGGGGTTGTTGGCAGTTCTAGCCGTGCTATTCGAACCTTAGGCAACGTTTTCAGCAACAGGGCGTACGAAAGATTTACCACGTAGTGGACGTCCGCGGGTCACAACGCCTGGTAAAGACCGCTATATCATGAATACACACATACGCAATCGTTTTCAAACTGCCACTGCTGCTAACACCCCTTGTACACATAACAACTGAATATCTGCCCAAACTGTACGTCGCCCTATTCAACCGTCGAACATCAATGAACTTACACAAGCCTTTATCCAGGAGTGGAACAACATTCCCCAGGACGAAATCAACACATTTGTCGGTTCTATGCGCCAACGATGCCAGGCAGTACTCGATGCTCAAGGTGGCCATACCCGGTACTAATGCGTGATTTTGGTCTACGACCCCTACCACATTTAATCAGCCATTTCATCAGTTTTCCGTGAACGTAGAGCGATAAAACTTTACACACAAATTCACTTTGAAATACTCTTGGAATACATGTAAAAAAAATTTAACCCTTCTTTTCATATTTACGTACATCTGCACTTAAACACAGCGGAAGTTACTTATTTTGTTCAGTATATAATATTTTATATCTTGTTTAGATATTTTTGATAGGTGTCAAGTCGGGGGGGGGGGTAAATAGACTTTGAAAATAGCTTGAAACGGCGTTATGGAATTAAACAAGCTTTTGAAACATGTTTTTTTGTGTTATTTTATAGTATTTAAAGTTGCGACGGTTGTCCGACCCCTAATTTTGACCAATAATAATATCTTTATTACCTCCACAAGTGGGAGAGCAGAATGACAAACATATAAAGAACAATATATACATACACATACAAACAAACAAACAAAATCTACATGAACATGACAAGTATTAGACACCTATACTATACAAAGTACACATATATACAGAGACTAGAAGTCCACACAGTCAATTTTGTGTGTGTGTGGTTTTTTATATATATAAGCGAGATACCATATAGTGCTCCTTACCGAAACGTAATGCAAGGAAAAATAAGTACGGATCAACACTCGGGAATAACAGGTGGCTAAGAGTCTTCTACCTTTCCCCGGCTCTCGGGTTACTGTTTTGGCGGTAACTCGACAGAGCCTCGTTACCGCCAAAAACAGTTACCCTCAAGCCAGATATTCCCATCTGCACGTGTAACCAGTGAAAGATTCTTAAATGCTGTTCCCAGAACTTTTACTCCCCATTTCTATAATTATGGCATTACTTGCATTAACTTGTTTTAAAGGAATCATTTTCATATTAAATTTTATTTTGTGGTTTTCATGTACGTACTGTGATATAACGGCAAATTATATCAATAATAGCTCACTTATTTTCAGGTTATTTGAAGGTAAAACACCATAATTATGTTCAAATTACAAAGGAAATGTTACACGGTATCGGGATATGTCGGGAAACGTAACGTGAACATTAGGCAGACGTCGTGCACATTGTAACGTTATTCACGTGTACATTTAGGTGACGTCATGTACCTTATTATGTCATTTACAAGTACACAAATTCTCGATCTGTTGCGCCATTATATGCATGATGTGGCTTAGAGTGTATCCACCAGAAAATGAAAACCGCCGACGTTTTCCTGTAAATCCCGGTCCTAGGACAGTTCTTCCAAGAAATGCAGTACCTATACGATATTTATTACTGTTTTTCGGCAAACGAACAGGTTAAGCATATTTTATAACAAAACAGAATACATGTATATCTATAAAGTTTGAGAGGTGTAAGAGGTTAAGTTCAAACTGAATGATTACAATTCTACTGTACTGTACTGTTAATCAGGCCACTACACACGGACGGACAGGTCGGTCTCAAATACTGGGTATAATCAAAGCTGTATATAAAGTAGGCTATAAATCTATACTTCTTTATTCACTGGACAATGTTACTACGGAATCCTGAAAGTGCCATTTAAAATGTCGTGCGATGCACCACGGTCGACGAACGACAATTAATGCAAACAGACACCGCGATACTACTGTATAGATGCAGATACGACGCGATTTTGTGCGCCTAATAGACAAATTATATTTTTGTAAAATAAACAAGCATACTCCTGTGACATGAATATTTATACATGTATGTGTTTTTTTGTGGTTTGTATACGGTATATGTCGACCAGTGAATGATATATTTGCATGTGTATTTAGATTAGATGAAGTGTTATGCAAAAAAAAAAATCGCACATTTTATGTAGCATGGCAGGTGTAGGGAGCATTACATACCCTTTCTCATGACAAGGGTTTATGGTCGAGTGGTTATTTGGCTAGACTGTTACACAAGGATCTCTGGTTTGATCCCCCGCTCCTCCATTGACATAACAAATGGTCTTTCGGATGATACCTAAAACAGATGTTCTATGTATCGGTGCTGTACATCGAGTCTGCTTCCGTAGTCGTGTTGTCGAAATCACTGTGTATAACCTCGCGTTGATTTAGGGCCCTGGGTTGGAGCCCTACTACTAACCATGTCTCTTTATATGAGAACGTTGGCAGTTTCCTACGGGGGATAGGGGTCTAGTACTGGTTCTCTCCAGGAACGATGGTTAGGTAAACTGCCCGCCTATAAAATACCGAAATAAGACTCTTACCACAATAGCTACATACATGAGACTCTGGAACTGGAACGCTTTCTGCATTTTAAACTATCTCATGACATCTAAAATAATTAACCTCTTCTCTAGGTGTTGGTCATACAATAAAACTCATAAATCATTTTACAGATACTCCTGACAAGTGATTGCCACGACCAGTCTTTTCTAGATACGACAATGAATACGTGTTGGGAATCTCACCATGTCTATGGGTTTCTGGCAGTAGTACTGGACATGGGAGTCATCAAGAAGCCAACGATAAACGAGTACTGGAATATGACAAAGAACAGCCAGAATGTGGAATGGTTTCGGGACATGTTTCCCAGAAACAGGTTTCAATTAATTCTCAAGTTCCTGCACATGTTAGACAACAGACGTGTTCCTCATCGTAACCATGGAAACTATAGGAATCAACTGACAATAAGATAATTTAACAAGCTCAACAAAAATCTGCACGGTTCACTTTTTCGTTATAATGTACATTTGTGTACAATGTACTTACATTTGCAGGGACATGCTATTTCAAAATACAAATGTACATTGTTTAAAAGTATTTGAATGAAATAGTTCACCCTGAATGAGCCGTATTACTAAAATATGGCTTCTTGTTATGACCAACCTTTATAAAATTGAAAACTGTAACAATTAATACTCGTATTAGTTCTGAAAATAATACATAACGTTGCGAATATTTTTAGACCTGATGGGAACTTTTAAAGCATGCAAATTCGATATTTAAGAGGTTCTACTTTCCTAGACAGAATATATGCGTCGACGACACATTGGTGGCGACCAGCGGACGCACCGCAATGCTTCAATATATACATACAAAAGCGGCAAAGTTTAGTGTGAAGTTTATGGTGATTGGCTGAGTCAAGACTTAGTACAGGGTACGTTATGCACATGTCACGTTACCTTGGGCGGGCTTTTCAGTCTGTTATCCATGGTACTCATGTTATTATCCTTCAATATAGATCAGATGACAACAAATAATACTTCTTCGCTAAAAAGTATACATGTATTTCATTTCTATATCGATCATCCGTACGACGGGCAAGTTGTAGTTTTTTTATTGTATGTTTTCTATTAAGAGTTAAACCAGTGTGACGCGCGATATCATGCTGCTATTTGGCGTTAAGGAACGTTTTCGGAACGTCATTTACAACATTTGATGTCATCTGGTTTACACTTGGCACCTCTTGAAAACGACGTTGCAGCGATAGGTTGATGACGTTGTATATCAAACATAAAGCACGAACAACGCCAACGTCCCGCGTAATTAACAGTATATATAAAACATACCAAAACTATACTTCCAGCGTAAAATTAAGAGAATAACTGTTAAGTTTTGGTGAACATTGAATGAATATTCAACATATGTTGCAGTTCGAACACAAATACCGACAATGTAAACGTATGTGAACGTTTTAATTATGTTAAAATACACGGGGGTTATTTTCAAAAGCTGAACAAAGTTCCGACAATTCGAGTGATATACCGTATTGTATATCACGCTCAAATCCTTCTTTCCTTATATGAGACGAAATGGATTAAGTGTTAGAATTCTTATTAAATAGGGAGTTTCCTGTCAGAAACTGACCAGCTTCTGGTCGACATATTTCAAATGAAATTTCAGTGATGTTTTGAAAATTGACAACTTGGCCTCTAATCAACCCAAAGAATGGCGCTTTCTTGCAACATATTCCATGAATCGTGTATGCAAATGAGTTTGGCAGCAAACTTTATGATGTTTTTCAAGAGTTAGCTGACATGTGCAAGATGCTGTTGTTTGTTTCCTTCAGGTTAGCAGTTAAACGTGTTGTGTGACGGATGTGTGAGATTGGTCGTAAGCTTTGTTGCCGAGAACCCAGAAAAAAGTTTTTCTATTACAGTAAAGTACATGATTGATCTATTTTATCATTTAAACGACTAACGTGCGTACCTTTCCTCCGTAAAATATCGCACATTGTACTACATTGCATTTATAATATTATATATATTCACCTACTCCAGATCCACTTCCGACAGGATACAGTTCAGAGCTTGTGGTTTAATTATTAGAAGATATGCCACGAAATAGCGTTACATTTTGTATTCTGTGAAGTTTGAAGATTGGTTTCTGAATCATTACCAGCATGAAAAATGACAAGGTTTGAAAGCCAGCGAAATTCTAGGCCCATGTTTATAAAACTTTATTTGGAGAACAATCTCATCTTGCAGGACCTGTAAGAAACTCGTATTTGAGTAAACTTATGTTCACATTTTGTCCAATCAGAAACCAGATATTATAGCTTTAACATGAGATGATGATCTGGATCTTTTTTTTTGTAAGCATAGGCCGAGTTGCTATGAATTATAGTATGGGTAGACATTATTCTCTCGCCGTTCTTGGGTAGCGAAATATATCATGCAAATATAATGGTATTGGCCATATCCCAGTACAGACGGTACTTTCCGGACAGAACACAAAATACACCAAATAATTTTCACCCGTATCAACTGAAATGTAGTACAATACAAATGTACTTCATAAACGGCAATTAAATCTGTGTTCTGTTATCAAGTTATAAACATTTTGTGTACGACCTCGTAAATTGTGGAGGAGCTTTTCACGAGTGTCTATTGTGTTTTACAAGACTCGCACACAAGCTATATATATATATACATGTACATGTACAAGCTATGAATATCTGCATTTTACTCAGAAAAGTAATCATTTATTTTAACAAGAACAATATCTTACTTATTTCGAATTATTGATTTCAACAAGAAATGTTCTGCCTTTTATCAACATCATGCCCGTAAGGAGAAGAACTGAAGACGGAACTACTTTATAGTCCTTATATGATAACTTGATAGCGCGTCATAGGATTAGGTTCAACTTGACAGGTAAATCAGGTATAACGGTTATCTCAGTACTTGTTATGGAGAATATTACACAGATGTTAATATTTCCATGAAATGGGTTAACTCTTGAATATCAAAGAATTTAAACGGGATTTAGAAAAAAAGACAAAAAAAAAAAAAAAACACCATCATTCTAGGATTCGAACCAACGACCTTGTCATAAAAAGATGCAATTTCACTGCCGTTACCACTAAGCCAATGACTAGTATTATATTAACCATGTGAAAAACAAATACTTATTGTATTGACAAAAAGCTGTCTTACCTGTTTTAGTGTTTTCATAATACCAGCAAACGTAAACATCATGTGACGCAACTTTCAAGTTATCATAAAAAGACTATAGAACTTTTGTTTGTTTGAAGTTTAACTCCCGTTGTCAACAGTATTTAGTTGTATACAGGTGGGCAGTCTACCTAACCATCGTTCTTGTAAGGGCCAGTACTAGACTACCATCCACCGTAAGAAACTGCCAGCTTTCTCACATAAAGATACATGGTCGGTAGCAGGGCTCGAACCCATAACTCTCAAGCAGTGAGAGGTTACAGTGAATTCAAGTCAGCGACTCTTACCATTCGCCTCTGTCCGAATTAGCTTAAAGTAAAAAAAATCACGATGAACAATAAAATTTGATTGTCTAAACGTTTCACTTTTAAAAACGTATACTCGAATTTTTTTTTTTCATTTAGAAAAGTGTCCAGTATTTCATAGTGTTCATCATGTGTGTTCATGGTTTTGTTAAGCATATGTAAACATAGATAGCAGGAAAAAACAGCCCTCTAAATCATCCGTCTGTTCAAGATTATTTTTTTATAATTCTGATATACACGGATCATCTTTTTCAGCTTGATATCGAATAAAACATAATTTTGAATTCCATGTAAAATTACAAACTGTCAATATTCAAATATGAAGAAACGGTAACCTTTTAAACGCAGTACAGGGGTCATTCTAATTGCATTGCTATTACTGTAACGATATTGCAGAGAAAATGATCTTGATTAATAAAGATGTCGTAGTAATTAAGATTTAAATGACTAACATAATATGCACGATTTCAGTCATTTGAATCTCAAACCCGTACGCAATTCTTTAATTGACCTTCAAGTTTCGCCAGCCTATTTCCCAAACTGAACGTTAAACGCTGCGCGAAATAACGACAGACGACATGGTGCTTTTGAAATTACAATTGGGGCATATTTGATTTTACACTATTGACATTCGACGTCGCGTTGCTAGGAAACAAAGTGAAAAATAGAAAAAAAAACAAGAGGACCAAGATGGCTCTACATCGCTCACCTTGGTACACGTCCACTTGCCTGGTGAAAGCTCACTAGACAATGTTATATACCAAATAGGCTTTTCTATATACATCTTTGTAAAAAAGTGACCCCGCCCCCCGGGCAAGGTCAATTTTGACCCCTGGGTCAATTTTGAGGCAATGCTATATGCCAAAATCTAAGCTCTAGGCCTTGTGGTTTCTGAGAAGATTTTAAAAGTTTATTCTAATATAAGCCTACGTAAAACCTAGTGACCCCCTGGGCAAGGTCAATTTTGATCCTGGAGTCATATTTTGAACAATCTTGGTAGTGGTCCACTAGACTATGCTACATGCCAAATATCTAAGCTCTAGGCCTTTTGGTTTCAGAGAAGAAGATGTTTAAAGTATTTCCTATATACGCCTATGTAAAACTAAGTGACCGCAATGCGGGGTCAATTTTGATCCGGGGGCCATAATTTTAACAATCTTGGTAGAGGTCTACTAGACAATGCTACATGCCAAATATCTAATCTCTAGGCCTTGTGGTTTCAGAGAAGAAGATTTTTAAAGTTTTTCCTATACAAGCATATGTAAACCTAAGTGACTACCTGCGTGGGGTCAATTTTGACCCGGGGGTCATAATTTGAACAATCTTGGTAGAGGTCCACTAGACAATGCTACGTGCCATATATCTAAGCTCTAGGCTTTGTGGTTTGAGAGAAGGAGATTTTTTTAAAATTTCCTATTTGTTGCCATAGCAACCAGACTTCTGCATTAAGAGGAATTTTTTTTTTAATTTTGATAGAGCTTCATGCAAGAAACATCCCTGCAAAGTTTCATCAACATTGACCCAGTGGTTTCAGAGGAGATGTCGTTTGAAGGAAATGGTGGACGGACGACGGACGACGTACGACGGACGGAGAGTGATCCTAATAGCTCACTCTGGCACTTTGTGCCAAGTGAGCTAAAAATAAAACGAACCAAATACGAGCAACATGCTACAGTACCATTATGCAAAATAATTCATAACAATCGGAGAAAACTCGCTTTTGGACGTCTGACGTCGGTGAAAGGACGCATTACTTGCATCTTCCGATGGTTCGATCCCTATCAGTGCCATTTAGTCTCAAGTTAGGGTAATATAATTATGCAAACTGGCAAAGCGCTGACGCGAAAAAAGTTTATGCTTGAAATCAACATTTTGACATATAAGACACTCTTTATTTAGTGAAAACATATAAAGCAGTTTATATTTGCACTCATATATTATTGAATGATGTATAATTTATAGTTTGTTAGTTAGCCCTCAAGGGGTCTTGGGGAGTGGAGTTGTTCTTTCCGCTACTTGATTCTTAGCGGTATTAAAGTGTCCTTTAGCTTCTTCATAATTAGCCTCTTTTTCGGACCACAGATTTACATTTGTTACTATTTCAGAGAAGTTTTTAATTTTCTTAATTTCTCTCTCCGCTTTCCTCCCCACCAACCGCCTTGTTTATTACGTGTTTCTTTAGTCTTGTATGAGTGTAGTTTATTTTTGTGGACGGACTTTTTGCCGTCCAACTTTCTGTCTTCAATACCATTATACCATTTTCTAGTCATACATGTATATAAGTTTTATATTTTTACACTTTGATTTCAAATTAACCCGTCTGGCAAGCCAGACATGTTCAATCCATATGTTGCTGTACGGTTTTATTTCACCCTTTTTGTGGCAGAAATAAACTGCAAAGGCTTGGAGGCGCAAATATAAATATTTCATCGCCTTTAGACCGACCTGTTATTCCTATGGCAAACTAAAAGCAAACAATAGAACAGCAGAAAACTTGTAAACTTTCTGAGCAGTTATATTTAAATCACAGCAAACTGACCATTTTACATTGCTATAGGTTGGTTACTTTCCACACCCACTGGGTATTACCCAAGCAGTCTCAATTGTTGGTTCAAAAATAATACCAAGATAAAACAGAGACAAAACAGGGACATATTCATTTCCGGTGAATCAACTACTCGATGACGACCCAGATGTATATCCGAAAAAAGGTTCAAGCAGTATTAAACATTCACGTTACCGTAGTTACAGAAGGTCCATCAGTTATTAGCAGAATTTGAGATAGAAACGTACAATTCGCATGGATTCCCACTCACATTGGCATAGTAGGCACACAAAAAGCAGACGACATCGCCAAAACCGGAAGTGAGATTGGCACTAAAACTAACCGAAGCATACTGTATCATCAGGAGTAAAATTGAGGAGAAATTCTTAAAACTATGGTCAATTTATTTCAAAGAACGCGGCATTACAATGAACCAAAACCCGTTTCGTATATAAGGCTTTTATCGTTGGTACATGTACCGGTTTCTCAAATGACCAACGCTCCCAGAAGAGGTTAGTTATTTTAGGTTTCGGAGGATAGTGCAAGATACAGAAAGCGTCCGAATTCCAGAGACATCCCTGGTTCTTTAACATGCCAGGTGTATAGCATCAATACATGGGACCTCGTTTTAAGTTTCATCTGAAAGACTGTTAGTAATTTTAGTTGGTCAGCCCCGGAAATCGAACCCGCTACCCCAAATTCCATGTCTCGTACTCTACTGATTGAGAAAATCGGGCTGCACCAAAAATCGCCCACGAGATAACTACAATATAGTGACAATCGTAAATTAAATAAACTGCATACGCGACGAAAATTAGTTAGTTTTCTTTAAAGACCTGAAAAGAACTGCGGAAACATTTGAACGGTATTTTAATTTAATGGATCCACAAAGCAGTAGAGTGAGCCAAGTAAGGTCAGGGGCGAAACATAGGGTTCGAAGACATAATTTAATAACTAAAACATACATATATCAGAATGCCTCAGGCACTTTGCGTAAAAAAAACAACAACTAAACATGGTATAGTCGGTACAGGATTGTTTTGCTAGAAAGCAGGCCCTAGAATCAACTCCGCCTATGTAACTCATCGGCAGGCGGGCACGGCCGGCAACCAGGATCGCTGCATCCCAATGCTTTGAGGTTCCGGATGGCGAAGAGTATGTGGAAGTGTACTTGCTGATCCAGGTTATTTACCCGATTCATGAAATATACGAAAAATAGTAGTTACTTAAATGAGAAGAAACACCTGGCTCTGGCTAGTGCGCGGACACGTTATGTACTTAAACTATACATTAAAATACAAACAATGCATTTTTCGCGGTTAGAATAAACTGTCCTGCGTTCGCTATAAGAGTAATATAAAGTTAGACGATATCCAACATGAGTATGTGCCATGAAAGGGGATGCTGCATAGGGGAATCAGCGCGGCGCCAAGGGTTAGGAAGGTGTTAATGTCATAGTCTGTCATACGAATGGTTACGTGAAGTCAGCATCAATTCTAAAATATCTCGCATTAAATGTATACCGCCTTTGCATGCTGAACCTGGTGATTTACCTTTTATAACATTAGAAACAAAGCGGGTTCGACCAGGGTGTGCAGATACGGTACAGACGCGACACGCACTATGAAACTGGTAACTAGGGTATTCGGCTACCCTCGGATATGAATTCGGTTCTACACATCAAGTCGATCAAGCAGGACAAAGGAGGGGACACGGACCTAAACGCGGGCCAATACAATATGTGCGCTTTTATTACATGACTTTTTTCATTTATTTGTAAAAAACACATACAGTAAACCTCGCTTATAAGGAACTCGGATATAAGGAACACTCGGTTATAAGGAACAGTTTTCAATTCCCCGATCTAAATCCTTCTTTATTCAATGTAAAAATCCTCGGTTATAGGGAACTCGGTTATAAGGAACACTCAGTTATAAGGAACAAATTTTCCGGTCCCAAAGTACAAAATTCAATGGAAAACACCTCGGTTATAGCGAACAGACATAAAGAATAAAAATTATTATAAATCGGAACGCTAATGACGTCAGAGTAACGTCGGCACTTTCATGCGCGTTCATGTTAGCCATTTCATTTCTATGATCTTTAGTTTGTTAATTCACGGTTACGATAAAAAGAAAAACTATATAATACTATCATTGAACAGAACAGAACATATCTTTTATTTCACCCAGGTATTTAACAATACAACATGGGGTTATGAAAAATATAAACACATATATTACAATAGTTCCGGTTTCCAACAAAAAAAGAAGAAATATTGGGGTAGTTTTTACTGGTAGAGAGGGGAAGCTTTTTCACTTTTACTAAAGAAAAATCTATCTTAGTTTCTTACGGTATTAATGCAGATACATTTCCAAATACTTAAATCTAGATTTATTGATTGTTTTGATAATAAACAAATCTGCACGCTTAGCTGACCTATATTGTTATCGTGGGAGTTGATGTATTAATAAGACGCACGATAATCCCGTGCAGAAAAATAGTCCGGTCGCTTGAATGAAAATTTGTAGTAACATACGGTGGATTGATTTCATTGAATAGTTGACTCAGTTTATTACATGGTGTTTGATTTCACGTGCTAAAAAAAAGTCTGTTATATGAATTAAAGTTTAACAAAGACTAGATGCAAAGGGGTCTGTAACATTGTCTACTCGTTTGTTAACGTTTCATGTATATAATAAGTACTTATTATATACATGTAACGTTAACAAACGAGTAGACAATGTTAAAGACCCCTTTGACTAGATGTAGACGATAGAAGATTTAATATTTACTCAAAAGGGTTATATTTGTACATGTAATAAGTATTTTATGTTAACAATATTGAACGAAAATCAGTCACGGCCTTGGTCACGGGATCTAAATATGGCCAAATAAAGTTATTGCTAAGTACTGCAAAGTTTTTCTATCAAAGATAAAGCCGCAGGTGTCATGAGATCAAAGAATGCCGCCGCGATGCCCGGTTTGTTTGATCTTAGTGAGCACGTGGCATTAAAAAGAGACAGTTTGAGACATTGACAATAGATTGATATTTTGGATTATTAAATCATTATAATAATATATAGATAAAGTAAGTTTGTAGATTGATTGTGTTGCCGGGATTGTTTTATTTGATCCTACAGTATATGTTAGTTTGTTGATAGCGGCATCGTAATTAACACGCTTTGGGCGTCTGGAAGTTTCGAAAAAACATCAAATTACAATTATTATTATTTTTTATTGATAATTAAAAGTTAATCAGTAGAAAACTCAACAAATACTTAAGTCTCGACCCGAATGCGATTCGCGCGACAGGACACTCTCATTAGGGTGACGGGTGATTCCGCAACCTCTTAAATATTGAGTCAAATATTATTCACTCTTAACAATCTCGAACGAGTATCCTTGATTACTTCAAGAAGTCATAAGCACTCATGTACATAGACATTAAGTTAGTGCCGGTGTAGATTTCATATGTAAATTTGTTCGCTATACAAATTGTGTTCGCTATACAAACCTCGGTTACAAGGAACTAGTTCGCTATACGGATATAAGGAACCTCGGTTATAAGGAACAATTTTCTGAGGTCCCAAGCTGTTCCTTATAAGCGAGGTTTACTGTACATATGTTTCTAAGGATAACTGTTAAGTGGTTCTCTGTATTGATATCAATGTATTATCAACTTCAAGTACACAGGGGAACAAATCGAAACATCTCCGTTAGTTGCACAACGTTTGGCATTGTCGAACTCTATTAAAATCACCATGCATCTAGAGACGAAAACAGGCTTTTTAACATTTTTATATACTAAAAGACAAAAGTTAATATGCACGGTTCGAAATTATTTAATTACATTATAATTGTAGGTTATTTTAAATTTTTATTGGCAGACTACTTGCTACAGCACAGGGTGTTCAGAATCATATATGAAAACATCCAATTAACCGTGACGGCTTAAACCATGATTTAACGTTTATCTTAATTTTATTGCATTAAGTTTATAATCACAAACATTTCTAGTGAATGTTTTGGCCAAAGGGTAGTCCTATCGAAAGCCGTACAAATTTAAGATTTCTACACGGTAGGAAATGTAGTGAATGTTTGCCACCTACACGCGCTCTTTAATCAATTTCATATTTATAATGAAGACACAAAAAACGACGGCTTAATAATCTACTGAATACAATTTATTTCATTAAAATCGGACAAGTAATAGTAACATAATCAACAAAAACGGAGATGGTAATTCCAAAAACTTCAACTTGATGGCAATACAACAGAACCTTGTTACCATGTACTGTAAATAAACACACTCATATACATGTACATTTGAATAATTGTAAGTATACAAGAATCTTCAACGGAATAAAAGGTCACTGGCTAAATGCACTATTATAATAACACACAAAACCCGAAGAGTACCTTATTCACAGTATGACGCATATAAATGACACAGCCTGAAACTTCACATTAAAGGGGCACTCCCTACATCAAGCAGATTATTATATTCTCGAAACATAGGAAAAGTGTTTAATAACGTAAAATGATAAATACATTTAATTTTAAAGAACAACATGTATCGAAAAATGCCTCATTTTACAACAATGAATCAATACAGAAGCCTTCTGTAATAAATCACATCCACCAACTAATTGTACAACAACAACTTTACCTAGATTATGGAATGGTTTGCGGTACTGCAACATATTTTAAACGCTG
Source organism: Saxidomus purpurata (assembly GCA_022818135.1). Lineage (NCBI taxonomy): Eukaryota > Metazoa > Mollusca > Bivalvia > Venerida > Veneridae > Saxidomus > Saxidomus purpurata. The sequence goes on from JAFMSR010000004.1 coordinate 13,116,678, forward strand.
AACTGGAATGTATGGCTTAAACGTTTAGGTAAAGTTATAATACATTTGTAGTATTACTTCCGAATATTCTATTATTTATGTGTTTGAGGTTATTTAGTTTGACATCAGCTATAGGTATGCCCCTTTAACAAGAAGAAAAAGAGAACCAACTAGTCTTTAAAACAACTTGCGTGACAGATTTGCGATGATATACATTAGTAAAAGAATATTATAAAGCTAATACAAAATAAAACGGGTAAGGTATAATACAATACCGAAACAAAGTTTAGGCCGTGACATAAAAGTTAAAACACAATGAATGAGCGAGGAAAAGAGAATGATAAATGAATGAGTTGAAAGATGGTGAAGGGATTTTTTGTGTAAGGTGATAAAGTGTAGGCCCCTATATAGATATACAGGGATAGTATTGTACGTGTTTCTTCTATAAATCTTTACACTTGTCAATATTTATAAAACTGTTGTTAAGTAAGTCTTAGCCTTTCAAAAAGTCAACTGGTATTTTAAACTATACATTAATTACTTGGCCGTCTTTTTATAAGTACTTGCGTTGTTACGTTATAACACCAAATAAAGGATGCACCAATGTACGCTGGCAACGCGTGTCTGGTCTGCAAGCTCGCACACCTATAATTTGGCTACTTGCATTTTACACAATTTGGCAAAATAATCATAATATTTGGACAAAACTAACTGGGTATTGCAGTCAAGTAAAACGGAACTCCCTACATTTTCAATTCATGCAAAGGAGTCATACTGGGGTCTTGGGAAATTCACCAGAAGGAAAATTCTCACGGTCGGCCGGGACTATAAACAATCTTAAAGGGACACTCCCTATAACTGGCGTCAAACTAAATAAGTTCAAAAACATAAATAAAAGAATATTTGTAAGTATTATTACTTTACCTAAAAGTTTAAGCTATACATTCCAGTCAGTATCGGTAAAATCAACGATTAAAATATGTTGCGGTACCGTACCGGAAACCATTCAGTAATCATGTAAAGTTGTTGTGGTACAATAAATGGGTGGATAGCGATTTATTATAGAAGGCCTCTATGTTGACTATTTGTGCTAAAATGGGGCATTGTTTGATATATTTTGTTCTTTAAAAATGTATTTATTTATTATTTTGCGTTCATTGAACACAAATTTATATATTCTTCGAAAATATAATCTGCTAGATGTAGGGAGTGCCCTTTTAACGAACAAGTCATTTTCTCAGCTATCAACTAGTATAGCCTATTTTTTGCGATAATTGCCGAGAAAAGTTACAATACCGTTAAAGCTGCTCGATCGCATATTTTGATGAAAGAAAACAGTTCTTCAAACTCTCTGAAAATATCATGTTTTTAGAATAAAAGTCAAATAAGAATGTTCCAGTATAAATTCTGATAGCAGCCCCGGAAGCTATTTTTGGAGCATGCGTTCGATTATTGTTTCTGCAGATCCTGAAAAGCTTTATTTGCCGAATTAAAAGCGGTTCTGAAATGCGTTTAGGAAATGGCAACTTATCTATCGTCACTCCCCAACGCTTTTATCTTCAGAAATTAGGACAAAACGATTAAGATTTTGAAAACTCTTTCATCATGCTTTAAATAGAACAAAATTGTCTCTGTTTGTCTGTAAGACAACCATTACATTTGGTGAATGCATCCGGACGGACATACGGGCGAACAAAGGACGTTGTGAGATCATCCCGTTGGTGTCACTATCACTAGCGGATCCAGGGGGGCGCACCCGGCGTGCGCCCCTAAAATTCCCCAACCTTACATAAATATCTGAGTATAAATTTATATTTTCTGTTTCCGAAATCGGTATCTTAAAAGTATCAAAAACACGTTTGAAATGCAGGAAAATGCACGAAATGGCACCCTCGAAAAAAAATTTTTTCGGGGGAGCATGCCCCCGAACCCCCGTAGAAAGTGCCTCCCTATTTTTTAACCTCTGCCTATGGCCCTCACATTGTTCATTGCCATTCAATTATACATGTTAACTATACACTTACTTGCTCCACCGCTATTTAGTGTTCAATTACTTAAAAACAAAGAATAAAACACAGTCATAATTGCCGTCTTATACGGCTTGAGCAGAACCAACAAATGGCAAAAAAGTTACGCCCCCCCCCCCCCCCCCTCCAAGACCAAATCCTGGACCGCCCCTGACTATGATCATTTTACTATTCTATACAATGTTTTACACCCATAATACATGATTTTTTACCCACCACTATTATAGATGTGTGATTCTAATACAAGGAAAAAACCATGCTGCTTCCATAGTGTTTTTATATACACACAAATCATATGATATATAAGACTTTGTAGTTAAACTATATTATTTTCCTCACTATGGCAATTTCTAGATTAGCGCATGTGCATCTGCACAATGCATAAGAATACATTGAATCTTTCATTGTCATTCTGCAGATGATAAATTATCTAAAATAGTTTTTTATGAAACAAGAGGGCTATGATGGCCCTATATCGCTCACATGAGTACCAGTGCACGTACCTAAGGAAGTAACTTGATACTAAAGGAAGTCAGCAGTTGCTAGGGAAAGTCACTAGTTGCTAAAGAAGTAACAGGATACTTAAAGTCATTTGCCTCAAGGAGAAATCAGTGGTTGCTAAGGAAATCACTGGTCACAAGGCAAAGTCAGTGATTGCTAAAGAAGTCAACTAGTTGCTAAGGACGTCAATGGTTTCTAAGGAAGTCACTGGTGGCAAGAAGATGCTGTAGGTTGCTATTGAAGTCATTGGTTGCTAGCGGAGCTACTCACTGATTGCTAAGGGATTAAGTTGTAGCTAACGATGTAATTCTTTCCTAGGGAAAGTCGCTTGTTGCTAAGGAAGACACTAGTTCTGGATGCTAGAGGACGAAGTTGTTGGAAGTCAATGTTCGCTAAGAAAGGCACTTGTTCACTTTGAAAGAGGAAAATCCGTTCAATATTTCTAACTTTTGAGAACTACAATGATTTCAGTAGAACCAGTTTAAACTGGCGCATAAATATAAACAAGAAAATTATAACTTAACAGTTATATGAGACGATTACTGTATTACATTACAGTGTACAGAATAATGGCCACGGATGTACTTCAACAGGCTGAGCATATCTCCCGATTGGGGTATATACCTCAAATGAGCTAAAACAGCCCGATGGCACTAAAACGTTAACAATCGAAAAGTACAATTTTTTAAATAACATTTTTTTTTCAAAGAAAAAGCGCAAATTAAATTTTCACAGAATATTTATCTGATCTATACAGACCTGATAAAACATAACTTTCTGGTTTTCCAGCTGGTAAAAAAAATAAAATTTCACCAACAAGATATTAACATGAAATTTGCCTTACAATAATTTAAACCAGGTGTAATATACGGACTCTGTTTAAACATACTCAGTACACTGAAAAAAATAACATGCGCTTTTTCCTAACAAAAGATATTTAAAAAAAAATGTTGTTTCTATTCATTATTTAAAAACGACGTCATCTTACGTATACCACCGCTCTATCTCCCATAACTAACTCACTGCAGGGTCCGTATATTACGTGTGTAATATATGTAATATACGGACCCTGCTCACTGTTACTGCATGGAAAAGCAGACTAAAAATCATGTAGTCTGACAAGGATTTAATTTTTCGTAACTACCACCATTTTGTTTTTTTTTGTACATGTCAACATGTTTGGTTTGGACTGAATTCCTTCAATGTCCGGCTGATTTTGTTTATAATTATGAGTGAAAACATTAAATTATATTCAAACCTTATAAAGAAAACTGAAAACCAAGCGAAAATTGACCGATTAACGGAAAATCAACAGTTGTCAAACTTTTTACTTTGTTAATTACGGCTTTCGGATAATTTGCGGGTTTTCCCCGAGGTATAAAGGTTTCAATTAAATATTCAAATTAGACTGTTTTCCGGCAATTCCGTTTTTAATCATTTCTAAAGCGAAATAAATCGGCACCATTCCTGGGGTGATTTAGCGCTTCATAAATATTCATTAGATTCATTCAAGGGACGCAACTCTAATTGATTTTGCATTGCTAATGTAGGTCATCACCGTGGTCGCTATTATAAAGCCCAAAAATCGTTAATACAAACAGGCTATACTCTGTAGCCACAACACTATCAATATATCAATAATATAGTTTCGGCCAAAGCCATAGTTTCTTCGGCCATTCATGAAAATACAACAACTCTACTAAGAAGATCGATAGAACGAGTTCCAATATGGCGACTGTTCCACAGCAAAATAGTAACAAAAGCGCGAAACTGACGTCATACTCCATACGTGCCATAACATTGTAGCGACTAACTACTGGCTTCGGCAGATAACTCTTCATTGCATCAAACACTGACGTCATATAATTTATATCAGTGCTACAGCATTGTAACTGCTTCTATTACCTTATCCACATAACGCTTTGTTGCATCGTACTAAAGTTTAAAGGTCATTTTGTCCGTTTTAGTAATACAAAAGATATATATCCATAGTAATTACTGTTAATAAATATCCAAAAATAGCTTTCGTCTCGAAAAGATTTTGGTAGATCAATAAATAGTAAATTTAACAAACACGTAACCGAAAACTAGTTAAATCTATTGATTTAAAGTGCCAGGAGCAGGTTATATACTCATACAGTCAAACTTGTGTCAAAGACCACCTCCAAAGACAGACCACCCTGCGAGTAAAGGCAATGATGGAAAAATCCAAGCGCTATTCAAATATTGTGTAGAAACCTGATAACTAAGACCACCTGTTAACAAAGATCGCTTTAGCTTCTTCCTGAGAGTGGTCTTTCTGTACAGGTTCACTGTACATAGCAAACTGAATTTAAGGATAGAATAATAATAGAACGGTGTTCTATTTAATCTTAATTAGTGTTGACGTATGTATAACTTTCATTTCTTTGTCATTTCTTCAACGTTGTCAGATGTTTGCAATTTCATTGAAAAATACTGCGCTATATATAGTACTATGTACTTTTGATTTAATAACCAACGTTAGGACTGTTTTTCGTACAAATAACGGTCAGTTTCGCAGGTAAGACATCTTTCTTGAGAATATAAGGGCTGCAAGTAATTACATACCCAAAGTGTTCCAGGGACTTTAACTATCGTACATGTAATAATAGTCTACAAATTGAAACCGCAACATTATTTGTTTAAGTGTGCCTATTTCAGTAGGGAAATAAGTCATTGATTGCAATAGATTATCGATTCACACCGAAATGGTAAATTCTCAACACCTTGAATGGCGTTACGTTCAACCATAGGAGCTCGAGGTCGGGATTATGCCTTTTCTGGCTATGTTTTGTTATTTTACATTTATTTAAGAACCAAGCTAACAAAATATGATCTTATTTTCCCCGGATCTTAACTTTCATATTTTACCGCTGAAGTACCCAGTATACTGAATAAAGAAAAGGAGTGACATCCGCCATGTTATCCAACACAAACTGCTAAGAGTGGCGTCCCTTTTTTAAAAATTATTTCATTTTATTTTTTCTGCAACACTCATGGACAGTGTGCTCAATTTGTTCAAATGGTATGGCAAGATAATAGTCCATTACTACTGCATTAAACAAAAATAAACTGTTTCCGCCAGTTTTTGAAATTGCCACCACACTATGTTTACATGTATAGGTTCCGGTTCCATGTTGCGTCACATTGGTAGACGGAGAACCAGTTTTTGAGGGACGTAACTCTTAGCAGTTTGTGTTTTATAACATGGCGTGTGTCACTCCTTTTCTTTTTTCAGTCTACCGGGTACTTCTAGCGGTAAAATATGAAAGTTAAGATCTGGGGAAAATAAGATCATATTTTGTTAGCTTGGTTCTTAAATAAATGTAAAAAGACAAAACAAAGCCAGAAAAGCATAATCCCGACCTCGAGCTCCTATGGTTCAACTTGCTATATAGCTTTTTTTATCAACTCTTGTACACTTATATACATGTACTGTTCGATTTCGTAAACAATGTGTTTATAAACATGGATCATTCCATTTGTTTTATATATTAGGGGTTGAAGCATTATTGTATAAGAAACACAAAATATATGATCCCTTCGTTATCACTTCATTCCAATCGAAGTAATACTGGCACAATGGTAGATGTTGACTTCCTATTGTAGTAGATCATGGTTCGATCCTCGGACGGACTATTTTCAATTTCTGGGTTTTCATGTTATAATTTATATAACTTATTTTGTATCAACTCGTCAATGAATATTGCCCGACAAGCATGAAGTTAAGAATCGGCTGCCAAACAAACCGATTGTTTTTCTCACATAAAAATTATATTACACGGATGAGAAAATATGTCTTACAGGAATGACAGAGCATGTTTTGAACGGCTATACTGTAAAAAATAAATGTTAGTTATCTCTTAATTTAGTGTAAACCAGCTTGCAAAATGGTGTTACCGTGTAAGTTACACCGTTTGCGAGTAGAGAATCACCGAAATGCAATTTTACTCCAAAATCAGTGAAAAGATACTCCTGATTTTAGCGTTTTGTAAATCCGTACAAGTGTAAGTTGGTCAGATACACCTGGGATATAGTAACACGGAAGTGTAACTTTGCCCTAAAATTCGTGTATCGTAAACAAGTCAACTGACCAAGGACTTGCATGTGCCTTAATTCTATGCCGCATTCCATGGACATGGTTATGGTCTCAAATTGTAGCGTGACAAAGACGGACACATCCGTGTATCGTACATGAAAACTTTGCTATTATTCGCGAAATTATGAACGAAAAGTCTTTTCGTGACGTTTAGTTATGAAACCCGTCAGAACGTTGTAAAGAGTTCAGATAAGTATTTCTTTGAAATATTATATAACGGCTAAGATCTTCTTGAGTCTTGGTCTTACACAAACTTACAGTTTGACATTCTCGAAGAATGATATGGGAGTGATTGGACCAATGAGTCCAGATTTTGCGGTCATGTTTTGATGAAAGGGTTTATACGTAATGGAAGTGTACGCTTACACTAACGTGTTACGTTTGTCTTGTGAAAATAGCGGGTGTAATGTTTCCATAAAACAATAGGGTTACTTTACACCAAAATCGGTGGCAACCCAGCTGCCACCCATTTCAGTGTAAAGTTTCCTTTCTGTTTTTACAGTGTAACAGTGAACATATAGCTAATAAACGCTTATTATCACTATTATAGTGCTTATCCATATACATAAAATTGCAAAGTTTATTGAAAAGTTCTGAAGGTTTCACCGTAGACGAATAGAATCCGACAGTTTTCTGCCTGTTAACGGTCGAATTACGTCCGTCGGCGAAAGAGATAGAAGGAAAAAAAGAATCAAGGATGTTATTACTGTGTCTTAAGAGTCTCCCAGACCCCTTGTCAGCTCCGACTGAACTGAAAACGCCGTAGCGCAACCTCAGGATCATTGGTACTGGATTTGATCAACACCAGTCGCGCGATGTAACTCACAGCTTTTGAGCTGAACGATTTAGGTCGCACTCGTACAGCGTTAACCATGTATTACTTTGAGGAATTATACTTTTATGCAAATCTGTGTGCGCCATACAACAGCCAGGTACTTGATTGATAGTTATAGTCGCATTCAGGGCTCAAACGTTTTTATACTGGTTTGTAAAGCACATAAAATATTGGTTGATAACAATACTACTCGAATTGCTAATATTACTTAGTCCTTTGACTTTAAATACCGTAACGGCAATAACGGACATGTTGAACAACTCTTGCAAAATGAATAGTCATTCAGAATATAATACAAGACGAAACAGAAATGCAGACATGAAAGACGTCGCCAAAGATGTTTTCCCATTTTAATAGCACTCCGAAGTGATTGGATAGTTTTTCATAGACGGAATCCGTCTATGCAACTCCTGTTAAACAATTTCATACTACATTCACTCATTTCAAGTAGATAACAATGTACAATGTACATGTATATAAGAATGTATGAAAAACTATCCATGTTCATGATCATTTGAAATTTAACACTAGTCGCTAGGAAAAGAACAAAATATTAACTATAAGCCTCAATATTTCGACTGCAAGACCGACCCGTTTTACAAACTGATATTACATAGAAGAAGAAGAAGAAGAAGAAGAAGAAGAAGAAGAAGAAGAAGAAGTTTATTTGCTATTGAACCCTAACAAGAGTTATAAGCAAAGCATATTTACATCAAATACAAATGTGTATGCATACTAATATGTGCATGGCATGATGGCGAACATATAGCGAGATAGCATGCATTGATCTATTTATTATTATTATTATTATTATTATTATTATTATTATTATTATTAATTTCTAGCGTTTAAAGTTATTATAGAAAACACTACTTCTAATTTATTTGCCACAAACCTTTAGAATTTCATTAAAAATTCTTTTGTAGTTTGAAATACAAGCCACCTCGGGAGAGACAGTTTACAACATGTACAATAGTCTCTATATAAAACTTGTGATAAAAATACCTATCACATATTAAATTCATTCTATGCATTCTAATACATTAACTACATATGACACTTGTATTTTTACCTCGATTTGGTGATTCTATATCTACATCTGCATTTAATCATTTGAATACGTGTGTTACCATGGTATATGATTTGAGTCTCGTAGAAACATATATTAAAACGTTCATATGAGAGCATTTTGAAGCTGATGTCTTATCTTAAAAGCATGGTAAGTGAAAACGCTCAAGTTTCGTAATTCTCATACATTGTCACGTCCGGATAGACAAGTTTGAATTGACGTTAACGTAAAAATATTTTTAAAAATAAATAGAACGTAATCGTTTAAAGAAAATAAAATAAAAACTGTATGGTAGAATGAGTTGAAGATTCTCTATTCGGCGATGTAAAATTTTGGTGAATAAAATGTGCTGAAGTGTGACAAAAATTAATGCGGAAGAAGCTTTCAGCAACTGAAAAACCCTGGTTCGAAATGACGGAAACCGGCGGAGGTGTGAAATTGGCTTTAATTCGGGAACTTTTGAAGGCGTCAGCAGATGAATTTTATTCTTCGGAAAAGAATAAATCAAGAAGTGTCAAGACAACTGCAGCTGATAAGGCCGGTATTACAATGAATTTTGACCCCGTTGAAAATTGACACCAAGGGTCATTTTTCAACGTTGAGAACTGACCCTGGGCCATTTTTCAACGTTGAGAATTGACCCTGCCCACATTTCAACATTAAATTTTGATCAAAAAGTCGTTGAGACCTGATCAGTCGTTAAATTTTGATCAACAATGGGGTCATATTTTAACGGTTAGTTAAATTTAAGTTAAACGTCGGAGATCGTCTGTTTGTGGTAGAGAAACACTGTGCAGAATCAGAAACTCACAGGCTTCTTAAAAATGATTTCACAAGGTCGAGCCCGGGTCAAACTGACAACTTCGCCGAGGTAGGCAAGATCATCTATATGTTGGACAAGGAACTGTTAACGAAAGTTTAACACAATGATTTCCGATAGATGGGTGGGTGTGGTCGGAGTTCGACATGCACATCGAGACATCTTTTCCGACCATAACAAGGTATTTTTATCTCATAATTATGGCCATTTTACGAACTTGTATAATCTACTGTTTTACAGGTTAATAGGATTTCTGCGAAGAACAAGTACAAGACTCCTACCTCCGGTTTTAAACTTCTTACTTTGTCATATAAAATGTCTGGCTCGATGCTAACGCCTTCAACCAAAAGGGTGAAGTTATCTCGAGTCAGCAAACTAAGCCACTTCCGTTATTATAATAGAGGCTAGTTATGATGTAATAGAAAAAAATACACAAAGGAAATCAAAGCACTGAAGGGACTTGTGTTGCTCGGGAATGCAGAATGATAGGAATAATCGTTTTTCGAAAACCATAAAACTAATTTTGAAAACCTTCGTCATCTGATTTTATTCAAGTAAATCTATGGTATTTAAATCAAGGTTTACTGCCATTTTATGTTGAGGTATGGTAATGTCTACATATTTTTTTTTTTTTTTGGCAGCAAATATATACCAAAACAAGAAATTATCAGTGATCTCATTTTCATTCACAAATTCTTCATTATTGAAGACAACCGTACTTGGCAGATGCTTTCTTTATTGAAATTTCCTATTGAAGACTATGAAGGATATTAATGTATGTTGCCTGACATCAAATTACAGAAATTCCCACTTAAATCATAAAAAACATGACCAAATTCCAAAAGATAGTGAAGATAGGTAACAATTGGTTAAGAACCAAACTTCTAGAAGTTCTGAATTGATACGTAAGAACGAAATTAACATTTGCTGATGATAATTGAACTTAAAACATAAAAGTACCGCATTCCCATTTTAATCATAAAAATTCAAAGGAAATGCCCAAATTACTGACCAAGAGAGATAAATTTTCATAAAAATAGATATAGTAATATAAAGCTATTATTATTACTAAATAGAAACACACGAAAGACATTAATACATGCTGGCAATAATCAATCGAAGTATAAAATCCAGTAACAGAAATTCCTACTTTAAAAAGATGAGGGAGTGAGTGGACATATCTCAAGTATATGTGCTGGTGTTTGGTCCGAAAGACCACACACGCAACAGCTTTAGTTTTTCAAACATATGTATGAGCATTAAGCCTGTTGTGTCCTGTTCTGAATACTGAATAGCTTGTTCTCATTTGTCTAGTAGATGGTAGCCATCTTTCTGCCTCTACACTCTTGTAAGAATCTTAGTCGCCGTGAGCTTTAATATTTTCATAAGTGACTCTAAGGAGTGACTGGTCGACTCTTATCCCTTGATTTGCCAATTGCTCTGCCATCCCATTGCCATGAACATCATAGTGTTTTTGTATGCATCCTTTTGAGTGAGACTTTCTGCTTCTCGCTGAACATGTTATGTTCTTGGGCAAGGGATTACAATTTGACATAAGCCAATGCTTTATGGACTGATAGAGCATCTGTTAGAAGAACTACCCGATGACAGTCCTTTTCTGACTCTTCAGCAGTTTTCGATGCTGTATGATGGCTTCTATTTCTGCTTTGTAGTTGTAACAGTGCTTGCCTGCTTGTATGCTTACTATCTCTGACCCACCAGTTGTGTACATTGTGAAAATACCAGCACCGCCATCTTGTATAGCAGCTGTAGCAGTCTGAGTACATATGCGTCTATGTCTCTGATGGATAATCTTCTGAGAACATGGCTTGTGCTATGGATCTCTTGAATTTTTTCGTCTTCCACATCATATTGGAACCCGCTACTGTAGTGCAGATACTAATGTTTGACATGTTGTACCACTTTGGCTCCGGCAGATCCCACTGATCAAAAGTTGTCGGTGACCCAAGATAGGCAGCATTTGCTTTTGTCAGCTTCTTGGATTCATGGACACAGTTCTGTCTTTTCAGACGATGGGGCCTAAAGCTTTGTTTTCATGGGGTGATCTGGGAAGAACTGGTACTTGCTGCCTTGCATTTGCGCTTTCGCATCCCTTCTCTTACCAATAAGTAGAATGGCAGTGACTTCCTCCATTGCCTTAAAATTGTCTGCACACTTGTATCAAGTAATTATTCTTAAGGCCTTGTTTTGGACCTTATCCGGCACTTGTTGATTTGGATTTGTGTCCATCGTCTTAGATGTAGAGCTGTATTTAAGGTGGGCCTCACTGTTCCCAAGTATACTGTATTCAGTATCTTCTCGTTTGCTCACTCAATTAGTGTCAACTACCTTTGTATTATCGCTAGCTTTATTGTCTCCTGTGTTTACATGTACGCACCAGTCTTCTGTCCATGTTGAAAGCATGTCCGCAGGTTGCTGCATCCTAAATATAGCAGTTGATGCATCGAAACACAAGGTAGTCTGCATAGAGGAAGCTTCAAATCCTCTTGGAAGCTTTTTGAAAAGAAGAAAGAGGGTGGGTGACAATACATTTCATTGAGGGCCACTATGTGGTTGTAAGAATTTACAACTTTGTATCCCATCAACACAGACTCTAGCCCTTGCATTGAACAGATAGGACTTGTTCTATTTGTACATTGTGCCCCTGATTCATTCCATTCCGTAGTAGCTTCACAAGGAGACAGTTAGTCCAGACTTTATCGAATGCTCTTTGGAGATCAATCCAACTAACAAGTGTTACTTCGTTTTCTTTGATTGCATCTTCGACCTCCTGGGCAGGTATGTAGTCTGGTTTTCTGTTGAATCCAGCTTGTTTTATTGTTTGCTAGCTAGAATTTGGTTGATGTCAACGTGCATGTACCATTTCATTCCCTGATTCAGTGTTTGCACAATCATCTAGAATTCAGCTGATAGTAATACTAAATACGAGACTATGTGACAAATAAATATATGCTGACAAAAAATAAAACTTGAATAATCTGTTTAAGTAATTACTACTTTAAACATCAAAAAACAAGAAAATGACCCAAAAGTTGGTCAAACTGATACATTTCCACCCAATTTGACAAGAATCAAGCTGCTAGTAGAATAGAAAAAAATATGAAGGATATAAATGTTGACAATAATCAAATTTAAACTAGAAAGGTGTTCAGTAGAACACTTGTGTCGCCCTTCCTCTTACACTTTGTCATAATAACCAATAATTTCGTGACAAAATCCAAGTACAAAAAGGGGCATAACTCTGTCAAATATGATTTTGACCTACAAAATATGGCGGCATCATGACCCTTTTGTCATAAGCTATACAATTTGAAAGTTTGATGAAGAAATCTTAAGAATGGCAAAATTATAGCCAACGTTAGGTTCTCATGACAAAATCTAAGTACAAAATGAGCATGACTCTGTCAAAATGACTTGACCTAAATAATTGGGCGGCATCACGAGCCTTTTGTCATAAGCAATATAATTTGAAAGTTTGATGAAGAAAGCTTAAGAAATGGCAAGGTTATAGCCAACATTATGTTTTTCTGACGGACTGGTCCAACTGACAGACAAAGCGATCCCTGTGTATCGCATTTTCTCCGAAAGGGCGACACGTAAATGAAATACAGAAAATGTGATTTAAAACATAAAAAAAACATGAAAATTACCCAAAATAGTTTGTGAATATAGACAAAATTCGCTCAGATATTTAATTCATAGATACAGTAGATTTAAATAAAATTAGGAATATTATAAAAACGAATGATCAAAATAAAAAAATACAACTTCAGAAATACCACTTAGAACATCAAAAATGGATGAAAATGCCCCAAAAATTGGATGAATATAGATATTTTCAACCACGGATGTTTTTGTTCAAAGCTTAAGTAGTTTTGAATAGAAAAAACAAAAACAGCATAAATATGAATTGACAATAGTCAAAAAAAGAATTTAAATTACAGAAATGTCCACTTAAAACGGCAAAAAGGCACGAAACTACCACAAAAAGTTGTCGCATTTGGAAAATATTCACCCAAAAAGTTTTTATTGAATAGTTATAGTAGCTCCCAATCGAAAAATAAAAATAACACAAATATTTGTTGACAATAATCAAAATAAAACATTAAACTACACAAATTCCCACTTAAAACAGCAAAAAAGCATGAAAAAGCCCCAACAAGTAAGTGAATATGGACATTTCCACCCAATTTTTTTTCATTACATAGTTACAGTAGTTTTGAATTAAAAATTGAAAACAACATAAATATTTGTTGAAAATAATCAAAATAAGAAATATAATTACAGAAATTCCCATCTAAAACATCGAAAAAACATGAAAATACCCAAAATTAACATTTCCACCACACATATCAATGGGAACTTTTCTTTATGTTAAAAGGTAGTCCATTTGCAAAGTCATGGTGAAGGATACATTTCTGTTCAAATTTTTTCCCGATCCAACCCCAGAATGACTGTACTAATTACTGATTTGCCTTGTGGAATAACCGTTGCCTAAACCGAAACCAAAGGGCGCTAGTACCCTAGTACGCGAAACGACGAGTTGGCGAGTCGCAGGGAAATGATTGATCTCCCCAAATTGAGACCATAAATAAGGCCTCTAGTGCGTTTTCTGAATGGAATTTGTAGATGTAACACATTTATTCATATGTCTGTACTGTCATTGCGTTATTCTTATATGCAGTCTCCGTTTTCATACACTTCATGATACGAAAAAAAGGATGCTCTTTGCATTTATTATTACATAGATACCTCTAACATCGTAATAAATATCATCAATATGTGAACAATATATAGGACTCGTGCGTTGTTGGAATCGCCATGCACGAGCAAAATCTTAGAAATTCAGATGGCGGAAAAATAAAGAAAAACATGCCTGGATACTATAATGCATAAAACAAATGAATTGTAATATTTTGCAGCCGATGTTAATGTACACTTTTTTCGACAAGAAATTAATAAAAACAAGAACACTGTCATACAAAAGTATCATAGCGGGCTTTAGAACAGTGTTTTAATAAGTCATAGCTAATCCCCATTCATTTTAATTTTATTTTCGCCTTTCGAGAGACAGCTTCCTATTTTTCTTTCTGTAATATTCATGAGCAAAACTGTTTCACCTATTACCAATTAATCTAAAAGAAAATTTATATTTTCACACTACACTCAGCAATCAAGTAAATACATTGTTTGTGGTTCAGTGACTGTACAGGAATACTTCCATTCATAAACATGTGTAGTGTGATTCTAAATTTTATGATTTTAAAAATTGATTCATGGTAACATAATGGATCTGCTTTACTCGACACCGGCTGATAACGGCATTGTTGACCGGTACCGGTGTTATATACTGGCCGAACAATAAAATCGTTTCACTACTTTCTAAACGTTTACATAAACGTATTAAATAATTTAACGTTTATATGGATAAAAAAATAAGAATATCAACTTTTTGACATTTTTAAAGCTAAGCATTGAACAGTGTTAACCGATTCTTCTTCGTACCTTCCTAGGCGAATTTCATTCATTTCATAATATTTGTTCAAAGAACTATTCACTACCTCACTTACACTATGGGGGCTTTACGTTTGACGCATGCAGGCGTACGCCGCTCTATTCGTTTTTACAAGCCACGAGGAATCCGGCGCATTATAAGCAATGAGGTTTGGATATACCGGCGTACGCCGGTTTACGCCGCATATGTTACGGCCTGCGTCAAACGTATAGGCCCTTCGATTAGTCGTTTTCAAAAGCAAGGAGTCACGTAACTCCTTGTTAAATAGCGGCATTTAAAGTTTTGGAAGCCTGAACTAACTAGCCAGTAGGATGAAAAATTTCGACAGGGTCGAGTCGGTTTGGGGACGAAAATATTTTCACCCGTTTATATAGATCTTAATACTTGAGAGCAGAATACTTTTAATTTCGACCAATTCCTGGTTGATTTTGTTTTTTCAGTACCATATATATATAGATCTACTAGACTGCATTCTGTGGTAAATGAATAAGTTTGAAGCATTATATACTTTGGATATTAATTATGACCAAATTTAGAACTTAAATTACATGTATCATATCATGCATGTGTAGTGGTGGCAAACTTCCTGTATATAAAAGTTTGCTTAAACCTGGCAGGTAACTGTTTAGCAGACTTAAATAATTTTAAAGAAATAACCGTTCGATTCAAAGCACAGGTAACACTTTGACTTATATAGGGAAAATTCCAACCACATTGGTGGCTAATATGTTTTCCCTGGCTTGAAGTGTAATCTTGGTTTCAAGTTACTCACGGATTTCTTTTCTTTAATATTGGCTTGGTCTGGAGCCTTGGACAGTGTCCAAGCCGGTTTAAGATGTTTAATTTCTTTTCTCTAATCTAGGACTTTAGACGCGCACGTGGCCATTCTATTTCCAAACCACCTACAATGTATGTGGTAGGTTTGAACGATTGTTATTATCAGTGAATACATGAATCATCGCAGCATATTACATAACTGAATCCAACAAATGTTCTGTTTCGTATTGTATTTCTTTATTTTTGAAATATTTATTTACTCCTCCAGTAAAACAATGCCGTATCTCTCAGCGATGTTAAATTTAAATACGTGGGAGATATGGCACTATTTAAATTTTTTTCTGTCAAGAAACCACGAATTGCATTTTCGTGGTTTAATCTGTTAAACCAGTGTGTGTTTATCGTCAATAAAGCAGAGAGACAATCCGGCACTACATTGTATATATCTGTAGCTAGGCGTGTCTGTTTTGTATGTCAGTAGGTGATGGATTTCCGCGAAGCTTTCTGGATTGCGTTAAAACATCGCCATGAAACAGATATCGGTTACTTTCTGTTGACGCCTGGGTAATCACCGTTGCTAAAATCGACAAAAAGAAGAAAACTGTGTCAAAGTACCTTATAAAAATTAACTTACGTTGTTCAAGTTGCTGATTTTCTTCATCCGGCTGTGTTACAGGTAGCGGTACAGCAGTGGAGAGTTGTCCTGAAAATAAATAACGTTTTGAAAAGTCATACTTTTTAAGTTTATTTATACAAGTATGTTATGTATTTTTAGATGGTTAAGTCGTACATTTGTCGATATTATAAGGATATGGAAATGAGCCAATAAAACATTTATATATATGTATTAATTTTTACTATGAGCATGTACTTAACCAAATTGACTGTAACCTTGTAACAGGTAGCGTAACAGTAGTGGAGTGTTGTCCTGAAAATAAATTACGTTTTTAAAAGTCATACTTTTTTAGTTTATCTATAAATGATCTTATGTATTTTAAGATGGTTAAATCGTATATGTGTCGATATCATAAGGTTATGGAAATTGGCAGAAACGATTTTATATAGATCTATATGTTAATTTCTACTATGAGCATGTACTCAACCAAATTGAATGTTACCTTCGTAAAAGGAACAGAAAGCAGTTACATTACACAAATATGTTTGACTTATAAAAAAAGTGTAACTTATAAGCAACATTGAAGAAAGCAGTGTACATTGTTTAAAAATCACGAAATATATTTGCATTGAAGTTTCAAAATTATATGAAGTACAAAATTGTAACTGCAATGTAAAGTAAAACATATTAAACTTATTGTATCATCGCTAAAGCGCGAGCTGATACAGAACCAGTTTCAAGAAAATCGATAATCCATTACTGTCTACATCAATATTGATCGTGGCCGATCGGAAGTTTCCGTATTATGATAAGTCATAAATCACTTAATCAACAAAAATCGATATTGTATGCTAGCGCTAAAGTGGGACTGTTAAATTTTACCGATAGATGATATCGAGCTGACTTACTGATATATTGCACTAAATTTAAAGAATATTTAATAGAAATTGAAGAGGGGCAATGTGATAAAATATGACTTAATAAATAATCATCGTGTCAATATCTTTTTTAAAGTTCATAAACCATTTAAATATTAAAACAATGAATAACATTTTATGCACAACATACTATAGTGTTTAATAAAGTATTAGCAATATGTGTAATGACATGTACATAATATTTTGTCAAAAACACTTTCTATAACACATTTAGTGTAGATGATCTGTCTTCCTTCAATGGAATTTATAGATCATTGAGGTGCTTTATTTCTTAGAATAACCAAGGTTGACCCAATGCTATGCGGTGTAAAAGAAATTTGTTATATAAAAAGACAGCCGAGAACTTGTTTCGTAATTTAATAAAGCATTTGTTTTACTATTATATTACGGGTGGCCGCTTTATGTACTTGCTTGTTTTCAATCGTAAAACTTATATCGTAAAATGAAAATATCTGTTAATAAAGTTTGATAATACGGAAAGCAGATCCAAATTTTCTTATAAGATAAGCCAAAATGTGGTTATATGTTGACTGACAGCCGATTGTCCCCTCTTTACTTGTCTGACCATACTTGTTGTTCGACCATACCCTGTCATTCACATTTTCATTTATTCTTTTTTCATAAATCTCTTACATTCCTCTTGTTCATTCACATTCTATCACTCTCTTTTTTGTACTTTTTGTGTATATTTTCTCATATATACCTGTGTCATATACACACGTCATTCCTTTCACTCGCTCTTTTGTATTTTTGTAGTTTTTGTTAATGATGATCTTGAGATATATAAAGTATTATGAATTTCTTTTCTGTGTTTATTACTAGCACGAATTGTTGTAAATGAATGTACATTTCGTTTTCTATAAAAGTTACGTAAATAGTATAATATAGTTTGACATCTAAGTTATCGCACTTTAGTCTAGAAAAGGGAAAAATGAAAGTCCAAGATTAAATGTTTTTATTTACACATGACTGTTATTTTGTAATTGTTCATAATTTAAAAAACGAAGCCGGTAGGTTTGTCAAAACGTGGTAATAAATTGTCGAACATTGCGGGGTTTATTACCCCCCCCCCCCCCCCAACAACAACAACATCCGGATTAAACCAATTTATGGCGTAATAAAATTGGCTAAATGTACATTGATGATGATAATTTATAGATTCCATATATATTTTAGAATAAAAAAGCAAATTTGAATTGTGTCAAATTGAAAAAAGAAAACTAGAAATCAGGGTAAAATTAAATATAATGGAGCATACAATTTAAGAAGAAATATAAATCGATACGCGCTGCATTGAAAGTCAATTTTGCACTGAATTTATCTCAAATTTAAAGCAAAACATGCAAATACTTTTCGAAGTGACACGTACATATCTCACGCTTTCTCTCTCTCTCTCTCTCTCCAAATATGTTAATTTTTTTCCAGTGAGGTCTGGCGTAAGAAAAATGTTATAGAAAAGTATAACGACTTTAATAACCAGAAAAGGTATAGGACTATTGTGTCACACTTTGCGCAATTAACAAATATATTCACACCTTTTTGACAAGTTGGTAGCAGCCAAACTTAAAAAACATGTACATGTGACACGTCCCACCTTTGTACCTTTAAGATGTCAAAATACAAATACACCTCTAAAGAAGCCAGTTTAATATATACATTTAACTGTGACAATTGAAAAAAACCCAACCAAAATACACAATAAGCAGAAAAAAGGTGGCACTTCTACCATATTTATTTTATTATATTGTAACCCCTAAGTCAATCAATATTTAACAGCCTAGCTTTAATATGATCTCCGTATGATATTCGATAGTTTCCGTGAAAACCACGGGGACGCCCGATCCGTCAGACTTTACATGTTAACAGTTTATAAATCATTAAATTGGTAGATAAAATCGGAAACTATGTAATCAATTTTTTGCACCATTTTATTCCTTATATATTTCACTTGCCGATGTAACAAATGCATAGGCGATCCTTTAAATGGTTTTCTCTATATAAGACGAAATGTTTCAACAAATCACTGAAAAATGAAGCAATTTAAATCCCCCATTAGCATTTCATAGGGAAAACGGGGTGGTATATTTTAAACCAAAATGGGTAGGTGAAATACTTAATTAATATTTTTGAAATTTATATCACCATTTAGGTAAAAGAATTTACCAACGGCCATAATGGTTAAGGGGACAAAAAGCAAAGCAAAAACCAAATTGTATGACTGGGGCATCAGTTTAGCTTTAATGATTTTATAAATTATACTATTCTTAATATACTAGTAACGGCAAACCATCATGAAGGTTTACTGTGTAGATTTTCAAAAATTCATATAGTATTTCATACTAAGGATGTCAATAACCGGTTATTTTACTAACCGGCTAACCGTTCATTTTTCCAAGAGGTTAACCGTTTAACCGATAGCGTCTATTGTTTTCCGTTAAATACGGTAGGGAACTTTTTCCCGTGGACATTGCTTGCCATGACACCTTTTCTAAGGTATAATGCGCGAACGATTATATCGTTTCGTATAGATTAAAACATATTTATTTTTTGCTTGCTTCTACTTCTTTGAATCTATTACTAGTGTTCATGATGATATTCAAATTTTCTGAATCATACAATACAATGGGTGGGGTGAGGCAGACGGTAATATCTAGCGTAAATCTACTGACATTAACAAAATGACAAAGTGATCAGAATCAAGCCAGTTTTATATACCTACTGTAAAAGTGAGTTACTCTGATCACTAAAAACGCTTTCATCCTTAAAGGTATGTAAATGCCAAAATCAAACTATGTTGTCACGGGTTGTGTCCAATTAACAAGTTGACACTTCACACCTTTCTGTCTTCACTCACCGTGTTGCCTGGTGTAAAGGTCGATGCCAGAGATAAACAAACATGATTTTTTAAAATACATTTATTGTTTTTTCTTCTCGTTGTTTGCATATACATATTTACTAGCCGTTGTCCGCAGGTGACCGCTAGTTACAGGTGACCGTTAGCACAAGTTTGAGTGTACATTTATTTTTTTAAATAATCGGTCACAAATTTCGTAACCGGTTATTCGTTCGTTCGGTCGGTTAACTGGTTATTAATAACCGAATAATCGTTTACATCCCTGTTTTATACGTCTGAAAAATATTTAATTAATTAATGTTTTCGTGTCTTTGCTAAATTGCCTGAGACTTGACCGAACCGTTTGAAAATAGATCACATCCACTGTTTTCCAACTCACGCAGATAAGCCAGTCATTGACTGAAATATGCTGCTTGGTTCAATCTTTGAAGTATTTTTGAAAACAATGGCATATGGAAGTATGATTTAATTTCTTAAGTGTCAGTTTTGACACTACACATGGGAAAAACTACATAACGAAAATGCACTGTGTATATTATATTTGTATTTTAGAGTTGATCGTAATCAAAATTGTAACATTACGGTATCGACTGAACCTACTTAAAAATAAAATTTCTAATTAAAGCAAATATTTAAAATGATATATTAAATAGGACATTTGCAGTTAATTTGTAAATTTCATAGAATTACGAGAAACTGATCATTGCCCAAGGGCCCCGGTGTTATCATATATAATCCCGAGGTGTCATTGCCATACAGCTCTAAGTCCTTACCTTGCAAATGCATTATTTCCTACATCTGTTCTGCACCATACTCAGAGCGTCTATGTAAACACTGATAAACACGGGGCTGATAATTGCATTGTTTACACAACATTACAAATGTATTTGTTTCCTATCACATACATGTATTGAGAAGACTAATTTGAATTAATGTATTAGATTTTGAAAGCATGAAAAAGAGAGACAGGATGAAATTTTGTGCTATTAAAACTTAAGAAGTAAAACATAAATAATTCACATCTTGCGAGGTGACACTAATGTGTGCCGCTATAATTATACAGGGTCAAATCGGACGTCTTTCCGACTGTTTTAAATTTAGATGGATCTGGATTTCTAGCAACGTGACCATCATTTAGATTGAAGTGACCGAGATACTATCAACCCATATCACCAAATTTGTATCTACACACTAGTTGGATAACGTTTCGATACTACGAGCACAACAAATTATGAAGGTAAAGAGCAAGAATTGCACGTTTAATCTTTTACAGGGAGGATAATATCTATGAAGGCAAATAGCAGGAGTCGTTTAAGCGATGGAAATCAACAAAGGTAGAACTGCCGGAGCTAAGTTTAAATGTAAAGGGTCGAGTCAGTCTCCTAATTGGTAGCAGCAAGAGAATTACGAACAAAACGAGAAATAACAAACGTTAGAGCAAAAGACAAACGGCTTACCTTAGTCACAGAAATAATTAAACTGAAGTTTTTTTGCAAATTGATATCAGAAACTGTCAAAGCAAAACGTCCTGGGAGAGCCGAAACTTCCGTCGTCGGGTCACGCGGCAAATTCGTAGAAGCAACAATATAACCCAGAATCATTGAAAGCAACGAACATGAATCACTCTGGTTTATTGTAGCAGCAGCACAAGAACGGACAGAGCAAGGAAGAAATGTGTCTAGTTTTATGCAGAAATTAGAGCTATATAGAATGAATTAAAGGCGCACTTCTTACAGATTTTATTCACGAAACATAGATTATGTGTTCAATGAACGTAAAATGATAAATAAGTACAATTTCAAAGAAGAACCTATGACGAAAAATGCCTTATTGTACCACAATTAATCAATATAGAGGCTTTCTGTAATAGATCGCATCCACACATTTATTGTACAACAACAACTCGACATAGATTATTGAATGGTTATCGGTACTGCAGAATATTTTAAACCGTTGATTTTATCGATAGTGACTGGGAATGCATAGCTAAAACTTTTACGTTAAGTTAAAATACTTTCAATCATTCTATTATTTATGTTTTGGAGGTTATTTATTTTGACATAGGGTATGTCCCTTTAGGCTATTTATTCGAATCAGGAGTAGAACGGATAGAACAAGCACGACGGGCAAATTACAAGGCGGTTACACTAATGGATGCGGCTGTAATAAGACAGGCCTTAAGAACCCATGAAGAAACATAGAATGTATCGCTAGGTAAGTTCCAATCAGCAAAAGAAGTATGGTCGTAGTAAGCCACGATAGCAGAAAATACAAGTTACTTGGATAAATGATTGCAGCAAAAGTTAGTCGGAAAATATTAGCGTGTTAATTTTACTTCCAGGTACGATGTCATGCTAGATGGCGGTGTCGGGTACGTTCGCAGTGCTGTTTGGTGACTGTTACAGGTACCTTGTCTTGATGTCTTGCCATGCCAGGTGCGTGTCTCAGCAGCTAACTTGCGGTATTGTGCGCGTCCTCTTGCAGTTTACAGGTGGTGCTACTCAATTGGAAGTAACTTGCATTCTAGCAGATAACATCAATCATTATTTATGTTTAGGTGATGTACGGTCCCGTCCGTCACGGATCGAATGTGTCACATTTTCTCGTTATTTTCAAGGATTCATGCAATTATATCATCTCCAACATTTCAGACACATGCCTTTATATTTTGGCCTGGTGTTTCGTCTGTTCTGACTGCTTTGTTTATATATTCTTTGCTGATTCTAGATACCGAGGAAATGCATAAAATACATTTGATCTCTCGTTTAGATCCGTTTTCGCGCGTGCAATTCGTGACATTTCTTAATTATATGAAATACCATATAAGGGAAAAGGTTGTTTGTGTTGAAGTACAATGCTCGGCTGTTCAGAAGGTAAGTAAAAGGGATGATAACTTTGCATCTCAGTCATCAATGTTTTATTGTCTAGGACAATGTCATTAGTCTTGGACACGAAATACTAATGAATACAAATTGTGAAATTGACATTAAGCAAGGACAGTTTAGACAAAATCTGTGCACACTTTCTCAATAAAGTAAACAAATGAAACATGTGTAAAGGAAATCATTCATGGAACTTAGGAAATGTGGAGCGGACACGAAAACTAAATACGCACTTATTATCACCTTAACTTTGAGCAGGCACAACTGGACAGTTTGTCTGTACAGTTGACCAAAGTTTTATGAAAATCTTTCATGCAATTAAGGAGATATGGAGGGAACACGAAGAGACAAGACAAATAACGCCTTAGTGAGACCTAGACTTTTACCCAGCCTAGTTGGAACACGGGTTCTTGACGCAGCATTGTTGCTCCTGTGAAATTACTTTTTTTAGAGTTATGAAGCAGACACAAAACACAAACTCATGATAATTAGACACGGTGCCTAGAAGATATGGAGCGGACATGGAACGTAACGGATTTACGGGCGAACGAACGGACGAACCAACGGTAGGACCAATACTTTTTCGTTTATCCCCTTCCTTCTTTTCTCGACGGATAATAAAACATATTTACCACGAAGATCCACTATGACCATTATCGCATAAAGCTATATATTTGTCTCCAGTTTACTACGTTTGACTTTTTGACTTCTATAATATGCACAAAAAGCAAATTTCTCTGTTAAGAAAGCACTAAAGTCAACCGTCTTTTTTGTATCTTCCATTTGCTTTTAATTTTTCACCTTTCACTCGTCTGACCCTTACGGTTTTGTTTTGGGTATAGGGAGCACGCAACTATATCAGAAATAGGCAACAATTATGATCATCCACTTTTTGAAAATATCTAGAGCTCTATTAAATGCAATTACCTTTTCGTCTACTGGATTTTCTTGATTTGAACACATTTCGTAGTCTTTGCAATATGCCAGTCTTCTTCTGAACTCTTTGATCTGATGCAACTGAAATTTATGCAACTGGAATTTTATAAGAACAAGAACAGTAGCAATCATTTTACTATGGCTTAGTCGATGTACTACGGATGTTTTTGACAAAAAACTTGAGTTACAATGAAACATATCGTTTAATCCATATCAAATACTATCAGAAGTTATCTAACAGTCTACCCAGCGTATATTTTTAATGTTAGCATTACATACATTTTTTACTTATATGAAAGAAAGATTACACGTAATAAAGTATGTCTTTTACCGTTTTGCTTTATTTCTTTAAAATCCTTCTTGAGCACCTGAACATGTTCGTTCAGTTCTTTTATATCTCCTCGAACACCTTCCGTTACTTCTCGGACATTTGTAGTCAAGTCCGATGTTCTTTGGTATAATATTTCAACTTGTTTCCGTTCTTTTGCTATGTTTTCTGTTGCCCCCTTAACATCTTCTGTCAATGTTTTAATATGTCTCTGCACTATAGGTATAACTTCAACATGTTGTTTCACTTCATTAACATCTTCCGTCAGTGTTTTCACATTTTCTTCTGTTTTTGCCACTACTTCGACATCTTTTTTAACTACTTTAATATCCTTCATCAATAGTTTAATATTTTCTTCGACTTCCTCAACATCATCTTTTAGTCCAAACACTTCTTTCACATTTTTCTTTATCAGTTGTATTTCCGTTTCTAACCCTTTTTCCAATGTACGCCATTTTTTGATTTCTGTTTGGATTCTTTTTTCGGCGACAGGATCAAGAGGGTCGTTTTGGTAATCATCAACAGTTTGCTTTAAATTCGGAACAGGATTCGGGGCAACAGAGTTAAGTCTAAGGAGAACCTGTCAGTTACACAATGCAAAAAGACAAATAATATCAGAAGCAATGTCGAATAAACACTTTTGTGCTCTTGTTATATTATATCTAATAACACATGTTAAAGTTTTCTTTTATGTTTCTTATTATTTATTTTCAGTTGTTATTTATTTTTGTTCCGTAATTAGTTTTATTTATTTAAATCACAGATAATAATAGATCATAATTTAGAACAAAGGTACCAAGATGGCCCTATATTGCTCACCAACTGAGACCTACTTATAACCAAATGCGACCAAAATTCAACCCTAAACTATATATCATAAACACAAACATTCTGTTTGACATTGACAAGACAAACATTCTGACCAAATTACATGATGATTGGCTATACAATATGACTCTAGGGTACAAACAATGTTTTCTTTGGAATTGACCTGGTGACCCAACATTCTGACTAATTGTTATGAAGATTGGATATTAAATGTGGCCTCTAGAGTGTTATCAAGAGTTTCCTTCGAATCGACTGTGTGGCCTAGTATTTTACTTTAGATGGCCCGGATTCTTAATCTAGAAAACATTGAAAAAAACATTGAAAACCAACTTTCATATTGATTGGGTTGAAATTATCATCTGTATAGCATACAAAAGGTTTTCTTATGATTAGTCCTGGTGACATAGTTTTTATTCTTAGATAGGCCATATTCAAACACGATCTAGATTTTATCAAGACACTTATACTGATCAAATTTCATAAACTGTCGGTGAAAAATGCAGACTCAATTGCATACATAAGGTTTTTCTATGATTGAACTCGTGATCTAGTTTTTGGCCAAAAGAGACCCATATTCGAAATCGACCTAGATTGTATCAAGACAATAATTCTGACCAAGTTTCATGAAGATCTAGTGCAAAATGCAACATGGATTGTATACACAAATTCAAGTGTGAACAGACAGACGGACGGACGGACGGACGGACAGACAGATCAACATACGGCAGGCGATCAACATAGGTCACATTTAGCGCTAAAATCCTTGGAAGAGGTCCACAAGGAAATGCTTTATGCCAAATATTTGAGCTCTAGGTCATACGGTTCCAAAGAAGATTTTCCTATATAAGCATATGTAACTTCAAGTCATTCCGGTGCTCATTATTTGAATAATTTCGAAAGAGGACCACTGTACAATGCTACATGCCATATATGTAAGTTTTAAGCCTTGTGGTTTAATAGAAAGGGACTTTTTAAATTTTTCTTGTATAAGCTTATGTAAAATTACGTGACCCCCGAGTTGCACAATCTTGATAGAAGGCCACTAAGTTATGTTACATGCCACATATCTTAGCTCTAAGGCACGTGGTTTCATAGGAGTAGATTTTTAAAGTTTTTCCTATATAAATCTATGCAAAAACAAGTGACCCCCGGGTAGGGTCAATTTTTACCAGGCAGTTATGATTTGAACATTTTTGATAGAGGTCTAATAAAAAATAAGCTGGCATATATTGGAAGGTTGATAATTATATAAAGAAGGAAAAAGGCAGGTGGTATGTGAAAAGTGTTTTTAGTATATAATCATGTAGCAGAAATAAATGTACGCTTTGAACAAAGATTTGTTTATTGTGGCCTAAATTTGTAATATATTCATTTTTTTAAAAGTTTTATAATAGATTGAATAATGTTGAGAGGTCCCCCAATCTTCAGTCAACAATTGTCGGATTCAAAATCAGGTTACGATTCCGATTAAGTTGGAAAAGTCCACTAGGCAAACTAAGGATCTATTTGGTGTTATAGACATATCAATCGCTTTGCAGCAAAATGATGAATACGATCAGAAATGATGCAACACCAAAAGCATTTGTTTCTTGAACAAAATCTCACTATATCATTAACAATTGCCTACTACCTGATAAACACGGGAGATAATCATTTGACTAGCATTCTATATATTCATGTTCAGCAAACTCAGTTCAGGAGCATCCAGATCATATTTAATTTTGGATGACAACTAGATGCAAGCGGTACTTTACATTGAACGTTTATACAGGGTTTTAAGGGTTCTTATCACCATTGATAACGATGTAATATTAAAACAAGCAATAATACAAACAAATCAGTACAGACATACATGTATTAGCTTTACATTCAATAAAAAGTAAATTTACTTTAACATACTTGTTCAATTTCGGTCCATTTTGTCTGGAAAACGTTTTGTTGAAGACTGAAAGTCGACGATATGTGAGCGACCTGAAAAGCATATTGGTGCAAAACACAAGCCAAATAAATATAAGCCTTACACTAAATATAGTAGAAACAACCACCGTGCTTTAAAATAAGCACACCTCCATTGCCAATAAAAATTTCAAAGAAATTTTACTCTTCAAATCGTCAATTGAGTGAATTGAACGTATTTGACAGAAATCGCAAACTATTGTTGAAAATACCTACAGGAAACAACATTGAAATTTGACAAAAGTTGCTACTTGTTTGAAAGATGTATATTAAAATATGAAAACATATATTGACTATGTGCTTACCACTAGATAAAACAAATTATAAACTTAGTGCAAAATACAATATTTACGCTAGTTTATATTAATCTGGTACTATTGAAGTACCTAGTATTTATATCAAGGTCATCGTTTAGATTTATACATCATGAACATTGACTTTCAGAAATTATTTTCTTGACATAATTTGTTCACTGACCTCATTTCGAAACCCCTTCAGACGACACAAATCAGCCTCAACCGATGTATCCGCCGGCTGCGGTGGTACATGCCATGAATAGTTTGGATTCAATCCAAGAGACCGAAGGTTCCTCAGTAGACAAATTAGGAGAGTTATATCAAAGTCTGCACTGTTTGGCAACTGTCTGCTTTGGGGGTACAGCTGGTCATACTGTGTCCTTGTTATTGTTTTCTGTGCTCGGAGGCGGTTGATTGTAGTTTTTTCAGTTGCAAGAAAAACATTCAACGGCACATTCGATACCTTCTGGTCAAAGATACTCTTAATCACAATAGTGCCTCCATCGATTATAAGTGTCTGGAGACGGAAGAGAAACTCACGATCGTTGGATGTTGTCCCCGTTGCCATATTAAACCGTCCCTCGGGTCTTTTGTTCTGTTAGACACGTATGTAAGCAGATGGTTGATAATTGAACAAGCTATGCGATAGTTATTTATAACGCAAATGCGAGAGTATTTTATATTACAGTTTAACTGTTTTGCAGAAAACCATTGAAGACGGCACCGATATTTAACATTGCTTATTCTACAACAGCAACTCAAAATGAGACTCCGAATTCAATCCATCTGTTCCCTTCAGAATACTCTAAAACTGACTTTTACTTTTTCAGCAGAAGGAAATGCAATATTATACAATTTGTAACTGAATACAAAATGCAATATAAATGGATAGTGTAACAAATTACTAAATTCATAAGTGAAGTAAATATAAATCCATTGAAAAAGCATCAAATAAGGAAGCAAATAATTTGGAATAACAATAACATACAAAACACAATTTTATTATAAAGACTTGTTTGAAAAAAGTTTATTATAAACAGTAGTAGACATAATTACGTATGCCTGCCATTTTTCATGTATACCGTATTGCTAAACAGAACAATCCCATGGAGTTTGGTTGAAGTTGGCTCAGGGGTAAAGAAGATATCGTTTAACCTCTTTCTTTAGCTCTGGTTGCCATCTTTTGCAGCGGAGCAGAACGGATTAAGAAATTTTGGAAGAGGATCATCAAAGGGGCAATCCAAGGTATTGTATAATACCTGTGCGCAGCTTGGGTAATTTTGGTAACAATACTGTAAAGTTTGGTTGAAATTTGCTCTGTGATAATAGAGGCGGTGTTACAAGGTTTTTCTGTTTTAATTTGTGTATCTGTTTATTTTTGAAATTGGACCAGAGGAGGCGAAGGAAATGTCGTATAATGTTTCTTATCGATTAAAACGGGTTGAGAAATGTTGGTAGAGGACCATACAAGGAACAATCAAGTGAAGTTTCGTTGACCCAGTGGATGAGGAGAAGATGTTGTTTATATATGTTTTTCTAGTCGTAGCTCTAGCGGCCATTTTATGCAACGGGCTGAAACGATTTGAACAAGTTGTCAGAGACGATGTCATTCGGAGCAACTGTTGACGGCCCACAACGACGAACGAACGACATCAAGCTGCAGTCACTATAGCTAACCATGAGTATTTCAAGCTCGGCTGAACTAAATAGTATCGTCGTTTACAATTATGTATGTATATTCAAGTAATTTGTCGTAAAACGGGAACGAGCAATCAAGATATATTGCCTTTGCTCACAACGTAAGTACATATCTAGTTTTAGATAAGGAAACTTAGTTCGAGCCGACCGTGGGATTTCTCCTCTGATAAACTCGTCAAGACCCCAGTATGACTCTCATGCATACTGGTACCTAACAAAATTGGACAATCTAGGGAGTTTTATTATACCGGACTGCAATACCCAGTCAGTTTTATCCAAAGATTATGATTATTTAGCCAAATTGTGTAAAAATGCAAATAGATAGGTGTGCTAACTGGCAGACCAGACACGCGTTCCCAGCGTGCATTGGTGCTTGAACCACTCTGCCTCATGGTTTCTTTATTCGGTGTTACATCGCAATAGAAGAAAGAGTTTTTTTTTAGAAAAACCGCGCAGTCAAAAAGAGGAGACACAAATTATTTATAAAAAGACGGCCAAGTGATTAATGTATAGTATAATATACTAGCTGTCTTATTAAAAGGCTTACTTAGCAAAATGTTATATGTAGAAAAGTTTTAAGAACAAGTGTTAACAATTGTCAAAGAACATTTTACAGTAATATTTATTTTGTCTTATGTTTTGAGATAGTCCCTAGTCAAGTGTCCGTTGTAAGTTTGTATTATTAATTTAAGAAACAATTTCACCTATTCACAAATTTTAAGAAATCGAAACAACGAAACCATGATGTTGAAAAGTCAAAACAACGATGTTGAAATGCCAAAACTACAATAAAGAGAATACGAACGTTCAAATTACAGTGATGAAAAGTCGAAACTACGATGTTGAAAAGTCGAACGTACGATACGGTTGAAATCACGATCTGGAAATTCGAAATTACGATGTTGAACATTCGAATCTGCGATGATGAAAAGTAACGATGACGACAAAACAATGATGACAGTACGAACTAACATTTTACCATAGTAGTTTCGTCGTTTCTATATCGAAACGTTCAGTTTAACAACAGTTGTTTTTTTCAATATACAACATCGAACAGTATTGCATACATAACGCACAGTGTAAAGAACCATGATTATTTCGATCAAATTTCGATAAAGTAGAGAGGTTATAACATAACGTACTACTCGTTTCTTGGTGGAGTATATTAGAATAGTAAAATACAGCTCGAAGAAACGATGCTACATGGAAGTTGATTGAACACATTGCAGAAAGGCTTCAGGATCAGGTCCATGAACTATTTTAAACAAGGAAAACATTTTATGTATTTTCAGAACATTTCTATATTTAACTTTTCTTTGCACATTACACTATCTTTATTCTCGCATTATCTTGGTAATGAAATGAAGCCACACTCGCTTTAACACACTGGGAAAGCACTCTTTTGAAAGATTGAGCACGCTGTCTTACAGACATCTCTGTAAGCTCAGTATACACGGGAGCGGAAATCAAAAATCAAAACAGAGTTATGGGGATTGTTTCCTCAAGTCTAGATGTTGATATTAAAATATTAGATTTTGTTACAAACTTTAACAAAAATTTCCCAGTTTGATACAAGTCTAAATAAAAAGTTCTGGAATCCAGAATAGTTCTAATAGCTAAAGAAGGGACGCAACATCACGGACTGCTGATTGGCTGATAAAGATATATCATGGAGATATTGCATAAAACCATAGGCTAGCTGTATTTGCATTAACTAGACTGTCTATCATTGTGGTACAAAATGTATATAGCGAAACAGTGGTGTGACGCCATTAGACGGAAATAAATAAATTTATCTTCATACTTCACATAAATTATGATTTTCTGCTTTAGCCTTATGATAGTCAATATTCTACTGTGAAGAAATGCATACAACATCGTTAGTTCGTAACTGAATAAGGACCGACAATAATTCACCGTACACATGAAAATTCAATATTGATTCGGGGTATAACGTTGGACTCATATACCGCTGTGTCACGGGCTGATCGCATCTGCCACACACTATTCTTTTTGTGCGCATGCTAGTAATAAGTCATGGAAGACGTCTTCGAGCGTTTTTTATTACATTTGTAAAAGCTAGATAAATATGTAGATCTACACCTTCACAATAAATAGTTATTTCAAGTCAGCGACCTTAACCACTCGTTTTTGGACTGACATGTTTAAAAATTAAAGCTACAAACCAATTATTTGAATTATTACACTATACCACACTTCCAAGATAGCAGGAATGCCGGATAGAAGGATCCCGCTAGGAATGTCAGAGGTGTACAACAATGTACATGCATCTTTTTGTCAAGACAGGTCTATGCGTAATTATAAAATCGAAACAAGTTTTTCACCAGACTGCTAGTTCGAAAAGCATTTGATAGCTAAGGTTGGCTGCTGGAACTTCAACAGACTGAGTGTGAATATTACAAAAGATTCTTTCAAATATTCCACAGGGAATAATAAGTATAACTGGTTTTCTGTTTAAAACAACTCTTCAGTATTACGTTGACAATCCCTTAGTGGACTTTTTGGAGATAATTTTATCATTTATTTGGTTAAGTAAAGTGATATTAACATGGCAAAACTCATATTTTGTATATGCAGTACAGAAGTATGAGAAACATACTAGTATTAAAGACACGTGACCTGCAGAAACAAATTTATATTTCAATCTAATGTCATCTCTGCTAGCTGTACACGTGCAGTGGAAATCGCAATCTGGTGGTCACATACGCCGTTTTAGAGCTATTCTTGTATATTTTACTTTAGTAAATTAAGGCAGTCTTATAGTTAAATGTATATACAGTTAAAGCGTTTATTCCTGAATTGTATTGAAACGACGATGTTGAAGTACCTTTTGTAACAGCTATAAGTTATATATACTTGAAACTATGATTGGATAAATCGCCATCCGTAAAGGGATATCCCGACTGGTTGTTAAGTTGTTAATAACTAGGCCTAATTCTAATATCAAACAAGACGACAGCTTCATTCACGAACTATTCTAATATGACTGGAATGGAGCTCAGTCATTATGGTTGTTTGGTATAAATTGTGCAACAAAATTAAAATTGACATTTCTATTTCGTGTTTTTGTATTAATTGTTCTCAAGCTGAATTAGTTTTTTCACAAATAAAAAAATAAATGTTGTTACTTTACTTATTTGTCAATAACAATTCGAACAAAATTGACATTGCTTACCAGTACTTCCTCATTCAAGTTTTGAAAAAGAAACAGACATATACAATATAAATATGTCCACTTACTTTATGCGTGTATCATCCCCATGTTAATCAAACAATTTTTCGACAATATGTCAATGTATTGCGAAGCATCTTTCAAATTACTACACTGTAATACTTTTATGTTTACAAAATGTCTCGTTAAAAATAATCTTTGTAACAACTTTCTTTCGATGTATATAACACTTCCCTTTGCATTCTGTTTATCTCAGCTCGGCACTTAATAAAGTTCATGTGCGCATGCGCAACTTTATAATTATGCAAATTGAGCCATTTATAGTGTCAACATATGTCATCAAGTGCTTAGATTTACACAAAGCTTTGTTTGAAATTATATTTTACCGATTAAAAAGTTGCAAGAAGTGTTGCTTTTCAATAGAAAACATAAGTTGTGCACATATTTCTCACGTGTTGCAACATAAAACCATCAGCTCTAGACGGTGCCTCAAAATAGCTACCAATCGCTTTCATATACTGAATATTGCACCGACCATCTTTTTAAAGGTAGTTCTTGTTACAAATTAGAGTAGCAATGATTATTGCAAAAGAGACCGACCGAGCTTGGGCGATATGGGCGGTGGCCGCCGCTCCAATTTCGAGGAGCGGCGAAATATGAAATGTGCCTTTTTATGAAGTGAAGTGTGGTCATTTATGAACACAAAAAGTAGTTTTTGAAGAAAGCGGTCCGAAACACACACATAACAGACAAGAATGGTCACAATCATTCAGTGTGCATTATTCACTGTTCCCACTAAATAACAGACTATGATTCTTTTTATATAGATTTATTTATTTTCTCCAAGTTTGGTGATGTTTGACCACGGCTCAAGATCGGGCTGCCGACAAATACAAATGGCTAGCCCTTACAACAAAAACACGGGATCCGGCATAACCGAGGGATCTGGCATGGAGACGTCACCTCAACAAAGTGCCCTCAGCGAAACGGAGCCGTGCACAAAAATCAAACATTGCCATACATATCAATAATATTTTTAAAATAGGCTACACAACAACCGACACATTATTTAAAAGCAAATCAATTTCTAAAGCTTTAATTCAGTTATGTGCACATCATGCACAGGTCAATGTATTAGGCATTAACACCTTCTGACTTTTGAAACGCCACAATTGTGCAAAACGTTTCCACATACGTCCATAGAGTATTAAAACAAAATTCTCATTGCAAGAACCACAGACATCTGTATCAGTAAATAAATTGTTTTAAACATTGGACTCTAATAAGCAAGAACAACATCTGCGTCAGTGAAACACAAACGTGTCGTAAATACCGCGTATGAAAAGAAAATCAAGGAAACCTTGACACTTAGTGATTATCATCCATTGATTAGTCACAAAGTTTGTTGCCTGCATGCCCAAATGTTTGAACAAGTATTAAAGAGCACCTGCTGGCTAATAACGATAATTATATTAAAATGAATAAAGATCACCGCATGTAACTAGATGAAGAACCTAGTCATTTGTACATGTGAAATATGCTAATGATTTGTGACGCAATAATTTAAATTGTAAATCAAAAACTAACAGTCGAACAAACTTGTTACATAAATGTGTGGGAGTGACATTTTAGAGGAGTTCAATTGCAACATGTGTAAAATTATTTCAATATTATTTCATGTATCAAAATATACGGACAGCAAAATTAGGGCACAAGCAACAGAACACCCGCAAGCACCAGTACTAAACCTAAAGTATAAGCCACCATTGGTAAAACCAGCTTTTTCAAAATATTGCAGGACCGTTAAGCTTTTAATAATCTATGCAAAGTTGTTATTGTATAATTTATCTGTGGATAGGGATGTTGATTATTTGTGCTAAATTGGGGCATTTGTTTATTTTAAATATGTTGTTCTTTAAAATTGCATTTATCTCTCACTCCACACTCATTGAACACATTACTTATGTTTGGGAAATATTATCTGCTAGATATAGGTAGTGTCCCTTTAAAGCGCCTTGACCAATTCTCCAAATATTTTTATTTTGTTATGTTGACCAAACCATTTTCTGACATTTGTTTTTCTGGACAGATTTGGGCAATTTTCACTACTAAGTATTTTAACATTAATAATGACTAGTATCTAACTCATTTTAATGAAGATTTAGCACCTGTAATAGTTGTAGTACTCTTAGCATAAATTAGTGGTTAGCAAAATAAAAATGGGAGACTATTTGCACTATTACCTGTATAATTTTTTCACATTTTTTTCTTCTTCCTCGAAATGATTTAAAATGTTTAAATATGACTATTTCTGTATGTACATCAGTCCGTGCATATTTGTCTTGATATCACGTAACCATGAAATCAAGCTTTTCATTACCACATGTACATAATTGAACCCCGACAGAAAACTCAACGATAATAATTTGAGGAAAAGTTAAGACAAAAATAGCTGTAACCAGAGATAAACAGAGTTTATGATCGCAAAGGAATTTCATTTATTTTGGTTTTAGGCCAAAAGTAGTCTTCATGTATGTTTCTGGCAAACTTTCTGTATACTGCATTTAATAAGATTTGTCTTGCATATCAGAGTGTACTGAACAAAATTTGCCAAATATGCATAACAATCGGGTTTTTCTGCTGAAATATAAACATTAAGAGGGAATTTTTGATAAAGACAAAATAATAATCAATGCGAATTTGCAAATAATGTATATTAGTTAGTAAATTTCCTCCAATCAAAACAAAATTAGAGGAAAATACTTATTCAAGGCCCAACATAAACTATAACTTTTCCTTGAAATCGCGACATGGTAGTAAAATTGCCATATGCAAATGAAAAGCACACATGACTGCTAAAAATACCAGATCTAGATAAAACAATCTAACCTTTTCCTTGAATTATTTTATATTTACGACTTCCACTGAATTTCGAAATTGCGACATGGTAGCAAAAACAAAGCACACATGACTACTAAAAATACCAGATCTAGAACAAAATGTTTAAACTTGCATGGCTACTGACTTTTTGTTACTAACGCCATGCCGAAATTTTGGCAGTTTTGTACATTATAAGTTTTATTAATTTAAAAGAAGGTAACAGAACCAAAGAATGCAACTGCTAATCCCTACTTTATCCGTGGCAATTGCATCATCTATAAAATTTCTGCGTAGTGTAACAGGTACATGACCTTGTTTTCGGTGAAAGGTCTGGACATTTCTGTGGTATTTCGGGCTAATTTATTATAGAAGGCGGTGTGACCTGGCTGGAGAATATTGCGTAACATAAAATAATGAATGAATGAGCCGTTCTTAACAGAACATATATAATGACTCATGACTTTAACGGCAATAAATTCCGATTGCGGCCCATTGGTCGCATGACGTTAAAGGCAATAAATTCCAATTGCGGCCCATAATGACTCATGACTTTAAAGGCAATAAATTGCGATTGCGGCCCATAATGACTCATGACTTTAAAGGCAATAAATTCCAATTGCGGCCCATTGGTCTCATGACATTAAAGGCAATAAATTCCAATTGCGGCCCATAATGACTCATGACTTTAAAGGCAATAAATTCCGATTGTGGCCCAATTGGTCTTATGCTAGCAAGAGACAGCAAATGACAGAATTTTCAATGGTTCAATATAGATTATGCAATGTATAGGGTTAGAAAAACAGCCAACCCATATGGGCATCAGTTCAGAAGGAAACAAAATTCTCTAACAACGGTTATCGGCCTTAAGAAGTGTTGGCGTTGTGTCACATCAACGGAAGTTTTAAAAGAAGAATGTCGAATTTTCTACATCAAGGGAAATCATCATGCCATAGTCATTAGCTGAACATTTGTGCCCTTTAAAATTATAATTTGAAGACGTTTTTATAGAAACAATCAAATTTCGTGCAAGAAAAAATCCTGTCAAGTTTAACATTTGCCGAGACAGATCAATCAGGGTCAGCCAGATATCGATATCTAAAATCTAGTTAGATATAAAAGGTTTAATCAATATAGATCTAAGTGAATATAATTCATAAACCTAAATTTAATTGACAACTGGGAATCGTGGTGAACCTGACCTGTTTAGCAACCTGGTTAGCTCCGTTTCGTAACTGTGTAGGAAAATTTATTACTTTTATATGAACGATTTGTGACTTCAAAAGCTGTAACTGACCAATGGCAGAGTCAATATATATGAATATTCCAAGTGATGCACCAAGCTACGCACCTGCAACATTAGACACGAGACAGGCATTTGATACGATCTGGTTAGGCGCAGTATTATACAAACTCAGTCGATTAGGTATTAGAGGGAAAATGTGGTCCCTCTTAGTTTATACTAATTATTTATTCTCGATTGCGAAACAAGTTCTTACAACTTATATTAATCGCTCTCGAGACTCTTTTCAGATGAAATCAACCTCGAAGAGAGGGAGACATTGTGGATTTATTTGTGTCTTGCCTAAGGACACTACCGACATGGTCCCTCTTAGTTAACATCTACTCTAACATGTATAGCTGTATTCTAGCAAATGGTAATTACAGATACAATTTGAATTTAAGTAAAAGTTTTGTCATTGTATTCGGAAAACGTTCACGTTCACAGAAATGTGAAACATTCCATTTAGGTGAAAATACAGTAAGTTGTACTCAAAGCGTATTTACTTAAACAAGCAGTTTAATGACCATGATAAGATTAATGAAGCCTGTCGCAAGGCAACTTTCATTGTTGCCTGTTATATTGAACCAAACGTACGTAAACCACGTTAGTTCTGCATCGTTCATCCAGAAATTTTGTATCCCACGACGCTTCGGAACAATTTAACAAATAAAGATTACGATATACTTGAAAGATTTCTGAGATTAGCCGCCAAAAAAGTTCAACATTTTCGAATCCGTACTCTTAGCATGTTAGGCTAGAAAGCTATTCGCTGAGAAATCGAAAAACGGAAATTCTGCTTCCTAGGAAATTAATGTAGTATGCCCAACTCCCTTCTAGTAAAGCATATTTTTAAAGCGAGACTGTTGGTATATGTGTTGCGAAAAGACAAAAATCAAAACGTTTTTTTCCCTTATATTATACATACATTAGGAAAAGTAAAACTTGTCACACTATCATATGCCCATAATTGTACATATATATAGGACTGGACAAGTGGGCGACATAGTCATGTTGATAAATTAACCGTATCAAACAAATATAATCGATGGATTCTAGCGATTCTTTACAGATAAAACCGGTTCTTTTTGTTTAACACTGCAACTTTTCTTGTATTTAGTTTCGGCAAGATTTATATTGACTATAGTGCACAAACCTGTATGTATAGTTTGTCTGTTAGATAAACCTCCAGATATTGGTTAATATTGACACACCGGCAGGTTTACTTTTGTTACTAACCCAATACAACTATGCATACTAATTATAGTTTTTGTTTTGTTATATTCTACTGTGTTTGTATACAACTTGCACTTCTTCTTTCTCATCACCATGTTATTTATTATGTATTCTTTTATAATCAAAGGGAAATAAAGAGAATAATAATAATCATGCATTTGTTTTAATTTACAACGCATACAATATGGCTTCTGCTAATATAGCATTTGTGGCATTACTTTTTTAAAATATTTTTTATTAAATTAAAACATAAGTGCTTTTTTTGGCGGAGAAATGATAAGTTAAAACTGTGTATTATATCCTGCGGCGTGAACGCTAATGAAATCCACAAAAATCCGGATTGCAGGTCCGCATTATTCATCGAAATGACATCCAGCGTTCGCTAGCAAGAATACAAGCCTTATGTAAATAAAATTAATAGATTTTTCATTTATTAATAACAGTTTTCCTTTGTTTGAAACACAGACGAGGTCGTACGTAAAACTCTCTATCTGTTATACTGGCCTAGCCATAAGTCACTATATTTTTAAGGTTACATAATACAAATTCCTTCAATTTAGTCAGTGACGGCCTCTCAACAAACAACTATCCTGTAGAGATAGCTGCAATTATTTTCACTCGAAGCTACGCCACTCGTGAAAATACCACTTTCTGTGCCCACTCGGTGAAATTATAACGTGATATTACACCGAAACCAACATTTATCCTCTATTTCATATACCGACTTTACGTCCTATAAGTATTTTTATCACAAAGCCTACTAAATGCATTGAACACAAGACTTCTCTGAAACGTTTTTAACGACCAGACGTAAGCATCTGACGTCGACGGAAGTCGACAGTACGTACGTAACTGTCCGACGTCACGTTATACAAAATGGCGGCATGCTAAACTGTACTTAATAAAATGAATGTAACCACCTCACAAAATATATATAAAGAAAATAATCCATTTGCGGTTCGTACAGTTTCAATCATGAACTTACTTAAATTTCATCATTATGAAAGTGAAATAGCATAGTCAGACTGTACAAATTTATGTAATAGTCTTATATCTCTTTCAATAAAGAGTTCTAGTTTGAATGCAAAATTTAACAGATCGTCCTGTTAGTTCATACACGCTTAAGCTGAATTTCAAGTAGACATAACTTTGTAATTGGTTTCACTGATTGTGTATATTCGTACTTTACAACACAGCTTCGTACATGTACATGTTTCTACGACTCTTCATTTTTTTTCCTTTGTTTATACGTGATTTCTCCCTGGGTTAACTTGCCAAGACTCTTGACAAGCGTAGGTTGAAGAGAGACAGGCGCAGATACATGGGAATCTAGGTACCAGACCGTACCTCTTCCCTTGGTTCTTTTACATTCCCGGTGTATAGCACCGATACACGTGAGACTACCTCTGGGTTTCTAACCAGTTCATATCTAGATGGGTGGGAAACACTAAAAACGACCTTATAACAATTCTATCATTTTATGATAAAAATCGCCGCGAATAGGTTCCACCACTCCTTTGGACACCCATAAAGACCACCGCTACAGTAATATGGCTAAGGGAGCTTCTCAGCTCATTTGAATAATTGGAAATTACTCCAAATTAAGTACAATTTTAATTATTTTTATTATCGATATCAGTATTGATTACAAAATGAATACTGATATTTCAGAAATTACGGTATCATAAATTATAATCGTTATACTATCATTTTATTCCGATGGAAATACAATTTTAATACGGATAAAAACTGAGTTTAAAGAAATGGCAAGATAGTTTTTCAGAATTGTTGAATACTTCTATTGTGTCTGCTGACAGTTCAGATACTGGCGTGGATGTTATTCAGAGATCTGGAAATTTAATTTTTTATTTTACACGAGAGTTTTAGTAAACTTGAAGTTAAGAAAGTAATAGTGTTGTCAAAAATGGTAAATTTCCAGGGATTTACCAGTTACCATATTATGATTTTAGAACGATATTTTGGTGTCATTTTTACATATACATTTTAATATGTGTTTTAATAAAAGTAATGCCAACATATTGGGGGAAATATTGCAAATTCTATTTCGAAGCGAGTACTAAAGACGCTAGATCACATAGAATCACTTACATATATTATAGAAATAAGCAGCGGCTTTCTATATTTACAGCTTTAGTGAGTTTCGTGATTGCCATAGACATTTTTTGAGGAAAACTTAGTGCTACAGGACTGTATAGTAAAATGTTAACAGCTGTTAAGTCCATATATACAAATACAAAAGCCTGTATTAAATTTAATACTTTCACCTGTATTGTTTAATCTTCATATTAATGGTTTGGCCCTGCAGTGGAAAGCCCTTGTGTCTTGGTATTGATATTGGTGATAACGATAACGTTTGTATTATTTTATATGCAAACGATATTGTACTGCTTGCAGAAAGTGAATCCGATCTGCAGAGTAAGTGTTTAACATCAATGGAGCCTAAAAATCGTCATATATCAACCCATGTGCAGAGTCAAAAGTAGAAATAACTGATAAAAATGTCTATTTAAGTTTAACACTAGATCAGTATTTAGATTATAAAGTGACAGCTAGTCAGGTGGCAAAGTCTGCAGGTAGAGCTCTAGGATTGCTGACTGCAAATTTGAAGAATGCTGGAATGTCCTATAATGTTTTCAGATTGTTTGACTCAATTGTGTGGTCTGTAACTGCATACGTTGCAGCAATCTGGGTTGTGTATAGAGTCCGTTTTGCAGAGGGCTGTGTGTCTTTACTCAAGAATTTGTTGACATGCTACCGGGGCAGGTGTTTATGGTGATATCGCATGGAAACCGTCAACAGTGAGACAAACAACCTGTGTTTCTATATACATTGTACTTGTTTAGAGTTTGTAAAATGCCTGCATCCAGAGTTATAATAAAAACTTTAGTTACTGTATGGCAAAAGATGGGACTAGGTGTAAACAATGGAATTACAGGGTCATGCAGATCTCAGTATTCAGTGGCTGTGCTGATATAAGTAGAAACATAACTGTGTCAAAGAAAATATTTGTAGATACAATCTCGGAAGAAACATTGATAAATGATATTGTCGGTCCTTGTAA
This sequence comes from Saxidomus purpurata, assembly GCA_022818135.1. Taxonomy (NCBI): domain Eukaryota; kingdom Metazoa; phylum Mollusca; class Bivalvia; order Venerida; family Veneridae; genus Saxidomus; species Saxidomus purpurata. The sequence continues at coordinate 13,157,344 of JAFMSR010000004.1, forward strand.
AATGGAGGAAATAAACTAAGAACATATATTATATTTAAGAATGGTTACTCAGTTGAAGACTATTATTAGTAAATAATGCCATGGTTAGCTTTCTCTAGCTTTAGATGTTGTCCTGCACCCATTCGTGTGGAAACTGGACGTTATAATGGATTGCCAGTTAAGCAATGGTAACATCCATTCTGTGAGGAACAGTAGGAAACAGTTTCATGTTATAATGAAATGTCAGTTGCATGATGATTTACGCGAAATCATATCTGAAAAGGCTGCATATACAAACATGTATAGTCATTAATTTTCCAACTGTCAGAAGAACTAAAATTTGGACTAATATAATATATGTCTATTTCGGTTGTCTGCCAAAACCTGCTACAGTATTTTTAAAAAGCGAGTTTAATTTGTGAATTGATTTCCTTTATTTGATTATTTGAACCGAAAATTTGACCTGGGGTCATGATTTGAACAATATTCGTAGAGGTCCACTACACAGTGTTACATTCCAAATATATAAGCTCTATGCTTTGTGGTTTTAGACAAAATATTTTTGAAGTTCTCCCTATACACGCCTACATGAAATCAAGTGACCCCAAGGCGGGTTCATTTTGACCCAGGGATCATGATTTGAACAAATTTGGTAGAGATCAACGCGGCAATGTTACATGTTGAATATCTAAGCTCCAAACCATATGGTTCAGAGAAGAAGTTTTTTAATGATTTCCTATAGAAATGTATGATTAATAAAGTGAAGATGTCATTTGAAGTAAAATGTTAACGGACGACGGACAGCGCGTGATCTCAATAGCTCTCACTGAGCAAATGCTCAGGTGAGCTAAAAATAACACCTACTCTTCCATTAACATTTGAGCATTAATTATATTTTTTTAAATTGTGTTCACTTTTCAGAGAAATGCTCCACTGTGGCGTTTAAAAGGAGCCTTACGTGTATACAGAAAACAATGGGTTTGATAACATATATAAATTTTTAAATGTTGTTTGCGTGTGCTTTTCAGACTCGGAACTATAGTTCCATACACGCAATAAAACCTTTCGACCTTGTATGTTCTTTGAAGCCTGTTGTAAATATAAAGCGTGGCAACCCCCAAAAAAAAAAAAAAAAAAACGATTTGGACCGGACTCATACATTCAAATCGTCTGCAAGCAACTTGTCTGCGTTGATTATTACTACTGAAAAGCTAAGAC